>BSBK01006407.1:447500-620000 GCA_027943335.1 Chamaecyparis obtusa
TTAATTTGTTTAGCCATAGAGTCCGTGACTAATTTAATCTTTTTGTACCATTTCAAGATTTCTGATCTTTAATAAATTTGAATATGCTGATCCAAACATTTTATTTGTGCTTTTAACTATTTAGATCCCATCTTTTACTTCGGGAATTCTGAATTTTATATTCAAAAGAGAAGGAGAGAGATTCTGCATTCTTCATAGATATGATGTTTTGTTATATTGGATGTTGTTGGTCATGCCCTTCTGCAAATTGTAGGATGTTTATACAAATATACATATTGTCCTTTATATATATTTATATATACATCCTTCAGTGTGGCTATTAGCCATTAATTTAAGACTAAATGATAAGTTAAGATTAATAGAAGTTCTGGCTAGTACCATCAATTCTAAGAAAACTGTTACAGTGGTTAATCTTTATGCTATGAAGTAATACATAGGATCCTAATCTCTTTTATTGCTCTCTTTCTATCTCTGCACATTCTTCATTAAAGAGTAAGGGGACCAATATACTTAAAATATCATTTATTTTATGTGCACCGTCTTCCTTTACATGACTTAATATAGCTTCTTAAATATCATCTAAACCTAGCAAGTAACCCTTTGAATAATGTCTGGTTTTGATAACAAGAAATGCATATATATGAAATATACATACATTTGTCTTTGTATAGGGACCTTAAGAACCTGGTTACTGACTGTACATACATTGCTAAATCAAATTTAGATATCAATCTCTTTTCTCTTTATCAGATATATGTACATGCTAGTGTCTAGCTTCTAATAACCATACTTCATAGAAAATTATACATTAAACTTGCAGTTGACCTTGGTGCATAACCATTCATGGTTATCTTTTCTCATAATTATGATACTCTCACCATCCTCTTGCTCAGCTTTGGCACGCCTGGTACATCTTTTGATTTCTGGAGCTATGATCCGAATCTTATCTTCTTCATAGTTATTCAAGTACCCAGGGATGTCAAAGCCTTCGCTTCTCCAGTAGTCCAGGCATTCTTTAGTGTTCATCTCCACATGGAGCATAACATTGTAAAGGAATTCTACATTCCTAACCATATTTGGCCAATACTTTGAGAAAGAGTCTTAGTTATAAATATTATTATCTTATAACCATGGTCTGTCTATGATCCTAGACTCCACTTTTTATATTTAAAATATAGTTTTCTTTGGTCAGTTTATACATATCACCAAAGGGAATGTAATTAGGAGATCTGTCCAGAGTAGGTTGTCCTTTTAAAGTTTGATATGCAAGTGAATAGTCATTGGTGTCTTTCCATATATATATTCTTTCATTTTAGTCAATGACTATATCATTTTGCACCATTGCTACTATCCCATTAGCTCCTAAATTTGCTAGCATATCTGCCTCTTTATTTCCTTCTCTATAGGTGTGTCTTACTTCGTATTTAAATATACTCCCTGCTATTTGGTTGATTTCTTCTATCTTCGAATTAAGAAGCCAATTAGTGGTTTTTTTGGTCCGAATGGCATTGACAATTACTTGCGAATCTCCTTCTATAATAACCTTAGTTAGGTTTAGACTCTTGCATAATCTTAGACCTTCTAATGCCACTACACATTCTGCCATTTTGTTAGTGGTAGGGTTAATAGGCCTGGAATATTTAGCTATTACTTCTTCTTTCCAATTGCGAATGATTCCCCCAATACCTGCTTCCCTGGGGTTACCTCTAGAAGCTCCATCAAAATTCAATTTATACCAACTTGCTTTTGGAGGTATCCATTTACAGGTGGCTCTATCCGCCTTTACTTTGGGGGCACCTTTTCCATATAAGGGTGGTATGTCTAATTTAGGCCATTTGAATCTAATTTTATTGTCCCAGTTCTTGAAAGAGTCCTAGTAACTAAGCTTATCTCTTAGTTTGCTATTAATAATTTCTACTATTGATGCTTCTATCTTGTTTGTGATTGAAGACTAGTGGAGTTTCTGGTCCGTGAAGATCCTTTTGTTTCTTTCTTTCTAGATTTCCCATACAACAATTGATGGAGCGATAATCCAGATGTCCTTATATAAATTGTCTTTATATAGGGAAGGCCAAGCTTTAAGGTTGTTTAGTAGATCTGGTTGGGATGCTGACTTCCAACCTAAACATTGATGCAACCAATTCCAACATTTTTGCGCGAAAGGGCAATTAAGGAGAATATGATTTACATCCTCCGAATGGTTCTCACATAGGGGACACCTGGAAGGCCCTTCGAAACCTAATTTGGAAATTCTATCTGCAGTAAGAATTCTATCTTGCAAAGCTGCCCATAAAAACATGTCTGCTTTAGGTAGGCATGATTTGTTCCAACAAAGATTCAGCGGTATGTCTATATTATCCATTTTCTACTCTTTGATTATCGAATTCTAACCCTCCTTTACCGAGTAGTTACCATTATTGGAATCTACGCAAATTAAAAGGTCTGATCTAGATTTAGGAGATACTTCTCTAGAATTCAGAGTTGTCATAAGGCTTTGTTTTTCATGCCAGACGTGATCGATATCCTCTAACTTGCTCCATCTAAATGCTTCTTCCTTACTAAGGTAATCCTTAAGGTATAATCCTTTAACTCTTTTACATTCTTCCATGAATTCTGAAGAAAAGCCTAGTTTGCTAAGGGGGGGGAGGCCAACCCAAGAATCATCCCAAAAAAGGGCTTTATCTCCTACACCTACATCCCATGTTAGATATTTACTGATAATACCTCTGCATTCTTTCATAAAGTTCTAGATTCATGATCCTTTAACGTGAGAGGAGGATCTAAATATATTTATGGGTTCCCCTTCGGGGATATATTTATTTAATAGTATTGTTGCCCATTTACTACTTGATTCCTTATACATTCTCCATAAGAGTTTAGCTCCAAGAGCCTGATTTTGCCAATGGAGATTTTTGATTCCAGTCCTCATTTTGATATTGGTCTACATAAATTATCCCATTTAATGAGGGCAATTTTTTTGTCCTCAGAAGGGCCTTGCCAGTAGAATTCTCTAAACATTTTGTCTATGCTATTTTTAACAATAGTGGGGAGGGGAAGAATCGACATATGGTATGTGGGTATAGCTGAAAGAACTGATTTAATCATAGTCATACTGTCGGCTTTCGTTAACCATCTACCTTTCTAGGAGCTCTTTTTATTTTGTACTTTGGTGATAACTTGCTGCCATAATTTGGAGGATAAGATTCCTTTATCCAGGTCAATGCCAAGGTATTTACACAGGAAATTACCTTTTTTGTACCCTATCATGTTACATATTTCTAATTCTCTTTTCGGGGAAGTATTAATAAAGAATATTTCAAATTTTTTAGGGTTGACATGCTGACTAGATGCTTTCATATATAGGTTTAAAATATTTTTAAAGGTTCTGGCTTCTTTTTTGCTTGCATACCCAGGTAAGATCGTATCATCCACGAACTGTTGGTGTGTTATATTGGGTATGTTTTCTGCTGCCTTTAACCCCACAATTTCACCTTCCAATTGTTTCTTGGTTATGGTTCTTCCTAATGCTTCTGCCATAATTACATAAAGAAAGGGTGATATGGGATCTCCCTGTCTAATTCCTCTAGATATACCAAAAAACCCTTCCGAAGTCCCGTTAATTAGAACTAAAATTTTTGGGTAAGAGATACAATTAAATATGAGATTAATCCATTGTTTTGAAAATCCAAAAACTTCCATGCACTTACAGAGAAATCTCCAATCTACTTTATCGTAAGCTTTTTGTATGTCTACTTTAATGAGCATACTTGGATCCCTAGTTATTTGGGTGGTATGGACTACTTCCTGGGTAATGATGATACCATCCAATATTAATCTGTTCGCTACAAAACCTGTTTGTTCTTCTGATATAATGTTGGGAAGAAGAATTTTCATTCTATTTGCTAGACATTTGGAGAGAATCTTGTAAACTGTATTGCATAGGGATATAGGTCTGAAGTCCCCTGGCTCCACACTTTCATTTTTCTTTGGTATTAAAGTAAAAAAGGTATTTTTTATTTCATTTAACAAGGATCCCGAATTGCTGGTTGCTTCTACTGCTTGCCATACCTCCTCCCCAATGAAGTCCCAACATTTCTGAAAAAAGCCAGCTTGGAACCCATCTGGGCCCGGGGCTTTATCTGGATGAAGTTACAACACTATTGATTTCACTTCGTCTAGGGATAATTTATTATTAAGCATTTTATTGTCTGCTTCCGAAAGTAGCTTTCGTATAGCTTTAAGCATTTTGTTTTGAGCTCCCATATCAGTGGCTTTTGTTTTGTTAAGGAGGGTTTCATAGAAATGTGTGAGTGTATTCAAGATCTGCTCTGGGTTATCTGTGAAATGTTCATCATCTATCTTAAGTTTAGAAATTCTGTTGATACTTATTTTGAAATTTGTGGTATTATGGAAGAATTTAGTGTTGCTGTCTCCTTCCTTGAGCCACGTTTCCCTTGATTTCTGTTTCCAGAAAATCTCTTCTTTAAGGAGGACATCATTGTATCTATTCATTAATTCTTTTTCTTTATGATAACTCTATTCATTCATTCCTTGTGTTATTACTATATTATTAAGGTTTGCTATCTCTTGTTCTAACTTAACTTTTTCTTCAAAGATATTATTAAACTTATTTTTATTCCATTCTAATGCTTTGTTCTTGATAATTTTTAGTTTTGCTGTTAAACAATACATTTTGGAACCTTTTACTAATATTTGGTTCCACCATTTCTCTAGGAGATTAATGAATTCTGGGTTTTGAAACCACATGAATTCAAATTTGAATGGATTTCTAGATGGTTTTGAGTCTTCTATAATAGAGAGTCATATCGGGAAGTGATTTGATCCTGCCTTTGGAAGAATTTCTGCTGAATACAGCTGATTAAAATTATCCGAATTAGTTCTTATAAAGAACCTATCCAATTTTTTCGCAATGTGACTGAAACCCCGCTCTTCTGTTATTCCATGTGTATACACTGTTGTTTGTGTTAATGCTAATTAAATGGTTATCTATTGCCCATTTGCTGAAGTCCTTATGGGCTTGGGATTTGTATCTGGAACCTCCTGACTTTTCCTCCAGACTTAGGATTGCATTAAAATCTCCTCCAATAAATAAAGGTGTTCCTGAATTATTACTCAAGAAGAGGTGGATTTCTTGCCAAACTCTCCTTTTCTCTTCATTTGGAATGGGTCCGTAAACATTGATTAGGTAGAACTTTAGATTAGATTTAAAGCTTTGGATATCTAAGGCCATCCAATTACTATTATTAGAGATAAGTACAGCTAAAATTTTACGGGGGTCCCAAAGTGTTGCTAACCCACCAGAGAGACCTATAGAAGGTATAAATTTTGATTTCCATATACCTAATTTCTTACTAACTTTAGCGCTTTCTAATGAATTAAGTTTAGTTTCCTGTAGTAGAATAATTTTGGATTTGAAGGTTTTAAGGTACCTCTTTATCAATCTCTATTTGTTAGAGGTGTTTAATCCCCTAACATTCCAAGTAGTGACTTTCATTGTTCTTTGGGAAGGCGCTTCCCCTTCCCAGTGTTCATTATATCAGCTATCTTTTTTTGGTTTCCAGCATTACCATATAGCGCTCTTAGTTCCACTGCTGATTTCCTACCTCTTTTCTTTTTTAATTTATTAATATTAGGAGTACTTAGGCTGCCTCTATTCAAGGCTATACCCAATTCTCTATTTTCATTAGTTATTTCGAAGAGACCCTTAATCGCATCCTTAACCAATGCCGATTCTCCCGTAGTTCCAATCATTGAATTAACCCGGTTATCTAAACTTTTTTGTTCATCCTCTATATGTGCAAAGGGTTCATTTCTATCTACATACTCTTTACCAAAAAATTCTATTATATCTTCATCCTTCCCTGATAGATTCACATTCAGGGCTTCTAATTCTAGAGAGATTGTGACAGCTTGTGTCTCCCCCTTATCAATATTTGGTTCATTATTTATCTTTTCCTTTTGAGTTATATTTTGTATTTCTATATATTTAGTCCCATTATTAATATCTGATTGGTCTGGATTTTCCTGGTGTGTCTGGAGGGGCATTTTCTGAGACTTCCTTCCTTGAGGATGGAAGGTATGAAGGCTGAGTCAATTTTAAGTCTTTACCCTTATTTTCTACTAGGATACATTCTTGAATTTTCTTAATTAAGGATTCTTTTTGAATTTTTAATTCATCGAAATCACAAATCTCCTCTAGGAACATGTCCATCGAATCATCGGTTAATGATTCTCCTAAGTAGTTAATAATTTGATTTACTTCCTCTTCAGTTTTATTTACCTGATCTACTAATTCTACTATATTATTACATTCTGGTTTCCCGATCTGTTGTGTTTGTAGCTCAATCTTATTATCTTTGAATTGAAGATGGGTATTATTTTTGTCTTGCTTAGTCTTTTCTGATTCAATTACCTTAGTATGTTTTTCATTGAGATTCTAATTATTTGGATGTAATGTGTTATTAATTATTGTAAATGATTCCTCAATTTCTGGATGACTTGTTAACTTATCCTTAGGTTTATTAATTTTTTCTTTTATTATTGTATTATCTTCTTTAGCATTTGTTGGATGAACCTCATTCTATGTTATGCTTATTGTATTGTTATGTGGTAGATGGGGATCGGGTATACTTTCTATTACTGTTTCCTCGTTAATTTGAGGATGATTGGATAACGAAATGTTTAAACATGTATCTGTTGTGGGATAGAGCCTATCTAGTCCTTGAGTCCTTATAGGACTGATTATAAATCCTCCTTTATCCTTACATAACTTTACCTCCATTTCTTTATTGAGTTGAGTTAGAAGGTTAATGTTTTTGGATGATTTCTGGGGATTAACATCTTCTTTGATAAAATTTTCTAGAATTCTAGGACTGATTATGACTGAGTTTGAGTTAAAATTTAATTGGATGGGTAGGATGCATTTTTGATGAAATTCCATTTCCACTATAACAATTTTATTGGTTTGATTAAAAGTTGACTCTACAGTCCTAATGTATTTTCCAATCTTATTACCTATAGTTCTGATAATTTCCTTACTAGACAGTTCCAAAGGGAGGTTTTTTAAAGAGACTGCCTTCTCTATTCTAAAATATTTTAAAAGCATTGGATTGAACAATGGCATCCATTCAAAAAAAGAAAAGGAAATTTTCCTAAATTTAATATCCTTTCTGTTCAAAATGCTATCCTTCAGATTCTTTTTAATGCAGTCTATAAAAATGAAATGATCCATAAGGTGTGATGTACTTACCTCCCTTGGTAGTAGAAATGATAATTCCTTCACCACATTATTGACAGATACTCCCGTACCGTTCCAAGTACAAATTAGACCTTTTTTTGCTAAGTGTTTCTGTTGCTGCATGATAACATCACTATCTAGAATGATAGTATCATAATGATAGCTACGATTATTCTTACCTAGTTTCTATTGTATTGTTCACCTTTGTGGCGGTGTATAGGCTACATTTTTAAAGCTTCATGAGAAGAATCATTATAAAAATCATGATTACTATTATTACTGACCATCGATATTGATTGCCTCTCCATCTTTCTGCGGTGAGGAGGGCTATATTTTGCATTGTTATTCATTGGAGCATCACAACCATAAAATGTGTCATTATGATTAGATTTCCCTCTAGAAAAGGGTGGGATCTTTGTGCGATAAGGGTAGGGCTTTGTGGCTTTTGGATGGACCGCTTCCATCCTATTCTGCCGTGCCCTATAGCCCTTATCCACAAAGGTCCCATTCCTTTTGTGGGGGGGTGAGTATTTACTTTTACCATTATCTTCCTCTTTGAGCAATTCAAAGGAATTATTCAGAGATAAATTAAAGGGACTATGAGATAGAGGATACCTGTTAACCTTTTTCTTGTTTTTTACCAATTGCCAAGTGAAATCGTTCTTCATCATGCAAACGGGAGGTGCTTGGGTAGGTAAGATCCTACCTTCCCCCTTAGCAGATAGGGGTTCATTGGTTCTACAATCTGAATTGTGCTCAGGTCTTCCTGCCTTGGCAACCCTGTTGCCTATGCCCAATTTCGCATACTTAGTTTTTGCGAAAATATTTATTTGCCTGTCCAAAGTTTGGACTGAGAAAACTTTCAGCTTGACATCCCTATTGCATTTAGGGATTATATTGTTTTCCCTGAATACGGAACTGGGTTTTTCAACCCTAGTATTATCCTTAAATTTTACACTCGGAGAAACCTTTTCCTGCTTATCTAATAGTAAAGATTCATTAGTGTTTTCAGAGGGGCGCTTAATCGAAGCAGAAACAACAATGGAGGGATTTGGTTTTGCTCGAGTAAAGATTGTGAGAAATTCCAAATCTATATTTTGATCAGCTAATTTCTTTTGCTTTGCTATGAAATCATCCAGATGCTCATACGAAGGGTGATGCTGCACTGGTTTTCGACAATCCTTTTTCTTATGGCCGTAAAGCCAACAATTATAGCAATAGCTTGAAAAAACCTCTTTTTTATCTTGCTTCTTTGAAGCTTCTACAACCAATTTGGGCATTTCCGCCCTAGAATTCTCCTTATTACATATGGCTGCATCTTTCTTCGCATTTAGGTTAGAGTGGATGAGACCAACATTTATCTGTCTTCTTTGAAAGGCAGTTTTCCTTTTCATGTGTGAAGTTCGCATTTCGCTTAATTTAAGATTGACTATTGCAATATATATATGTGTATATATAGATATATATGTATCTATATGTATATATATATACATATACACATGTATATGTATATGTATATGTATATTAGTCTCCAGTTCAAAACCATGATCTTTAAACCCATTAAACAACACTTGGAGTTTTACACTACATAAGGATGAATCAATTTTTTGATATCTAGAAGGCCTTCCTAAAAGACCCTGACTACATCCTCAACTAACTATATATGCTCTACATGTGAGATTTGATAAATTTTTCTAGGAGAGTGGTGAAGAATATAACCAAGGTTTAGCTTATACAATGGGATAAGCTTAGAAATATTTTCTTGACCTTGTAGCAATGACACATGTAGAATTTCTATTATCACTAATGGCTCAAAATTTATGTACAAACATAGTAGTTCTAAAAAAGAATCACCAAATGATTCAGGGTATTCATTAGATAACATCTAAATTTTCTCCTGTGATCCCTTTTTGAAATTATTCTCTTCATTCTTCTTCTCATATATATCCTTTATTGAAACTTTTTATGTACTCTTCTCCTCATCCTAAACCTTCTCTAAAATCTTCTCTACATTTGGCATTTTGCCAATAATAGCATCACTTTTACTCTCTAGAATATGCATTTTTTACTCAACATTTACTCTAATGTCAAGAAGAGAATTATATTTTGAAGTTTCATCTACATCTTTCCTCAAGGATTTCTACTATTTCTCTTATGTATGTTTTATTATTCTTGTAATATTTTCCAAACCTTTTCCAATAGGGGTATTAATCTTTTCCTTTCTTCTAAATCTTTGTCTAAGTATTTGGGAAATATTTACTTTATCTTCATTCGAAAGAGAACCACATATCTTATCTAGAGTTTAATCTCAAACCTTGGCTTCTATCAAAATTTCTTAATTTATTTCTTCACTCAAATCTTACCTAAATTATTTTAGAAGCTTATACAAGATATTGTCTAAATGTACATCAAATGTCATCATATATGAGATAATTTCCTTTTCTATTATTTCATTTTTTGTTGAAGGGGCATCTTCATACAAATTTATAGTTATCTTAAGAGAATCATGTTGGCTAATGACAATCATCAAACTTTCTGAATCAGGGGCCTAGTAAGAAATACCAGTTCGAGGGCTATCATGTATTTCTTTCTTCTTCTCCTTTCCTTTCTCTTTTTCTACATAAGTCTCTACTAGAGAGACTTTATACTTATTATTTCTTACAATGGGTTCTACCTCCTCTTCTTTCTCTTCCTATTATTCTTCTACTTACTAATTTATTCTCTTCTTTAACTTCTTCATATTAAAACTTTTATATTTCTTCTTTTTCATCACTGCTATTGCTAACATCATCTTTAATTATTACCTATTACATGGATTGGACCTATCTCTTTTTTTTATTATATTTTGGCATAGGGTCATTATTCTCAATAGATTTATCTTTTATAAGTGTTCTAGAGGAACTTATCTTAACTATGGGAAAAGATATAGAAGAAGACCTAGTTGATCTTCTTTGTGCATATCCAAAAATATATTATTCTAGAGGGGCCAAACTGTATGCGTCTAACACCCAAGGAAAGTTCAACTTTTTGAATATATTCTCCATTCTCTTTTCATGTCTATTTCAAGCTTCTTAATTTTTTTTTCATCAATTCCTCTATAGGGCCAAACCTTTCTTCATCTTATATTCTTTGTAATTTTAATGAATATTTTAATATTCTTCTGCACATCCTTAGTAGTAATCTCATAGGGGATCTCTAGTAACCAACATTTTCTTAGTTTAATGGCTTCAATAGAGAAATAGTTCTTGTCCAAAAATTTAAGGTAATTTCATCCTTGTACTTTTGAACCAAATTCCAAGGTAATATTTCCCTTTCCTACATCTCCTTTTGCAAATTGTTGAACAAACCCCAATATAAGGTGTTATATATGCAATAATATCATTCTTAAACTTTCAAATATGTTCCTGATTTTTGTGGCAATAGGAGAAAAACTATTCCACACCTTATTCTTTATTCTAGAAAGATGATTAAAAAAAAAAAAGCTAAACAAATCATAAGGGACCCAAACTTGAACTAATAGTTTGATTTGTTCATTCTCTCCAATTTGTCCTAAAGTTGCAACCTCAGTTTCTTGCAAAAATCAAAGCTTTAACCTTCAATCACTATTTTATACATTGTGTGAATGGAAGTATCTATCACATAACCCTCACAATTCTATAAATATATCTTATATAAGCAATTCCATTTTTAACATGTATTGGATATCTAAGTCTTTGATATCCTCAATTGTCATAATCTAATTGTCAAACTAAGCACTGGTTAACTTGTTAACAATATACTTTGTCATAGACCTTTGAACTAGAATGGTTATGATGTTAAACAACCCAATATATGCCCTAATGGAATCCTTTATTATCTTATATGGATTTTCCACATAAATTACATCATTGTGGATTCTACTCAATATGATTTTGATCCAATTGTGCTCATAGATGACATCTAAAAAATCTTTCCAAATATCTAAACCCTTCTCTGGAATATGTTTTTACTTGGGTTTGAAGGTATTTAAATCACCCTCCACTAGCTTCATCCACTAATCATTAAATTTAATATGATTGATCTCTATCAATGACATATTAATGTATGTTATAATATCCTCAGTATACACTACATCTATTGAAACCTTAAAAAATGCACCATCTTTATCTTTCTTCATCACCAAAAAAGGAAATGGATTAAATTTCAATCAAGGCTTAATTGAATCATCAATAACAATGGGTGTAGCCATCTCAACTTCAACAACATAGAAAAAATATCTCAAAAATTATAAGTACCTCACCATTGCTAGGGTTTTACAGACTCCATAAAAAGAACATATTCAATCATACAACACTTATCTTTAATTCACATAACTCAAAGTGATGAAAATAGATGTCAAAATTAGAATGTAATATACATACAAAAGCCCTAAGTGTTTTGCATTCAATGCATCTGATATAGTACAAACAAACATCCATAAAGTTACTTTGTTCTATAAGGAGAGACCATAATATCTCTAATACTCTTTCAAAGACTTGAAAATCTGCCAAAATTCCTCCAAAACCTTTTTCATCTTGAAAACTATACATCACACCAACCATAAGCAGACCCATACCTTTTTGAATAAAAACTCTCTCATAGACAATGCTCTTTATTTAATTTTTAGAAGAAAAATCTCCACCATTGTGAGGTACAATCTCATCCTTTTCTCTACCTTCTTCCTTATTATCAGACTTCTCTACCCATTTATTTTGCATCTTATAATTTTCTTTTTCTATATCAATCTTTTTCAAAGGAATAAAGGTCCATTCATTCTTTCCTTTGTAAAATCTAAAAAAGTGTCCTAGTTTATTGAAATTGTAAGAAGTGGAAGCAAGTTTCTAACCATTTCCTCTCCTTCCAATCTTAGATCTACACTCAATAACCTTGCACCCAATTTTTTGCATGCAAAATAATAACCATGGGAAGATTATACATTCCTACCATTGCTTAAATTGAGAAAACAATTTTTCATCATCCTACTTCTCTCATTAGCTTTATGTCCAAATTTATTTAAAGCATATCATTGATCATTAAATAGTTGAGATCTAATATGGATTCTACATTCACCAACTCTATGTCAAAACTTATTACATTAAAAATAATTACTATTGAAGATTGTGAATACCTGGTTTGAGTAGGAGAAAATTTTTCAGAATTCTTCTTTTTCCAAACTGGAGTGAAACATTTTTTTTATCTTCATTTGTCTTCTTGGATTCATTCTTTACCTTTTCCTTACATTTTTCATCTCTAATGGGAGTCTTAAAGCTTTCTCTTTTATCAAAACCAAGACCACTTTTTTCCTTAGATGGTTTCTAAAAGACTAGCATTTCATCTAAAAAATCACTTCCACTTTTGAGTTTGAATCCTTTGTCAATTTGAATATTTTCATCCTTCAACTCCTTCCTTAAGGTAACAACTTCTTCAACAAGCCTAGTGCATTCACTATATTTTTCATGTAGCTTGGTTTCTAGACAATCAAAAGTCTTGTTTCCTTCTTCGACTTGACTCTTTAAATAAAAAATGTTATTTTTTTCTTTCTTAATATTTTCTTGACACTTTTTTCATAGAGATTTAGCATCTTCTATAGCATCAAGAGAAATTCCTAGTTCTCCTTCAAGATCTACTATTGCATCAACATCCTATCCTTCTAATTCTATGGCTTTTGAATCTTTTTCTAGTTCAAACATTGTGTTTAAATGTAAGATCTACCTCAACTATTACATTTTTACTTCACAAACCTTTCTTTGATACAAATTATTGAAAACTTTAAGATGTTGAGAGGGGGATGAATTAACATTTAACAAAACTTTATCAATTATTACTTATTCATTTTATTCAACACATTTATAGAAGTAAATAAATGGAACAAACTATACAACATATAAGAACACTAACATTTTTATGAGGAAAATCCAATATGGGAAAAGCTATGGTGAGATCCAATTCACTATATTAAAAAATAATACAATACTTTTAGGTTCAAGTTCAAGGAAGCTCACTTCTCCTAATTTGACTCATTGGATAAGGTGCACAACCTTAGGCAAAGATACAAGGGTTTGGTAAATTGAAGATCACTTTTTCATCGTAAGATACAATAAAACATGTCAGACTCTATAATGTTGATTATAGCTCTCTACTTCATACATTAAAAATTGACTTTATTATTGTGTTCCACAATATTCACTACTCATCTACACTAGTAAAGCTTTCCATAGAGGATGGAGTTGGAATAGTAGGTTTTGCATGGGTAGTTGTCCTTTCCTTCTCTTTTGTGGAGGTCATAGCATCTCCTTTATTTTTATGTATCTTAATGGTCCAACTAGGCATCTACTCCATGACTACCCTTGTGATCTCTATAGGATGAGAGGGTGATAGAGGCTTGGTATCAATTTTATTATTCTTGTAGCTATTGGGATTATTTTCTTGAGGGATATTGTCAATTCTCTCTCTTCTTAGGACATGCTCCATTTGATAAGGCTTTCCAAGACATTCTTGTGTTCATTTCAAAATATACCCAACCATGTGATCCATATCCTCTTTATCTTTTTAGTTTACATTTTTATTATTAATTCCTTGGTCAAAGAATCTCCAATGGTTGTAAGATAAATAAAAATTATTATCATCACCTTTATCCTTATCCCTCTCAAAAAAAAACATTTCATAGGCTTCAAAGGATAAATCTAGGTCCATTCTATAGAAGTCTTGGATCCAAACCTCATACTCATATACACAAATTTTCCGGTGATCTACATTTGGGAGATGTATGAAATAAGAGAAAATGACCTAGCTGAAGGTCCTGGTAGGTTCAAATTTGTCCCTTTTTTATCTTTAATCATTTCAATGAGAACTCCATCAGTTTAAGGTCCATTCTCTTGGTTTTGTTCATGTTTGAGAAATTAATTATTCTTATGTTAATGGAGAGCTAAAACAAGACTTGTGCTTGTTTACTATTAGTCTAAACATTCCTAACCTACTTCCAAAGTTCTAGTACAATAAAATTGTCACATGGTATATGTTATAAGTTCTATTGGGTGGAGTGTGTAGCCTCCTACTCTAATATATGAAAAATTTAGAAATTGAATAAAGAATCTCTCAACCTCTTTATTTTTGCTACAACCTCAACAAATAACTTTCTTCAAAATATCCTACAATGGTTATGATGACTGCAAAGACACATGCATCATTAATAATAATATTTGACTTGATACATCTTTTCAAGGGTAGTTGAGTGTAATGATTATAGTAAATTCATATTGAGATTAGTAAGTGACCCTTAGTGGCTTGAGTATCCAGGAGAAACACTAAGTTGGAATCTATATAGAATTTAGGTTTTTTTACCCTGATTAGTTTCTCATACAAATCATTAATTATCAAATTTTCCCACTAAATGTATTCCTTCCTATTGAATACCTTTTTGATGAAGAGAACCATTCATGGTTCTAGTTTCTTGGCTTAAAGGAGCCCTACCACCCTACTAGACAAAGTGACACGGACCTTGGCATCAAGGTGTAGTAGCTTGACCTATGTATTGCCTTTTTTTCCTCAAAATTACCCCATCATGGGTTTCTCCAATAGCCCTTCTTTAATTTACTTCATGGAATCCTGTCAATATTGTAATACACATGTCCCTATGTGAAATGGTAAATTTTTTAGAGGAATCATTAATAGGAATTTCAAAAACCTACTCTATGTTGTTTGGAGAGATGTTTATGATCACCTCTCCTAATTTCCTCTACTCTTTCCTTTCATCCTTGTTATTATTTTAGCACATAAAATTACTAGATATATATACTAAAGTGTTATTGGAAACCCATTTTATTGTACTAGCCTTAAGTGACTTCACCAAAGAGGTGCCTCAAAAACACTTGCCTTGACGGTTGGCTATTCTATCTAAAAATTTATTGAGATCTACGTGTCCCAAGTCTATGTAAGTAATATACATCCTGAATGGCCTTTTGAACAACCGCCCATAAGGCATATGATTAAGGGCAAGGAAGACGAATGCCCTGAAAAATGGACAAAGCACACTTCTGAATGGAAGGTGGTTAGGGGTAGAAAAAAGGTATTAAGACAATCCAAGCCTCTTAGTCCTTTCATAATTTCTACGAATAATTCCTTTGAAATTCTCAAGGGGTTTGATAATAAAGGCAAATCTTATACACCCCCCCATAAAAGGGCTAGGGCTTTAGAGGAACAGGGCTGTAGGGATGAATTGTTAAAAAAAAATGAATCCCATACATCATCCAGAGATACATACTCTTGTTCCATTAAAACCCTCTCCTTTTATGGGGGTTTGAAGAATCAAAGTATCTGCGACAAGTCTGCTGATAGTTTCAATCTGAACAATAAGAATAACTATAGCCCTCCCCACCAGAGAAGGTTGGAGAGGCCCGCATTTGGTAATACTGCAGAGAATATAAATACTCAAGACTTGTTAGTAGAAAGTCTGCATCACGGCACCAACAATGCATCTTATACGGCCCCTCATAGGTGATTCAGTAAAGAAATATCAGATAAAGCACGAAGTGAGATAATTTCATTAGACTATAATAAGATTATGCAACACCAAAAGCTTCTAGCTGAAACAGGTTTGATTTGCTACTGGAAAGGAACTGGTGTATCAATGAAGGATGTGATTAATGGACTAGTGGCTCAACTCCCGGGAGAGGTAAGTATAACAGTCCTCAGAGATAATTTTTTATTCATTGACTGTCATAATAAATCCTTAAAAGAAAGCATTAGGAATAAGAAAACTTTGAAGTTCAGAAATTTACCCTTTTCTTTATTTGACTAGATGCCTATTTTCAATCCATTACACTTAAAAGATTTCATTTTAGAAAAAGATATCATCCTTAAGAATCTGCCTTTGGAACTATCTTGTAGAGAAACACTTCATTTAATTTGCAATAAAATAGGAAGTTTTAAAAGAATTATTGAGGAAAAACCTTTACAGGCTGATAAAATAATCATTGTAGAGATGTATCATCATCAAAAGTACATACCCCCCATTAAATTGTGTTTTAACCATAACTCTGTAATTATTAACCCATTAATAGTAGAAAACTTTATTGAAGTTAACAAAAATACAACAAGAAAACATATAAACACTAAATGGGCTTCCCAACCTAACAAAGATATCAAGATCTGTTTCTGCAACAATAGAGGAGGATTTATATGCAAAACCTCAAAAGAACAAGACCTAGCCAACACTCCCTCTCACCCAACGACGGTGAAGCAAAAAACAAAGGATCAAGATAACCCTAACAACCTTTTAGATAATCAACTAATAGATGAGACCTGGTCGCCTTTAAGAAATTATGCAAAAGACTCAATTAGTTAGAAAATGGATAATACGCTTAGTTGGGACAAAAAATTAACTCAAATAGAGTCAGGAAAAAAGGTTAACATAGCCTGTCAACTAGAGGGAAGAGACCAGATGGATGTCCAAATGGAATTACTTCTGGAACCTGAACGTGCTAAAGTGGTAGAACTAGTAGACCAGGTAAACAAAGAAAAAGAAGAGGTAAAGAAAATCATCAATTACCTAGAAGTGTCTCTACCCGAGGACCTAACTGATAGGTTCTTGGACAATATATGTGACTTTGAGGAATTGAAATCCCAAAAGGATATTTTAATTAAACAAATACAAGATTGTATGGTAGAAGAAAGTAGGGATCAGGAAAATAGGCTTAAACAACCTTTCCTCCATATACCCTCGGATAAGGAAGTTTCAGAAAAAACCCTTACAGAAAATCTAGAAAAATGTCCAGACACACGAAATGAAGCTATAGACAAGTTGGATATAGAGGAGGATGATACAACTTATATAGAAAATATAAATATAAAAAAATCAAAAGAAGGGGAACGAGGTGTTTCAATCCCTTTGGAAATAGAATAGTTAAATCTGGACATATCAGGATCATCTGAACAACTAGTAGAGATATATGGTAAAGAACTCATTGATAGGGCTGCCCCCTCAGATCTCCCCATAGATGCTCAAAAAGACCTGGATGACTGGGTCGCTCCAAGGTTAGGGGATGGGAGAGAAGCAATCTTGGTTAAAGATGCTATTGAAGGACTATTTGGAATAACAAATGAGAATAGAGAATTGGGATTAGCCCTCAAAAGAGGTAGTCTCAGCACACCTAATATTAATAAACTTAAAAAGAAAAGAGGGAGAAAGTCAGCAGTGGAGCTGAGAACTTTGGATGGTAATGCAGGCAACCAAATTAAAATAGCAGATATCCTAAATACAGGGAAGGGGAAGATCCTTCCCAAAGAACAATGAAAGTCACTACTTGGAATGTTAGGGGTCTAAATGCCCCCAACAAACAATGCTTAATTAAAAGATACCTAAGAGACTTTGATTCAGAAATAATCTTGATAGAGGAAACAAAGCTTAATAAGGAGGAAAGCATCAGGTTCAGCAAAAAACTAGGTATTTGGAAATCAGAATATGTTCCATCAGTAGGTTCCTCAGGTGGATTGGCAGTTCTATGGGATCTGCGTAAAGCAATAGCACTACTCACACACACTAACAACAATTGGATGTCATTAACAATTAAAAGCTTAAAATCTGAATTAAAATTCAACTTGACCAACGTATATGGTCCTATCTCTAATGAGGAAAAGAGAAGAGTATGGTCAGAAATTCAAAATCTTCTAGCTGATAATCTAGATCAACCATTTATCATTGGAGGGGATTTCAATGCTATCCTAAATCTCAAAGAAAAATTCAGAGGTTCGCAATATATATCACAAGCCCACAAGGACTTTAGCAAGTGGGCTACGGATAATCATCTGATAAGCTTAAATACAAATAATGGAGTGTACACATGGAATAATAGAAGAGAGGGCTTCAGCTACATAGATGAAAAACTAGATAGATTTTTTACTAAAACAAACTCTGAAAATTTTAATCATATAGTCAATACTGAAATATTACCAATAGTAGGATCAGATCACTTCCCAGTCAGACTTTCCATAGTAGAAAATTCTAAACCGACAAGAAGCCTGTTTAAGTTTGAATTTATGTGGTTTTAGAACCCAGAATTCATAAAGCTTTTAGAAGAATGGTGGGGACAACTATCGGTCAAAGGGTCGAAAATGTTCTACTTAATAACGAAATTAAAAGATATCAAACATAAAGCGATAGATTGGAATAATAATCACTTTAAAAACATATTCAAAGAAAAAGCTCAGGTAGAACAGGAAATAACTGACCTCAACAACAAAGTAATAGAACAAGGTATGAACACCCTAAGCTACCACAAAGAAAAAGAGTTAATGGCTAAATATAATGACATTCTCCTCAAGGAGGAGATATTCTGGAAGCAAAAGTCCAGGGAGTCATGGCTTAAAGAGGGGGATAGCAATACTAAATTTTTCCATAACTCAACCAATTTCAAAAGGAACATTAACAGAATAGCCAGAATTAATACGGGAGAGGGATTGACTACAGAGGACCCCGGAAAAATTTTAGAGCTCCTTACAAATTTTTATTATTCCCTTCTCAATTCACCAGAAGCTTCAGATCTTAATACCCAAAAAGAAATGCTTAAAGCCATTCCAAAATTGATTACGGAAGCAGACAACAAATTATTAAATAACAAGTTATCTTTAGAAGAGGTAAGAGTAGCAGTATTTCAACTCCATCCAGATAAAGCTCCAGGTTTAGATGGCTTTCAAGTAGGCTTTTTCCAAAAGTGTTGGCATTTCATTGGAGAAGAGGTATGGCAAGCAGTGGAAGCCACTAGAAACTCAGGATCTCTTTTAAGTGAAATCAACAACACCTTTTTCACCTTAATACCAAAGAAAAATGAAAGTATGGAACCAGGGGACTTTAGACCTATTTCCCTTTGCAATACCATTTATAAGATCCTTTCAAAGTGTTTAGCAAATAGACTCAAAGCCCTCCTCCCAAGAATTATCTTGGAAGAACAAACAGGTTTTGTATCTAACAGATCGATTTTGGATGGTATCATTATAGCGCAAGAATTAGTACATACCGCTCAGATTACAAAAGAACCAAGCATGCTAATGAAAATAGACATTCACAAAGCATATGATAAAGTAGATTGGAGATTCTTATGCAAATGTATGGAAGCTTTCAGTTTTTCCAAACATTGGATTAACCTTATTTTTAATTGCATCTCAACCCCCAGAATTTCCATTCTTATCAATGGCTCACCAGAAGGTTTCTTTAGCATATCTAGGGGAATAAGACAAGGAGATCCGATGTCCCCTTTCCTCTACGTCATTATGGTAGAAGCATTAGGAAGAGCAATTATGAAGCAACAAGTAGAAGGAAAAATCATGGGAATAAAGGCTTCAGAAAATGTCCCCAATATTACCCATAAGCAGTTTGCGGATGATACCATTCTACTTGGCTCCGCCAATAGACAGGAAGTAAGAGCATTCAAAAGCATTTTGGAAGCTTATGCCAAAGCCTCTGGTCAACATGTTAATCCAACAAAATCTGAAATATTTTTTATTAACACTTGCCCGAATGTCAAAAAGGATATCTGCAGCATAATGGGATACAAAATCGGAAAGTTTCCGTGTAAAACTTAGGAATTGACCTAGACACTGGCCTCTTATCTTCCAAAATATGGCAACAAGTCTTATCTAAAGTACAAAATAAGAAAAGCTCATGGAAAGGGAAATGGTTAACTAAAGTAGGTAGGACAACCATGATCAAATCTGTACTCTCAGCCATACCTACGTATCACTTGTCAGTTCTCCCCCTTCCAGCCAGTGTAAAAAAGGAATTAGATAAATTTTTTCAAGAATTCTATTGGCAAGGTCCCTTCGAAGACAAAAATATTGCCCTTATCAAATGGGATAAACTATGTAGGCCAATATCAAAAGGAGGTCTAGGCATCAAAAACTTACTTTGGCAAAACCTAGCTCTTGGGGCCAAACTTGTATGGAGAATGTATAAAGAATCAAGCAGCAAGTGGGCATCTATACTATTACACAAATACATCCCTGAAGGGGACCCCATTAATATTTTCAGAACACAATCACATGTTAAAGGTTCACGGATATGGAATTTTATCAAGGATTGTAGAGGGATAATTGGCAAATACCTATCCTGGAATGTAGGAAGGGGAGATCAAGCTCTATTCTGGGATGATTCATGGGCAGGCCTTACCCCCCTAAACAAACTAGGATTTTCTGAGGAGTTTATGGAAGAGTGCAAAAGAATCTTAGGCATATATACCAAGGATTACTTACAAAAGGAGAAAGATGATAGTTGGAGTGCCCTTAATAGAATTGATGAAGGATGGCAGGAGAAGCAGAATCTCCTAGCGATGTTGAATAAAAGAGCAGTAACACTAAAAAATAGATCAGATATTCTGATATGGTCAGGATCTAATACTGGTAAATACTCAGTTAAGGAAGGTTACAATTCTATTATTAGGGACCAAAACATGGATAACATAGACATACCATTAAACCTCTGTTGGAATAAAGCATGTCTCCCTAAAGCTGGTATGTTTCTATGGGCAGCTCTTCAAAATAGGATCCTTACAGTAGACAGGTTCAATAAATTAGGTTTCGAGGGACCATCTAGATGCCCTCTATGTGAAAATCATTCTGAGGATGTCAATCACATTCTCCTTAATTGTCCCTTCTCCCAAGAGTGCTGGAATTGGCTATACCGAAGCTTAGGATGGAAATCTGCTTCTCATTATGATCTAATTAGCAATCTCAAAGCTTGGCCTACCCTCTATAAAGACAATCTCTTCAAGGATATATGGACAGTTGCACCCTCCATAGTTGTATGGGAATTATGGAAAGAAAGAAATAGAAGGATTTTTACGGATTAGAAATTAACTTGGATCTCAATCGTAAACAAGATAGAAGCTTCAATAGTAGAAATTATTAATAGCAAACTCAGGGATTCGCAGCATTTGGAAGATTCCTTTAGGAGCTGGGACAACAAAATCAGATGCAAATGGCCAAAATTAGATATCCCTCCCCTCTATGGTAAAGGGGGATCTAAAGCCAAAACTGACAGATCTTCCTGTAAATGGGTACCCCCAAAAATAGGATGGTATAAACTCAACTTCGATGGAGCATTGCGAGGTAATCTTGGAAAAGCAGGTATTGGAGGGATCATTCACAACTAGAAGTCAGAAGTTATCGCAAAATTTTTGAAACCCATTAACCCTACAAAAAATAATATGGCAGAATGTACAGTGGCTCTAGAGGGGCTTAAATTATGGAGGGATCTCAATATTAATAAATTAATTATTGAAGGAGATTCCCAAATTATCATCAATGCCATCCGCACTAGGAAAACTCCTAACTGGACCTTGAATGCAAAAATTGAAGAGATTAATTCAATTATGGAAAGTATCTCAAATTATGAAATTAGACATACATATAGAGAAGGTAACACAGAGGATGACAAATTAGCCAATCTAGGAGCCAATGGAGTGGTAACTATGGAAAAATACTTGTTAAGGGTTGAAGAAGTGTTTGATGGTAGATCTAGGTTGAAGACCTAGAAGGTAGATAGGTTTGTTGATCATCCTACTAAATACAGATACTTCTTAGAACCGTCAGGCTTGGAGTTTGCCCAGGTTAGGCTTTAAAACTTTTTATAAGAATGTTAGAGCTGAGGTAAAACTCCTATGAAGAAAATCTAGTTGTAATTAGTAGACTAAGTTAGAATTTGCTAGCTTATAAGCAAAGACAATCAGGGGTTCAAAGCGTCCTTGCATAGAATCTGAGCATTCCAAGGAAAAATCAGTATCATGAGAATTTAATCCCTCCTTAGTATGGGGAAATTTCAGATGTAAGTTAAGGAATTTACATACTTGTAAGAGATCTAATTTAGGAGACTTTACATGCTATTAAAGGAAAGATGGAAAATTTAAATCAATAGTCCCATTAATAGAAGACTTAAGCAGTGAGGAAGTTTAGCTTGGTCTTTATGTCATTGGTAGGTAGTATTACATTCCAAAGTTATATCTTAGTATATGAAGCGGTCTATTCATAGTAAGGACTAGGTTTATATCAATCATCCAAAAATAGACTTCCTGGAGAACCCTTGTTAATGGTCATAAGCAAGGACATTACCTTACTCATGAGTACTTAAGTCTAAAGGCCTAGATTTTATATTTAAAAAGGTTATCAATTACTAATTATCACAGAGTCTCTAGGTAGATTTTATCCTAAGTTTCATCACTTTTATGGATAGTCTAAATCTTAAGTAATACTATCACCAATAAACCATTATAATTAAATATGATCACCTCGGAATTGGTATCTCAAGATTAACCTCAATATACCTTGGGCTCCTTGATAGCATTAGTCTTTCATTGATCAACCATTTATAGTATGGCTATTTAAGTTCTTTAAGTGTTATGGCCCTGATTAGTTTTTAGCCTCAGTAGATTTCTCATCTCCAAGGTGTCTAGGATATCATAGGCATCCACCCCTATGATACTGATGTATCTCATGATTCATATCTCCCCATCATTGTCCTTTATCCTAATTACCAAGCGATAACCTCTTATTCTAGATCACACTTTGCTATAGCTAATCCTAGAATTCGTAATAAACGTGGAGTTATTAAACCCTTTTTAGATTTGGATCATAAGGATTCAGCATAGGATATTAAAAACCCCCAAAGAGCCTTTTCTAAAAGCTCGCATAAAGATCTGTGTAATCATTCCTAATAACGGTAGGAAGTTTTTGCATAATATCATATGATCATACCTATTATTAACAAACAAATAATAACAACCTATTAGTACCTCCAGATGAGGCCTGTATCATTAATCATTGCAAACTCTCCATGATAGAAAAGGAAGGAAATCAATATGATCATAGTTCTAGTAACTTCCTCAAGCTTCTATTTTATCCTTGATAGCTGTAGATAGAGCCTTGATTACATTGTACTCAACCTTATCACGGTAGTCTTTAGAAATGGAGTCCAGACTGCTCACCTTCTACACCAAAGGGAACAGAGCCATGGCTTTTAGAGGACACATCCTCCCTGAAAGATGGAATCAGATCCTAAAGCCACTAAAAGACTCCATGAGAAGAGCAATTGAGAATGCGATGGGTGATCAATACTTTGACAATGAATTCACATACCGAACAAATGGGGAAATCATCGGACAGTTTATAGCAATCTCTGTCTTTGCAGGAAAAACAAAGAATGATATAATCTAGGTAGCAAGGTTGATCTTTCATGAAGACCACCTAGGCAGGTTGGAAAAAATGGTTAATTGTATAGACAATGAGCTGACTAGACCATACCCTGAGGTAACAATGAACACCGAGATTTCAAAGCTTAATCAAATCCCGCAATCTCAGCGAATTCCCATGATCACCTTCAAAGATGAACCAAGATTTGATGAACATTGGCCAAAGATGAGTAGGAATTTGGAATTCATTTTCAAAGAGGCTTTGACTGAAGAGACAGATATGAAATGGATCCTACATTTTTGGAGGAAGGAGGGCTTCAAAATCCCTGACATTTTGGATCAAGTAGAGCCTGACAACATTCACATAATAGCCCCGGAAGTTACAAGATGTACAAGGCGGGCTAAGAAAGGTGACGAGGAGGTGGAAAGCCTGGTTGTGATGTTTAAAGAGGGGACCTCTTGGAGCTATGGTACCATACAGAAGAATGAAGAGTACTAAGCAAAACAACAAGGGTTTCATTCCAAAGAATACAGGTCTTCAGTTTCAGTATAATGTATAGATTTTGCCTAAACAAATCCTGTGTGTTAAACTTCTATATGGATATGTGTGCAAACTTATGATACCTTTTTAGATTAGGATATCTACTTTCTCACCTCAAAGAAGTATTTTATGGAATAACAGTAATACTGGTACAGACATATGTTAATCTATGCAAGTTTGTATAGATTTTAAATCCTGGCATATATGATTAGATATGTATATTTCTATATGGTTTTCCTTGTAAGTTAGTCAAGATTCCTGATTTAACAAATTTTTCTTGATGATTGGTCCTTTCCTAATGGCTATCTCAGGGACTCATGAAGCGTACAGTGTAGTCTAGCTTCTCCCTCCCAGAATTGAGGTTTTGTTAGATTCAGAGAAACACTTAATCATTTTTCAACACATATATGGACCTTAATAACAAAACTTCTGCCATTTATTAACATATTTCAAGTGGTTAGTGTCCTCACTTCTTCAGAGCCTTAGAAGGATTACTTCACTCTAGACCCTCCTATTCTATTCTGGGCATGTAGCTTTTTCAGTGCCATCAGTCTCTACCTTTATAACAGGTAAGCAACATGGATTTTAAGTAGAATGGTAAGCATCAAGCTATGGAAATTTTAGGGCTATCTTAGCCATGATAGGTATTTCTTTTTTTTGACACAAGTCTCTATCGGCAGTATATAGATCCAGTATATAGATATATATATATATACTAGAAAAAGTATATATATATATCTATATAATGTTGCCTTTTTGTACTACTAGATCCGTTTCAGGTTTTCTTCTAAGAGTGCTTCCCTCCTTTTTTATTCTTTTAATATTGATATACAAGCTTCACAATCTCCTAAATTTATAGTCAATTGATTTTTTTCCTGGTTCGTGTCATTCTTTTAAGTATAGTGAAGGCTTCAGTCTTTCTTTCCAGGTTTTTACACTCTAGCAAGATATAAAAGATATAGCTTCAGTCATATAATTTTTATATTCATATGTACTTGTATTCATAGTTATGGTTGTTATAGCATAGGCATATAACTCCCTAAGATTCCCCTTCATTCTGTTACTTGTGGTTCATATTCACACTTGCTTATATATATATATATATATATATATATATATATATATATATATATATATATATATTTATTTGCATTTAGATATGCTCAATCATTATTCATCATATTACAATTTCAATCTGCTGAATAATGATTGACAACATATCCATTTATAGGTTTTTTTCTCATCTTTTTCCTTTTATTCAGATAGTGCACTAGAGTTAGATGTTGTTCTTGCAGATAATGTATGATCTACATATATAATTATACTATTTAAATGTTTAGATTTTCATATATAATTCCTTTGAAATTATTAAATGCTCAGAGAACACATACTGGTATCACAATCTTTATTATACTTGTCAAAGTATTGGCTAGTGAAACCATGCTCAAATTATCACAATAGCGAGTTAACAGTGCCTCCCACATGGTGGAAACCAAGCTGTAATGATCAGGCTGAATGCTATATTCTATTTCAGTAGGATAATTTAGGAATTAAATAAGGTCGGGCTGTTACTCTATTTTCAGATCCAGAAACTGGGTAGATATATACATAAATATATATATAGATTGGTAATAATATATATATTTTTATTCATATAGGCAGGTTTTCTTAAGAATGATAGAGCATAGTCTGGATAATAAGCAATATTGGATCCTGGTTTGATTCATTTATATTCTCTTTCTTCTATATATATATATATATATATATATATATATATATATATATATATATATATATATATATATATATATATATATATATATATATATATATATATATATATATATATATATATATTTATGTATAGATATATTCATATACGTATATATAAATACATATATATACATACATGGATATATATGGAGATATATATGGATATATAGATATGGTTTGGAAACCCTATTCAGTCTTAATCTCTCTTCAGCACTAGGTTGGTTTTAGATTTTCTTTTATAGAGGACTTTCAAGGTTAATTATGCTTTTTGCTCATCTCTTTAACGAAGTCTTCACCATAAGCCAAAATACTAGATATAGCTTGAGAAACTCTGTTCTAACCTTGTAAAATATTCAAATGGACATGATCTAACACTGACAGAAAACTAATAAGAATTAGAGGTTAAAAAGTCATAATCTTATATCAAGTTTTTAATTTTTCCTTGTTATTATGGTAGAATTAGAACTACTATTATGAATTCTATTGATAAATTTTTTTTAGGAAGTGTTTAACTAAAAGGTTAATTGGCTCCACACACAATAACATGGTCTAAAGATAGAGTAATGTTGTATCCCTAGAAATATCCTACATGTATATTAACCCCTTTCTTATGGTGAAGGTAAGACGATTGGGTACAATTTCTTTTTTAACGTTTTATTTAGCAATTTAATTTATTTTATTTCACTTTAAGTGTAAGGTGATGGAATCATGTTTTAATGTTAGAGGAGAGTTAAACTCTAGAGGTAGAAGTCTCCTTTGCCAGATATTTCAGGTACATATATTGCATGGAAGACAGACATCACTTCCATAAGAAGAACCAGAAGCAGAAAGAGCACATTAATGGTGGAAGTTTTCCAAGAAGATAACCTATTTGACCCATTATTGAAGAACCTAGAATGGTATTCTACAAATGATCGGTCTAACTAAATGTAACATAACATTTGTATCCTTATAAACAACACTATAATAATTATATCATTAAACCTCGAGGTTCTCGAGCAGTGGGTATGCCCACTGAAAGAATGTATTTTTTAATAAAACCTCGATAGCTATCGAGCTGTGGGAATGCCCTCGGATACTATGTATTTTAATAAATCTCAACACTTGTCGAGTCGTGGGTATGCCCATGTATTTTTGTATAAGGATAGGACCTATGGTCCCGGGCAAGGTTGGAGGTTTTCTCAACCCCACTCTTTCCTACTAGCACCTGCAACGAGCGGGATCACATTGTAAAATAATTATTTATATTAATAAAATCTTATAGGGCTTCGGCCTTTTACCGATCAAAAAAAAAAAAAAAAAGTCTATATAAGTAATCTACCTATTTTTCGGGATCAAGTTTATTGGTGAATGGTGTTCTTGGAACTTATACTTCAATAGTGTTAGTTGTGTCATTATTCAATCTACATGTAAACATTTATATTAGCACATCAATAAAATATCTTATTATTTCACACAACTTATTCTAATAAAAATTACATTTACTACTACATAAGAAAATTTAACAACCAACTTATCAAATTCCCTAAGCTAATTTTTAGTACCAAAGACCTTAAGTCTATTTCTATGGACCCTTTTAAGGTTTGGGGATGGAGAAACCTTGATCACTTTAGGGGATCAGGGGTAACAACACCTATGACAAGTCTTAAGACTTGGAAACCAAGACAATCATCCTTTGGTAACACTTGGTATTTAAGGAGTTCTAATAGATAGGAGATCCTTGATCCTAATTGTCACTCTTTAGATCTCGAATGACAAAACCCCTTACAAGCATGATACCTTATCATGGTTGGGAAATAGGGATGTTTGACTCCCAACTTCCAATAGTTGGTTAATTTTTTTCTCTAGATTCTTGTGGTATATAGCATTATGGTTTGAATTTCATTCTAAATTGCCCAATAATAACTCAATTAAGGAATGATATGTTGAGGAAAAATCACACTCTACAGGTTGTTAAAAATTACATGTTGATCATGAGCTAAACCCTAGTCCTAGCTACCAATAAATCCTAAAGATGAAAATAAAAAATTAAGAAATTTGAACTAGAAACCAAGAAAGATGAGAAACTAATGGTGTGCACCATTGGTAGCATCTATGTCAGAAGATCAATGCTACTGAGATAGCCATGAGCACTAACAATATAAAAACCAACAAGGAAAAAGACAACAAAAAGCCAAAGAAACCTTACCTAAGATCCATGAGAATGTAAACCCAAAGCACAAAAGAGGCTTCAATCTTAAAAGATCCTACTAAAATGGGTCAAAAATCTCTCAATTCAGATGAAAATATTTTTTCGATTTCTCTAAAATGATGGATGATCACACTAGACAAAGAAGGAAAGTTTTAAAAATGATTAGGAAAATGGCCCTTTATAAGCATGGGAATAGGACATGACATTAGGTAAGCACCTTTTAGGGATTGGGAAAAGAGACCACCTTTTCAGGGTTCAGTGATCGAGGTTTCAGAGGTAGCATGTTATCATTCTATCCTAAACTCCTTGATGTTTGACCACCGAAATGGGAAACATGGGGTAACAAAAGGGGAATTAGGTTTTAGGGATGAGGTATTCCTGAAAATTTTTAGAGGATGCTCATCCTCGATCTATGAAATACTAAAAAAAAAAGGAAGCAAGGCACAAGGTGAGAATCAAGGATCAAGAACTAAAAGTCTAAAATGAGGTTGAGAACCCTAACTCCTTGATTAGAAAAATATCAACAAACACATAGAAGAAAAAAAAAGAAAAAGAAACCAAGGCACAAAGAAAACATGGAAAGAAGGGAAAAAAAAGAAAAAGGGGGTCTCCACTTACTCTACTGAACTAGTGGAGTATTAGTTGTGAAGCATAGTAAATCCTACTAGATGTGCTAAAAGCATGTAAATATAATCCATTACCTATTATCATAAACTAAAAAAATATTAACTTGTGCTACTTAAAAAATAAGCAAAACTCATGACTAGGCATAAATGTTGGTAAAGATTCATAAAACCATGAGAATTTTCACCAAAGAAATTTGTACTAAGATGAGGTGGTTGGGCTTATAGATTTTATGATGTCAATGATCTTGTCAAGGACATGAGGTTATATTTCAAGATGATTTTAAATCATTTGGGTTGAGTCCAATATATATATTTAGGCCCAACAAATGGATGGATAGGATGCACATAGCATATCAATGGCTCATATTTGTTGAGACACATGGGAAGATGGGAGGATGTCAAGTAAAATCAATGTGTTGTTGGAGGAAAATAGAAGGAGATACTCAAGAGTTGAGATTCTCCTTGGACAAAGTGGAGGGATTAGGTGGAACTTGTGTACCTTAGAGTACCTTTAGATAAATTTGAAAATATATTGGGGATATGGGCAAGGAGTTGAACTATAAGAGATGGTACCAAGGCCATGTCACATTTACAAAAGGTTCATGCCTTTGTAAATATATGGCTACATGGAGGATTCAACCAACTTTAGTAATGTACAAGAGGATGATTATGAATTTAACTAGATCATCCCACTTAATCAAGGGTGGAAGATATATGTAATAAAATGAATAGATATATTTATTTAATTTTGAGAAATAGAGGGTGACTAAAGTAAAATAATTAGATTTAAATTTACATAAGGTGGACTATGGACATGAAATGATTAAAAAAGTCATGTTAGAAATAGGGTATGGTTCAATAGTGATGCATGGTGTTTTAATTAATTAATTAATTAACAAGATAATAATGCCATAATTAATTGAATAGTTGGTGTTGGATTGAGTTAATTTTAGAAGAAATAATCAAGTAATGTTGAAGCATCAGTTTTAAATATGTAAAAAAAATTGATGTGTATTGATCATGCATATAAAAATCAAAATACAACAACACATATTTAAAAATTTGAAATTATAAAATGAATATTTTTAATAAGTATTACATAATAAAAATGTTTATTGTAGTTTAAAAAGTAATCACAAAAGAAATCAATTATGAAATTAACGAATGATAAGTTTTTCAAAAGTAAAATAAAAAAGCTTATACAAAGAAAAAATAATTCTTCAACTAAAAAGTAAATAAAATTAATTAATATTTTTGAAAAATAAAAATTATAATTTTTATGTGATAAAAATTTTTAATTCTCTTAATATTTTCAAGATAGATATATTTAAGATGTCTATAATAATAATGAATCTTAATATTTATTATAATGAATGTGGACATAAACTTTTTTAAAGATAAGCTCTACTAGATATGAATGTCGATCCCTCTATTAATATAATTTCAAAACACAAAAACATATAAATTCCACAACTACATATGATCATCCTAGAATTGGCAATAACAACTCCGACTTGACCCAACTAGACTTCTAGGCACCTAGAAGCGTAATAGATATGCCACTACCATACCAACATACAACTCAAGTAAATTTTTTGCACAAATAAGCAATTTCTCTACAAAGATTCATTAGATTAAAAGCCTCCCTATGGTTAAATGGGGATGCCCTTCCATAGAGAATCTCATGTATCTTCTTGAAGCATTTTTTCTTCTCCCAAAGTCACAGGACTATCCTCAGAATCTCCAATCTCTTCAATGATTTTCTCAATATCTCCCCATCAAGCTTATGTATAGATATGAGGCTTGCATCCAAGATCATATTCATTGCACTAAGGGTGTGATTTTCTACAATTCAAAATAATCTTTTACACTATTTATTCTTTGAATATTCCCTCTACTCTTACAACCAAAAAGAAAATTTTGTTTACTATCACAAAAGGGGAAATAATAAGGTTTAAATAGAAGTGGCTTCATCCAAATTTGAATCTAGTCAAAGTAGAAGACTTTTCCATTGCAGATGGGAAATCCCGAGAGATAAGCATGAATCTTACTTCCTTGGTCTGGTAGTCCTTTTAATGGTATTTTGTCTAGACTCTACTTACACTATGGCCAACTTTTGCAAGACCTTGTCTATCTTATCCCTAGAGGCAATGACACTGTAGCTGTTATAAATGCTACCCTCAATGGTTACCAATTACAATAAACTCAACCTCCTCATTTTTTTTATTCTCTATCACCTCCTCTATACATCCTCACATATCCCATCATGCACATTATTTAAACACTATATACTTTTTCATATTTTCTTGCTCATTAGAAAAGGAAGTTTGTCACTAGATATGATTTCTCATAGGGGGAAGAGAGTTGTCGCCCTATCAAAACCTTAATTCTTCATTATTCGACCTCTTTTTTTCTCTTCTTTGACATTTTATCCTTATCATTTCGTATGATTTCCTCTACCTAAGCTCATATATGTTCCTTCACCAATACCACTTTTGGTACTTGCTCCTCTACTCCTCTATTTGTATAGTAGTCCACCACTTTGCTGACATTTCTAAAGACATGTGAAATATTATAATCGATGATTTTCTCTAGTCCATATTTTATCCTAAGTAACCACCTCTTTAATACCAACTGTGGATTTTCCCTTTGGTAACATCATTGATGCAAAACATGGAGTAACTTTCTATACATACTCTTAGGAACCCTTTTTTGATACATAGTCTAATACCCCTATCCATTGCTTCCAATTCCACCTTATTATTGGAGGAAATAACCATGCTCCCATACATAGCCCATAAAAAATTTACATCTCGGTCCCTAATGATGTAGCTAAACCTTGCTTCTCCCAAGCTCCCTCTTGCTACTCCATTTATGTTAAGCTTGACCCATCCCACGGGAAGAGCCAACCATCGAGCCTCTCATTTATCACTCATAATTCTCAGACCAATTCAATTTGGGGCCTTAATATCTTACCAACTTTCTTGGATCTTTTCATCCCATTTATTGGAATACAAAATTCTTTTGTTATGATTCCCTGTTGTATTGTGCCAATAGTCTACTACATCAAGTTTTCCTTACCATTGAATATTCTTCCATTTATTTCTTTCCATATACTCCACACCAAGAAAGATGTAATAACCACCTACATATCCTCCCATAGTGAATATCTTCCTCTCACAAGCCAAATTTAAAGAAAATTGAATAGCCTATCTTGTCTTGGTGTCACCCATCCAATGGTGTTCATCAACCAATCTAAAAACCCCACCATGAATGGACACCATAGTAGTAAATGATCTACCATTTCTTCATTTTTCATACACAAATAGCATATACTTGGACCTGCAATTGCATAAGTTTTGAGCCTTTCTCCCATTAATATTTGTCCTGTAAAGCTACCCACAGGAAAGCACCATCTCTAGGGGCTACATGTTTATTTCAACTAAGTATTGATGGCCAATTATGATCTTCTGTCTATCTCCTTTGAATTTGAAAGCCTAATTTAACACTATAATGCCCTGAATTAATTGCACACTAAACTATCTCATCTTCCTCTTGAGACAAAACAATCCTATTGTTATTCAATTTTGTCTAATCCCTTCTATCAATACAAAAGGAGGGAGATACTTCTCAACTAGTTTCCATTTGAAATTTTGATCAGCTTCATCAAAACAAATAACATAATATTCCACCTTCTCTCCTATGGTCCTTTCCACTTCGACTACCCATTCAATGCTATCAAACATATCAATAAGTGCCTTATGTCCATTCCAAAAGTACCTCCAAAATTTGGCCTTGAACCCATTGTCAATTCTCCATGAGATGTGATTTGTTAGGATGTGTCTTCTTTTCCATAAAAATATCCAAATGGTTGACCTTTTTGTCGAGTTGGCTAATGTGAGAATTATGATCAAATCCTCTTCATCCAAGTATCTATATCTAATCACCCTACACATGCACATCTTGTTGGGATGTTTGTACATTTTCCATGTGAGTTGGCCCCAATGCTTTATTATGGAGCTCTAGTCTCCTTAAACTAGCCCCTCTTTCCTCCTTTCTTAAACACACATCTTCCCATTTAATCAATAGAACTAGTCTCCTTAAACCAGCCCCTCTTTCCTCATTGGTTAAACATGCATCTTCCCATGTAATCAATATAATTTTCTTCTCTTCTTTAGCTCCTAACCACAAGAATCTCTTTGTTTTGATACTATCTTGTGGGTTACCTTAAAAGAAGACATCACATCCCCTTTAATCATTATAATTCTCCTAACCTGGGATAACCATTTATTCTTCTATGAAAAAGCTTTACCTTGACATTTATTATCTAACTCTTTCCAATATGAATATTTATTCAATCTAGTAAATAAAAGAGCCCCTAAATATTTTTTAGGCAACATTGATATTTGCAATTCCAGCATTCTAGCAATTCCCCTTTGTAATAATTTATTAGTATTAAAGAAAAATAGATCAGACTTTGCCAAATTCATTTGTTGCCCCAACGTGGCTCCATATATTTCCAAAATGGAATTTATTGTTATAGCTTCCTTGATTGTTGCATATCTAAATAAGATAGTGTCATATGTGAACTAAGAATGGGTGATAACCTCCATGTTCTCACTAATTGTGATTCATCTCCATATTTTGAGATCTCTTTTTTTCTTGATAAATCTACTAAAGGAGTCGACCATCAACACAAAAAAATATGGGGATATAGGATCCCCTTGCTGGATTCCATTGGATGCTTAAAAAAACCAAACAATGAACTATTTACTTGGATTAAAAACTTTGGTATAGAAATGCATGTAGAGATAATCTTGATCCACTATTTTGAGAAACCAAATCTTCTCAAGACCTCAAAGAAATATTTTCAACACACCATGTCATATGCTTTACTCACATCAAGTTTGATAGCCATACTCCTAATGTGTTCAGATCTCATAAAATGCATTATCTTTGAAGTCAAGATAATGCCATCAACAATATCTCTTCCTGGAATAAAGCTATTTTTCTCTTCCAATATCAAATTGGCTATCACTTTTTTCAATCTATTAGAGATTTCTTTGGATATAATATTTTATATGATGTTAGAAAATGAAATAGGTCTTTAATATGCCATGTTTTTAGATACTTCCTTCTTGGAGATGAGAACTAAGACTATTTTATTAAGATCCCTAACAAACAATTTCCTCATCCTGATATCCTTTGCCAATTTCAGAAATGTCCTCTCCCATAAATCACCAATATTTATAATAAAAAAGTTTTAGGAGACCATTAGGTCTAGTGGCCTTTGATGGCTGCAATTTAAAATTTGTAGCCTTAATCTTCTCAAGCATCAATGGCTTCTGATCAAGAATACAATTGTCTTCTTCCTTAACTAGCATTGGAATAGCTTCCAACACTTCATCCCCCTTACTACTATTAGGTATATCATTGCTACACAAAATAGAATGGAAATGCCTCACCATCTCTTCTTCAATCATAATTGTGTCCTAAAAAATCTTGTCATCTCTCACTCTGATCATGTTAATTTGATTGGTGAACCTCCTAGTCTTCATTGATGTATGAAAAAAAATTGAATTATGATCTCTATCTACTAACCAACATTCACGAGCCTTGTCCCTCTAGTATAACTCTTCTCCAGCCAATAATTCAAGATGTTTTGATTTCAATTATTTTACTAATTTGTAATCCTCTTGGAGCATACTTTCATTAATAATTTTGTCTTTGAAATTGTTGAGATCCTCTTCAACAATCATTTATAACTCAAATATATACTTGAATATATTTATAATTCAAATATATATATTACAAAGATAGATATTGCATATCCAACACCTTTGATGATTCTCCACCCTCCTTGACACCTTGTGCTTTCTCTATTCATTTTCCTTTAACCATCTCAGACCCCTACTTATCTAGTTTGTATTGTTAGAATGATTTTATAATAACTGAGAAGGGGGGTGAATCAGTTATCCTCAGGTCCAAATGTACCAATTCAACTTTCTAGCTCTTCAACAATCTCAGATCTAACCATCTTTCAACTTGGTCTCTATAGCATATACCAGTAACATAAAACTTGCAATCCACTATCCTAAAGTAATTAACTTGCAGAATATAAAAATTTCACCATCATTCACATTAAATAATCATTCACACAAGTATAACACTAGGATTTAAATAGTGGAAACCCAATTTGGGAAAAACCACTTGTAACATGCTACTGATTTTCACTCTTCTGAAGTGAGCTCTATGAGATGCCAACCCAGTGAAAAGTTTACAAAACACATTGTTAAATGTGACATGGTTAAAGGATTTAATCACCATGTTAAGAGTGGCCTTGTTAGAGGGCTTAATAACATTCCATTAGAATACCACCTTGATTAAAGGATTTATACAATGATTGTTAGGCCAATCTTGATTAAAGGATTTAGACTAATACAATGGTTAGAAAGTAACAATAGGTTCTGATATGAAAATATATAACTCACTTTGCAAATAAAGATCCACTTCGCACATATGCTGATTTATTAACTAACCTTCATTTCCATCTCCATCTCTGATCTACTCGGAATTCTCTTCAAGAAATCACCACAACTCTGTTCAGCTCTTCACAACTTCACCTTCAACTTCTGCTTAGACTCATCAGTCAATAACATCAACCTCTCCTCTATCTCTATTCTGTAACCTCACAATTAGGTTATCCTTATACCTCCTTGATCAGGTAGATTGATCCTTTTTCCGCTTAATCTCTTCCATAGATCTTAGGTTTAGGTCAGATTCATCGAATCCTTCCATCATTATGTTCTCCTTCTACATCTTCAATATTTTCTTTGAAATCATAAGAAAACAATTTACCATGCATTAAATTCTTTATACCATTCATTAATAATGTCAAGATGTTTTACATATCCCAAGAATTCAACTATGTCGGCTGGGATTGTCAATTCTTTCTCAAAATGTAAATTACTGACACTCAGTTAATACTGTGTTAATCTCCTCAGTCAATATTGTGTATCTCGATCATCACTAACACTTTCCTTCCCAACAATTATCTGTCACTCAAAAATTACTGATGTTCAATCAACACTAGATTTTCTCAGCATATATTGGAACTCGATTGACACTAACATCACTTGACTTAAGCTAGATTTCTTAACTTTTTCTCGGTTAAGCCTATGTTTCTAGTCTTTCTTCTTCACTTGGTGTTAAAGATAAAAAACACATTACCTTGTCAATGTGCCAACTAATCAAGTACCTATTGAAGTATCACATAACTCGACCTTTCCTTAGGTCTTCTTGTTATCTCCTCTTTTTAAATCATCTTCATCAATCAAAAGATATGGTACTCTCCTAGATAGAAATTGTCTTACCAGTTAAGGTTTGACATCAATGCCAATATAAAAATTGTTTCAATTGTTGTTTCCAACAATCTCCCTCTTTGGCATTGATGGCAAAACCACATGAACATCATATGATTCACCAAAAAATCCAAAATCTTTGTGCAACAGATCCTTCATTAATATCCTTGGCTTAAATTTGATTCACATCTAACACATCCAAGTACCAGCTCCCTCTTGGATCAATTTAGCTTTGTATGTTTACTAAATCTCTTTCTTATTCCCATGTTGTATCTTTCTCCTAATGAATCTCTCCCTCTTTTCTTAGGGTCATTTACTTTTTTGTATTTCTTCCTCTGGTTCATTTAATCTTTCCCTCTTTGACAAAAATGCCAAAGAAACTTGTATCTTCCACTCACATCTTTACCATGTAGATGTCTTCATGTCAGTTATATGTATGTTGTATACTCCCTCTGTCATCTTTCTTATGACTGATTATCATCTCTGCTTTACTTCTCACAACTCTAGGCAACTCCTAAAGTGTGACCTCTTCTGCATCAATTTATCAGATATTCTGATTATCACATTTGATGTAGTGCTCCTATATGCTTCTAGGTAGCCTCATTTAGGGGATCACCCCTAATTTACCTCTAAGGTATTCATGAGAATCTTTAGGTATTTCTTTTGTGAATATATCTGCTAATTTTTCCTTTGTATTCACATTTTCCAATCTCACTTCTTTGTCTTGAATCAACTCTCTCAAGTAATGATACTTGATAGAAATATACTTAGTCTTAGTGTGCATAACATGATTTTTTGATATGTTAATAACACTTGTGTTATCATAGAAAATAACAATCGGATCAGTGATTTCCTCCTTCACACCTTTTAACAATTATTTGATCCACACTAAATTTGAAGAATTCATTGTTGCTGCTACATACTCATCTTCAGTTGTAGATTGGGAAATGCAGTTTTGTTTCTTGCTTGTCCAAGAGACTAATCTCTTTCCTAGAAAGAATGCGCCACTACTTGTACTCTTTTTTTCATCAACATTTCCATCCCAATCTGCATCAGTGTAAACTTTCAATTCAAACTTGTCATCCTTCTTGTAATACAATCCATAGTCCTCTATTCCTTTTAGATATCTTAATATCCTTTTCACTGCCATCATGTGACTTGCTTTAGGATTTGCAAAAAATATTGCAACAATCCCAACTTCTAGGGAAATATCTAATCTACTACGGACAACATATTGTAGCTTTCCAATCATGGATCTATACAGGGTTTGATTCACTTCAGCAGTATCATCTTTTTTAGATAACTTTTGTCCAATAGACATAGGTGTACTTACGGGTCTAGAATATTCCATACCAAAATTTTTCCATATCTCCTTAACATATTTAGATTGAGTAATATAGATACCTTTCTTCATTTGATAGACTTAAAAACCAACAAATAATTTGATCTCATCGAACATAGACATTTCAAATTTAGTTTGCACCTCATTTGAAAAGTTTTGACATAGGGCATCTTGTTCTCCAAATATGATATCATCAACAAATATTTCAGCTAACAAAATCACTTTACCTTTTTTAGTCTTCATATATAGATTATTATTTTCATTTGTCCTTACAAATCCAATCTTTATTAGATAGTTATGCAATCTTTCATACCATGCTCTCGGGGCTTGTTTCAATCCATACAGTGCCTTGTGTAACTTGCAAACCATGTTCTTCTTTCTTGGGTCAACAAATCCTTTTGGTTGTTCAATGTATACTTCTTCTTGTTTATTGAGCTTATTTTTGAATACCCATTTTGTTCCAATAACATTCTTGTCTTCTGGTCTCGGCACTAGATTCTAGGTTTTGTTCTTTTCTATCTGCTATATTTCATCATTCATGGCTTGTATCTAGTCTTCATTCTCTAAAGCATCTTTCACTATTTTAGGCTCAAACTCACACAGTAAGCATATACGATCTTTCAACTTACTTCTTGTCATGACTCCAGATTCCTTATCTCCAATGAATTGTTCAGACTTATGATGTCTTCTTACATACTGTACCAAAGTAGGTTCAGATTTCCTTTCTCCTTGGTCTTGATTCTCAGGTTCATCTTATAAATTCTCTACCTCTCTGATTGCTCGGTAGCATCCTCTTGATGCTCAAAAGACTCATGCAGTTCCTCGACATCTATTTTAGGTGCACTACTAGACTCTCCTTCTTCCATGTATACAAAATATCTATAATCTTTAGGTTCTTGCTTGCACTCCAATTCATTCTTTTCTGCATATTCATCAACTCTAATATTTACACTTTCCATAATTTTGTTAGTGTTAGAATTCAAACACTTGTAAGCTTTGCTCTTAGTGGAATATCCTAGGAATATGACTTCATCACTTTTAGCATCAAGTTTTCCATTTCTATTATCTTTTAGTATATAACATTTACTCCCAAAGACTCTAAAATATTTCACATTAGGTGCATATCCATGCCATAACTCAAAAGGTGTAGCATTTGTACCTTTCTTGATTTTTACTCAATTCAAGGTATAAACAATTGTACTTACAACTTCTGTCCTATATTTTTGTGCAACATTCTTTTCAATCATTAGTGTTCTAGCACAATCCATAATTGATATGTTTCTTATTTCTTCTATACCATTTTGTGGCGGTGTCCTAGGTGGAGATATCTATCTCTTTATTCATCTATCATTCCAGAACAAGTTGAGCTCATTTGATATAAACTCTCCTCCTCTGTCAGATCTTAAACATTTCAAGCTTTTACTAGTTTATTTTTCAACTTTTGCCAAATACCACTTAAACAAATGAAATGCATCAGATTTCTCTTTTAAAAACATTATATTCATCATTCTAGAATAGTCATTAACAAACAAAATGAAATAATTATCACTACAATAACTTTGTACACCTATAGGTCCACAAAGGTCAATATGAACCAATTCCAAAATATTGTCAGAAGTATATGTCTTGCTCTTAAAACTAGACTTTTTCATTTTTCCCAATTGACACTGTTTACACATCATATTATCAGGTTTCTTCAATCTTGGGAAACCTCTAACTTTCTTCAACTTACTGATATTTACCAAATTGTCAAAGTTTACATGACACAACCTCTTATTCCATACACCATCAAATTATGAAAATGAACATGTTTCTTCAGATAGGTCTAGATAGAACAAGTTACCTCTTGTCTTTTCTCCACTTCTAATTAGTTCATCAGTGGCATCAAATATTTTAGCCTTGTTGTGATGAAATTCAACTCAGTAACCAATATTGTTCAATTGTAGCACACTCAACAAATTTTAGTCAAGACCTTCAACCCAATAAGCATTATCACATCCGATCTTATTAGTCAATCTTATTGATCCTTTTCCTTTCACATGACATGGTGCATCATTTCCAAACTTAACACTTCTACCTTTGTAATGATTAAGAATTTCAAACTTACTTTTATCACCAGTCATGTGATATGAACAACCACTATCAATAATCCATTTATCACCTTTACTAACATATGAAATAAGTGCAATTTTCTCATCTTCATCAGAATCATCTTTCATGGCAACATAAACAACTTCTATATCACATTCATCAGATTCACTGGTTTCACTCTTAGTTTCTTCTTCAACAATATAGAAAGATTTCTTACCTTTGTCTTTGTAGTCTTTGTACCTTCGATGATCTTTATCATTTCTCTTGTCTTTGTACTTTTTTTCCCTTCTCTCATCTTTGTCAATCTCGTCAGAGCATCTTGCTGCAATATGGCCAACTTTGTTACATGAAAAATAGATAATAGGAAGTCTACTTTTATATTTACCTTTTGCTCTCTTTAGCCTTCTAGCCATAAGTGCCTCAAGATCATCTAGGTCATCATCAGAAGTGTCAGTATCATTGTTTCTATTGTTGTCACTACTCTCACATCTTTCTTTTCCTTTTTTAGGCTTATGAAGAACCATTTGAGACTTGAATGCAGTTTCAATATTATGGACAATGAGATTATCATAATTAGATAGCTCAAAAGCACTAAGCTAGCCAGCAAGACTTTCCAAAGTTAGAACATTACCAGGGTTACATCTTGATTCTTGTACTATAGAAATTTTGATAGCATAGATAGGAAGCAATGTTCTCAATACTTTACTGATAACAGTCTCATCATTAATGTTTCCATTGGCTCCTCTAATAGCATTTACTACCTCCTTAATTATACCACAATACTGAGAAATATTTTCACCTTCTTGCATTTTCATTTCATCAAACTTACCTCTCAAGCTTTCAAATTTGGCTCTTAGTACATTTGTGTCCCCACCATAGATAGATGCTAGAGTGTCCCACATTTTCTTGGCATTAGTACAGTCCTTGATGTCCTCAAATTCATGATAGCTTAGGGAAAATGAAATCTCGAACATTGCTTGATTGTGTTCTTTTTTTTCTTTCATCTCCTCGGCAGTCAAGGGTGCAATAGGTATTACATACTCATTTTACACATAGTATTTCGCCGAATCACCAATACCAGCTAGATGTAATTTCATCAAACTCTATCATGCAGGGAAGTTCTCCTTGTTCAACTTTGGTACCTCCTTTTTGTACATCTTGATCATTAGCTTCAAGTACCTTTAAACTTTTTCTCTACAAGCACCAACAACTCTAATACCAATTATTAGAATGATTTTAGAACAATTGAGAGGGGGGGTGAATTAGTTATCCTCGGGTCTAGATGTACCCATTCAACTTTCTAGCTCTTCAAAAATCTTAGATTTAACTAGCTTTTAACTCAGTCTCTATAGCATAATACCAATAACATAGAACTTGCAGTCCATTGCCCTAAAGTAATTAACTTGCAGAATATAAAAATTTCACCATCATTCACATCAAATAATCATTCACACAAGTATAACACTGGGATTTATAGTGGAAACCCAATTTGGGAAAAACCACTTGTAACATGCTATTGATTTCACTCTTCTAAAGTGAGCTCTATGAGAAGCCAAATCGATTAAAGGTTTACAAAACCCATTGTTAAATTTGTGACCTGGTTAGAGGATTTAATCACCCTATCAAGAGCGGCCTTGTTAGAGGGCTTAACAACATTCCATCATAATGTCACCTTGATTAAAAGATTTATACAATGACTATTAGGTCAACCTTGATTAAAGGATTTAGACTGATACAATGGTTAAAAAGTAACAGTAGGTTATGATATGAAAATATACAACTCACTTTTCAAATACAGATCCACTTCACACATGCTGATTTATTGATTGACCTTCATTTCCATCTCCATGTTTTATCAGCTCAGAATTCTCTTCAAGCAATCACCACAACTTTGTTCAACTCTTCATAGTTTCACCTTCAGCCTTCTGCTTAGACTCACCAGTCAATAACATCAACCTCTCCTCTATCTCTATTATGTAACCTCACAATTAGGTTATCCTTATACCTCCTTGATCAGGTAGATTGATTTTTTGCTGCTTAATCTCTTTCGTAGATCTTAGGTTTAGGCCAGATTCATCAAATCCTTCCATCATTATGTTCTCCTTCTACATCTTCAAAATTTTCTTTGAAATCATAAGAAAACAATTTACCATGCATTAAATGCTTTATACCATTCATTAATAATGTCAACACATTTTACATATCCCAAGAATTCAACTATGTCGGATGGGATTCTCAATTATTTCTCAAAATGTAAATTAATGACACTCGGTCAATACTATGTTCATCTCCTCGATCAATACTGTGTATCTTGGTCATCGCTAACACTTTCTTTGTCGACAATTATCTGTCACTCGATAATTATTGATGTTCGGTCAACACTAGATTTGCTCGACATATACTGGCACTCGGTTGACACTAACATCACTTGGCTTAAACTAGATTTCTTCACTTTTAATTCTCTTGTTTAAGCCTACATTTCTAGTCTTTATTCTTCACTTGGTGTTGAAGATAAAGAACACATTACCTTCTCAATGTACCAACTAATCAAGTACCCATTGAAGTATCACATAGCTCAACCTTTTCTTAGGTCTTCTTGTTGTCTCCTCTTTTCAAATCATCTTCATCAATCAAAAGATATGGTACTCTCCTAGATAGCAACTGTCTTACTAGTTAAGGTTTGACATCAATGACAATATAACAATTGTTTCAATTGTAGTTTCTAACATGGTCTTTTTGGGTGTCCTGTTAGAAATAGGGAATACTGAGAGGGGGGGCTGAATCAGTATTCTACAAACTTTATCTTTTTCCCAATTATGGATATAACCAATTATCTTTATACATGCATAACATAAGAAGCTAAACAACATGCATAGCAATAAAACTAAAGAACTCATAACACATTATTTGTTCTCGAGGAAACCTTGGCCAAGGGAAAACCCGGGTGGGGATGGTACCCACAAAGATCCACTAATCAAAAGTATCCTGTTAAGGATGTTGACCCTATTAGGAGTCTATTACAAGCATATAGTGTATCAGTCCTGATTAAGGGACTATAGGCCTTGTTAGAAGCCTCAACCTTGTTAGGAGTTGGTAATACAAAATGTGATTACCAAATGAGCCCATTGCCCAAAAAAGTAATGTACAATATACAGTGATTACAAAAATAGGTTAAGGTACATAACCTTATACTTATTGCATCAATATCTCTTCATTGCTCTTTCACTATCGCTATTACATATGCATCATGTATTTTGCATCATATCACTTAACTATACATCTATTGTCCACTCTTCTTTTCTTACAATTACAATTACATTTATACAAATAACTTTATCCAAGGGTTAACATCTAGAATGTAGTCCCTTTATATTGTTAATTCATTATTTTGATAAACAAAATAATCCCTTAACTCTTTACTAATTCTGTCTTCATATTCTGTCATGTCGACTTGACACTGTCTTCGATAAAACTATCATAACTTCTTCCGTACATGTCATACTAACTTGTGCTCTGAGATGGCTGTTCAATAGTCCTCATAGAGTCTATGTTCAAGTGCGCAAGCACTAAACTTACTCCAATCAACATCGCAAACAAAAACTATGTCCAGGTTCACTGGTAAAAATACTATCTCACACTTAGACAAATTTGCAATGCACTCTATCATACTTGCTCTCTAACCTGTGCGATCTTCATGTGGATCATATGTTTCCATAATGAAAACATCTATGTAATTAACTCAGCCAAATTGCCAACAATCTCCCCCTTTATCAGTGGTGGCAACATATGAGAAAATTGGCTAAGTGTACAACTTCAAAAATCTCAAAATTGTGGCCATAGTATAAAATATATACTATCCTTATAAATCCTCAAAAAATATTATCTCTAATATAGTACTCCCCCTAGGAGTATCAATCCTTATCATATACTAACAATTTTCTGCTATATATCTCTCCCCCTTTGACAACAATGACAAAATAAAGGTAAGGAGGGTTACAAAACTATATCACAAAAGATTATACCTCAATTCAATTATTGCAAAGCCGGTAGGCTTGCAACACAATCTACAAAATCAATCTTCATGGCTTCTATCTCCTTCTCCCATGATATCTTAATGGAACTTGCTGCATTAAGTAGTGCACTCAATCCATAAGATGCTACTTCACATGCTTGGAGGTTTTCAAAGTTAAACTTCTGAAAAGATGTCTTAGTTGAAAGACATTCTTCCAACTGCTCTTCAATAATACTTAACTTCATAGAAGTGTGCTCTCTCAAAAGAGTGAATCTTTTCAATTTTTTGTCTCTCTCATCTTGCACAACTCTGATTTCATCATATAGCTTTCGAACTTTCTTCTCAACATCACATACCTTGACATTGGGGCTAGAAAGAAGGTTAGTTTCATTCAGAATTTTTGCTTCCTTCATCTTCATCTTCTGATCTTCTTCTTCTATCAAGGTCTCTGATTTTGTACACTATATGTACAAAGATTTACCTATTTCCAAATGCTTCCTCAAATCCTTGATACAAATATCAAGATTGTTGATATCATTCCTGATATTTTGGCTGATGTTCAAAAGCATTCTAGCCTCATAGGCTACTTGTGCTTTTACTTTTGCAATATCAGATAGGTTTGTGAATTCATTGTCAAAAGTGCTTAATACCCTCTTTTCTTTCTCCATAGGGTCTGCTTCTACAATTTGTGTAGTTACAATTCTTTGTAACTTCTCAGTTAGTTCCTTCAGACATCCTTCAAGAATTTTCACTTTCTTATTCTTGCCAATGATTTTATTCAAGGATGTGATCAATTCCAACTGATCATCATCATCTACTTCCTTTCCCAAATGCTTAGTCATAGATCCAATCTTATTCTTCTTTCCAGTCTCAGGAGTAAGACTGATATTTTCTTTGGTGGGAATGGGTACTTGTTTCTCTATTACTGGGGGTTCTACAACTATTGTCTTTGTTTTCTCTTCTGCTTTTGTAGTTTCCTATTCTTCAAAGGCCAAATTGTCAACAATGTTCTCCAAATTCTTGAATACATTCTCATCAATATCCAAGGTGATTTTTTTCCCTTCTACATTCATGGTCTCATCTTCAATGTTAATGGCTGGAGGAGAGGGAATGTCCTCATTTTCTATCTCACCTTCTTGGTCTACTGCAACTGATGGTTCTCCAACATTTTCTGTCATAACCTTGATAATAGCTTGCTCTGTCTCAGAATTAATTTCTTCATACCTACCTCCCATAATATGAATAGTTCTCCTTTTGGTTCTCAGATGGGTGCTTAAGGCTTTCATGATCTGACCAAAATGTGTTTCATCTCTTACTTCAAAAAGCTTCCTTACAATCTTTTCTCTGATAGTTGTGTCTTCCTTTGTTGCTCTCTTCTTCCTATTCACAAGTTTATTATATAAATCATCAGGTATCTGACCCTGAATTGTATCAAACTTCTTATTAGCCAAAATCATATGCTTTACAACTGCATTCTCTAGATTGAGTCTATCTGTATAGTCATAAAGATCATATTACTTGTTCATTCTTGTAAAGTCTCCATCCTCAATGATCTCCTCATTAAGCTTTTCAACTTTGAGTTTCCAAGCTTTCTTCTTAACAATAGTGACATGATCTTTTATTTCTGCAATTTTTCTTGGAACTGGTTGTACTAAAGTTTTATGTCTCTTTCTTGGTCCAGTAGCACTTTCCTTTACTCTTTTGCTAGGTGTGGAGGAAGTGGATCTAGTGGATATCTTTGCTTCTTTATCCTTCTCAATTTCTTCCACTTTCTCCTTCACTTGTGATTCTTCCTATTGTACTGCAATTGATGATAAAGGTGGAATAGACAAAACTTCTTTTTGTCCACTCTCTCTGATTGCTACTACTGTTTTCTTTGCTACTAAAAAATCACACTCTGTCATCCTTGTATCTTTTAGGATTTTCTTTATAGTGCTCTCAACTCTCTTCTTAGACTGTTTCTCTTCAATTAAGGTCTTTGCGGAGTTGAAGTTCTCCTCAAAGGTTCCAAACCTGTTACAATGAGTGTCCAACTTACACTTAAGTAACCTACTAACATACTCTTCTATCTCTACCTCAGATATCTCATAGCCAAGAGGGTCTATGAACTCTGTTCTAGGCTCTAATGCTTCAATATAGGTAAAGTCAGTATCCACCATAAAACATATATCATCTTTATACTTCTCCACAAGAGACTTAGGGATCCTTGATTTGCTAGACACAATATTCTGAAATGTCTTGATTACCATACTACACTCTCATTCACTTTGTCAATAACATGTCTTCTGTACACTAGGTTAATCCTTTCCATTGTATTTTGTCCATCATTCCAATCATTTCCAATGGTGTAAGGAAATCTCCTCAATAGATGAAAAAACATATAGGTGATTAAGGATGAGAACCTAAACTGTGTATACTTAGTTTTCTTAATCTTTTCCAAGTTCTCAAACAATTGAATTCTTAGAATTTCACACATATCAACTTGTACCCTGTCAACACACATTAGATAAGTTTCATGTATCATTCTAGCTACCATGTCATCCTCTCTTGAATTAGCACAAAACTTAGTAGTTAGGATCTTGCATAAGTATCTCACATCATCTTGTTTGATCTTACTAATCACAATTCCTCTACCATTATAGGATGAATTTGTGTTGTCAATGACTATTTTCCTCATGTTTTTCTCATTTAAAAGAATAGCTCCAGCTTTAGATAATCCAGTGACTTCATGAATCAAATCAGCTATAATATCTATCACTCTATCTTCTAACCAAAACTTCCCATTATGAATTCTCCTCAAGATAATCTTAGTGCATTCTTTATTATCAAATTCATACTGTAATGCATACTTAACAATTTCATTATCTTCCAAATATTCAAAACCTTTGTTTCACTGTCATATCCTGATTGTAAATCTTCTGATATTCATTTGTGAAATCACTATCACTGACTGTCTCTAGTTTGCATCCAAGATAACTGCTAACATTCTCTAGGTGTAAAACTTCATCTGGTACGAATGATAAAACAAAACTAGGGTCATCTTCCAAGGGTTCTACTGGTTCCCTTTTCAATTTAGGTCTATCATTATCTCTGACATTATGTATTAAAGAAACATCCATGATTTCTTCAAATTCCTTTACTGATTTAAAGATCTGTCAAGTAAAATACCTTGATTTCACGATTTTAGGGCTTGCATAGTTTCGGCACAAAATTCTTCTCCAAATCCGTGCAAAATGCTTCCAATCATTGCTCTTTGATCTCCTTGACACTGAATTTGATTTGATGATCAAATAATACTGATCATAGCCTTTTATTAATTCAATCTCACTTAGATCTGACATCGCATTCAATTCTTTTGCCGCTTCTTTCCAAAAAGTTATTTCTGCTAACCTACAAAACTTAAAACTTCTTGCGATCTTGTAAAACATAATATTTTTCTTTGCACTCTTAACCATAGCATTAGAACATCATAAACTACCTTGCATTAACTATGCAAGACTCAGTTCATCATATATCTACTTCTACACTAATCTAAGTTCCTATTCTACTGCAATTTTCATAAATTAAGTACTTTGAGATGGGTCAGGTAAAGATTCATTCTTACCTTTTGATACTTCACCTTCCTGATTACCTTCAATGTTTAATATGTCTCCTTGATCTATGCTTTTGATAAACTACACTTCATCTGAATTACTACAACATCCTTTCTGACTGTTACTTTCATCTTCATTTCTTCTTGCATGATTTTTGGGATTAGGATTAGGATGAAAAACTCTATTGTTCATTCTGCAAAACTTTGTTGTATGTCCAACCTTGTTGCATATCTGACAAACAATTCCATTGTTTCCATATCTTGGTCCAGGCTGATTGATTTGTAATCTACAGTTTCTAGCAATGTGTCCAACCTTGTTGCATCTATAACATATTACTCCATTTCTTCTGTTCATATCTTCAGTAGGTTTCTTATCTGTATTGTTAGTATTTCTAAACATTCTACTACCATCAATATTCTCAATAAATTTAGATTTCCTACATTCAATAGCTCTATGTCCAAAACTATGACAATTATAACAATAACCATTAAGAGGTTTAAATTGCTTATCGGTGCAATCTCTCTTCATATGACCAATAGTATTACAAGAAAAACATCTACCTTTGAATTCTCTTTGCATACGTTTGGGTGAATCCTCTTACTTCGGTGATTCTTCTTCTTTAGGTGTATCTTCAGATTTATTGATCTCATCAGACTTCTTCTTATCTATGCTTTCAGATATTTTCAGATCTGGTTCCTTGCTTTCATCATTTTCTTTAAAAGTGTTTAATCCAAGACCATTCTTATCATAGAATGGTTTTTGATAAGATATTTGCTCATCAATCTTCTCACTAGTTGAATATAGCCTTTCAAGTTGTTGTTTGGATTGAATCAGTTCACCTTTCACAATCTTATTGTATTTCTCAAGTTCATCATACTGCAAATTGACTTTCTCAAGTTCAGATGTTACTTTACAAAGTTTAGATTTTAGTCCTTCATTTTCAGTCTTTAGATTTCATTCTTAGATTTCAAATTTGCTTCATTCTTTCCATTTCCATCTTTCAAACTAAGCTTCAAATTTTCTATCTTTAGTTCATGCTTAAGGATCTCATTTTATTTTTCTAAATTGTCATCACAATCTTCAATAAAAACTTCGGATTCCTTTTTAGATCTCAGATCTTCCAACTTCTTTATTAGTTTCTCAATGAGGTTCTTTGCATCATCATATTTTCTTTTCAAAGTATCTTTTTCAATAGTAAGCAAGTCAATCTGTTCAAGAGCTTCTTCAATATTCTTCTGTAGTTGATCCATATTCATAGAGATCTTACTCAAGCTACTAGGCTTTCCTTGAATGATTCTTTTCTGAGTAACTAAGCTCTTATTCCAATTGTTAGAAATAGGGAATACTGAGAGGGGATGGGGGGTGAATCAGTATTCTAAAAACTTTATCTAAATTGCCCAAATATGGATATAACTTATTATCTTTATACAGGCATACCATAAGAAGCTAAAAAACATGCATAGCAATAAAACTAAAGAACTCATAACACATTATTTGTTCTCGAGGAAACCCTGGCCAAAGGAAAACACCAGTGGGGATGGTACCCCAAAAGATCCACTAATCAAAAGTATCCTATTAAGGATGTTGACCCTGTTAGGAGTCTATTACAAACATATAGTGTATTACTCCTAATTAAGGGACTATAGGCCTTGTTAGAAGCCTCAACCCTATTAGGAGTTGGTAGTACAAAATGTGATTACCAGATGAGCCCACTACCCAAACAAGTAATGTACAATATACACTGATTACAAAAATAGGTTAAGGTACATAACCTTATACTACTTGCATCAATATCTCTTTGCTGCTCTTTCACTATCTCTATTACATATGCATCATATATTTCACATCATATCACTTCACTATACATCTATTGTCCACTCTTCTTTTCTTACAGTTACAATTACATTTATACAAATAAATTTATCCAAGGGTTAACATCTAGGATGTCGTCCCTTTATATTGTTAAGTCATTATTTTGATAAACAAAATAATCCCTTAACTCTTTACTAATTATGTCTTCATATTCTATCCTGTCGACTTGACACTATCATCGGTAAAACTGTCATAACTTCTTTCGTACATGTTGTACTGACTTGCACTCTAAAATGGGTGTTCAATAGTCATCATAGAGTCTATGTTCAAGTACACAAGCACTGGACTTACTCCAATCAACATCACAAACAAAAACTATGTCCAGGTTCACTGGTAAAAATACTATCTCACATTTAGACAAATTTGCAATGCACTCTGCCATACTTGCTCTCTGACCTATGCGATCTTCATGTGGATCATATGTTTCTATAATGACAAAATCTATGTAATCAACTCAGCCAAATTGCCAACATGTCCATCTTGAGAAATTTCTCTACCTCTGCTTGCAATCCCTTTCAAAGTGATCTCTCCCTGTATAAACAAGGCAAAACTTTCAATTCTCTTCAATTTCTACCATCTACCTCCAATGCTTTTCAAATGGACATAACTAAATTTCATCTAGAATTTTATTCACTGCTGCAATTTTTAGTCTTGCATATTTATACAAATCTCCAGTCACCATATCCTTGTCAATTTGGAGAAGAATGCCCATCGATCTCCCTATCTTCTCCAAGCACTCCTCTGCCCAATATTCTATTGGAAAATTGTATAGCCTGATCCAAAGAGGTAGATCATAGGGTTGACATTTTAAGGGATCAAAATTCATGGTCCACTCTTGAATGTATAAATGATCTTCTTCCATAAACCACAAACCCCCTTGCATAACCTTATTTTTTTCTTCATTGTTGGAAAAAATAATAGTGAAAAAATGTTTTAACATGAATTTTTATTTTACATTTGTTATTCCATTCATCTACAACCCAATGCTTAGTGGATGCCCTATTCATTTTCTTCCCAATGAATTTTCATATAATTGATAGATTCTTCACAAGTTCTCTATATCTACTACTTCTTTCTCTGAGAGGTTAATAGCCATTATTTCACCATGGTCTTCCAAACATTGTCTTCATTTTCAAGCCCTTTTTGAGAACCTTCCACTTTGTTTACCATTCCTTTGGTTACTCTTGTATGGTGTAAAAGTGACCACACTTCTATGAATCATTACATTCAATGGCACTCAACAATAAGGCCTCAAAAATTGATTCATAGCTCTCTATGCATGGAGTTGCAAGGGACTTTGATAAATTTGCTCTCAGCTAGAGCTATAAACTAGTGACCTTGCTAGTCAATCACACAATGAGAGATTCACAATGAAGACAAGGGAAACAATGCCAATATCCCCAAATGGAATCAAGGTATGTAATGCAATGCAAATCTAACTGATGATGCAAAGTAGTCTATGAAATGACAATGCAAATTAAACTAAGAAATGAAATAGCAATGGATTACAATACCCCTAATTAAGCTATGTGAAGCTAATCTATAAAAGGAAATCTAAGCTAATATGCCATGACAATGCAACTAATAAAGAAAATATGCAACTAGAATGTAATGCAACAATGAAAGCAAGTCTTCAAAGCTTGGATGTAGAATGTCTTCAAAGAAAGCTCCGAATGACCTAAAAACCTGCAACATAACATTAGCATGAAAGAGATGGATATGCAGATGAAGGAGAGAGCTCTCCTTTTATAAGAAATGAGGTGAAATGGACCATTGAGATTAAGAGGCAAAAGACTTAATCAACGGTGGAGAAAAATGGAAGCTTGATCCTTGTGCACAGATATCCTCCAATAGGAAAATAGGAGTTGACTTTAGTGTCCATATGAGACAAAAAATATTTTTTCTCTTTTTATAAAATAAGAATAATGTTTTATTTGTGCAATATAGGATAAGAAGAAAAGTGGGGATTTTTTATTTAAATAAAAAGGGAGCAAATATTCCTTTTAAGTAAATAAAAGCTTAGGATAAAATGGTTAATCCAAGGATAAAAATCCAATATATGATCAAAATTAAGATTTAACCAAGAAATTGATAATGTTGAAAATATTGATTATTGATAAAACTGATTCAGGATTGATAAATCAAATAAATGGGGCCCAAAGTCTAGGCGACCATTTTTGGGTGCATACAACTCTCTGCAACTTGTCCTCCATTCAATCAATTCCCCGTGCGCATACACTCTATATTTTCTTAAATATATTTCAAAAAATTGACATATAAATAGATATCAAATTTATATTAATGTATTAAAATTATATTTTCAATCTATACGAACTCTTCTTACCTCTGTTATAATTATGCCAAGAGGCGTAAACCTACAGTGGCATTAAAGCCCTCTATAGAAGGTCATCCAAAAAAATGGTGTAAGAAAAAAGAAACTTCTCGAATTCCACTACAACTCAAAAATTTGCAAGTTAAAAAGCCAAAAATAATGGGACCACTAAATAGTGTCAATTGCATATAAAATAAATCCCTTAAAATAAGGAAGACAAAGGGCCATGTACAACTGGCTTTTTTAAATGACAGAAATCGACGCACTGAAGTATCGGTGTGACATGTGGCTATTGACTATTAAGAAGGCACACACCACACATTATTATTTCTACTTGTTCGAATGGAATTTTGAGTGAATCCTAAAATTGTATTGTTGTAATTTACTTATTGATAAAATAAAATATTAAATATTAAGTACTACGGAAGGAACAAAAGTGAGGTAACATTTGATTTTGCAAAGCAATACAAAATCATTTCCCGGACTTAACGTGAGGTCTAAGGCGGGAGTTATGGCAATGCACTGTGACTCTTCTAAATTCATTGGATTCTTATGAAATAATAAATGCCAAACAATATATATTTCTACAGAAATTAACGCTTCGTCTGAAGGAAATAAATTAATGGCTTACTTAATATTTACGGGAAAGAATCCAAGAAATAAATTAACACCTCAATCAAGGGAGAGGGAAAGGAAGAAGATGAAATGATATCATCAGAATTGAAGCAATGTTAATAATTTTTATGTCAGAGCACAACATTTTCCAAATTGAGGAGCCATTTCAAAAGATACAATTTGAGCAGACATTTGTAATTTCGATCAGGCATTTTAATGCTAGCTTGAGAAGGCATTCCAGTTTGACCACATATTCATTGTATATGTAGTTATAATAGCTGCAAATTAAGAAAAGCATAGAATTATAATTGCTTTTTCAAATTGATATAAATTAGTTGCTTCTCTTATATAGCGTCTCTAAGTCTTCTATTTGCCCAGTTGCGTAAAAATGAATGGGAGCTTATAAAAGTTGAAAGCTCAAGGTTCTTGTAGATGCCATTTTCAAGAATGATGAGGTTGAAGAAGAAGAAGATGGGAAGGACTTTGAGGTGTTGTTATCACTGCATTACATGTGAAAATTCAAGCATTTAGGATTTCAATTGATTGTATAATTTATTTAAATGAGATTTTGTGAATTGTGTTGCAATCAAAGAGGAAAATGAAGAAATAGTTGTGGTTGGTAGTAGTCTGATGATAATGAAGATGAAGGGGAATCGCAAAATGAGTATTGTGTCTCCTCTCACTCAACTTCAAGTTTGTGGTGGGTTTTCCCTAAACCTTTCAAATTTTATTCTTAAGCCTGTAAACTATAATTTATAATTTATGAGAAATTAAAAATATGTACTCTGTGTGAATATTATACCTGCAAGAAAAGAGATTTCATGGAATGCAAATGATGTGTTATATTGACAATAAGAAAAGAGATTTCATGGAATGCAAATAATCGTAGTAAAAGAATGTGGAAAAAAATAGCTTTGAAACATAGAAAATGGTTTTAAAACATTCATGCAAATGTAACGATTGCAAAATAATTACAAGTACAGATATGCATTAAGGATTCAAAAACACACACAATGTAATCAAGAAATGAACATACATTTATAAATGGATTTTGAGTTTCTTTAATTTAGTTATCTATCTTGTCATGTTTTATAAATATGAAGAAAATAATAAAATTACTATTTTAAAAAAATCTATAAAATATTTCTTCTATGAATAAATTATAAAACTTGTATAAAAAAAGTAATTAATATGAATAAGGGTGTATGGTAACAATTTAGTAAAAGGGTCTTCGGATGCTAGCTCAAATGGTGGGGAGCAGAGGCTTGAGGTTGTGGGTTACCCCCATGGTCTCGGGTTCGAAACTCCCTCCGAATTTTCCCGGTGAGATTGATGTTTGAGCCCCCGGTCTCACCCGCGGAGGATTAGTCTCACCTTAGCTCACACAGGTACCCAAGATATGGGCTGCCGGTTGCTGGGCTAGGCCGCGGGGATACCTCCTCGTTAAAAAAAAAAAATTTTAGTAAAAGAGTATTCAGAATAATTAGAAACATCTTAAGATTTCACTTTTCTAATTGAGAATAAATTTATTTCTATATTGGCATTATGCGTTTTTACTTAGAGGTTTCTATTTTTTTATATATTTTTCTAAATAAAAATATTTGTGTTCTCATTTTTAAAAGTAGGATATTAGAAAGATACACAGAGAATATAGAAACTTCTTACTTTTCTAATTGAAACTAAAGATGTTTCTAAAGCAGTGAGAACCATCTTATTTTTCTAACAAGAATATATAAGAAAAGTGTATATATCTATATATATAATCAAAAAAATTATTTTTAAATATCTTATGATAGAAGATTTAAAAAAGTATATAAAAGAGATGTTTCTATTTTTTTCAATTGCACGATATTTCTTAGATTTAAAAGTACTTTCTTTCATATTTCTAATCATAATAAATTATTATTTTAATATTTTTTATTTAGCAAAAATATTATTTTAATATTTGTTATAAAAGATTTCTTGCTTTCTATTATTAATAATCTTTTATGAGTTCTTTTAAAGTGAACCAATCTGATTAGCACATAAAGGGGAATATATATTTATATCATTGCATGAGTAATAAAATTTAGGGAGAAATGATTTATTAATAAGGCTTACCATGTGATGAAGGATGGTGAAATTTCTTGATTATTCTCATAATATATTTAATATAACTCTATCATTAAACAAAGGGATGATGAAATTTCTCAAAAATTAATTCATAACCCTAAGTATAATTAAACCCTATCAATAATCAAACTCTTACCATAATCAAATATTTCCCTTTGATTGAATCCCAATCCTAACCTAACATTAACTCTAACCCTAATTGTGCTTTCTCCATAACACTAAGTGAATTACAACTCTATCCCTATTTGAACCCTAGCCATAATTTAATCCTAATTATAACCATAATCTTGACTTTAACCCTAATATTCACCCTATCCAAACCCTAAAAAATCCTAATTTGAACCCTAGCCAAAGTTTAATTAGAACCCTAATGTTAGTCCTAGCCTTAATGATTATTTTAAATCTAAGTATATATCTAACCCTCACATTAATAATACCCTAATTCTAATATAATCCTAAACATGATATAAACCCTAACTATAACCATAGTCCTAAACCTAACTATAATCTCAACACTAACCCTAACCATAATAAAAAAATCCAACCTAACCATAATACTATCTATGACGTAAATCCTTACTCTAACCATAATCATAACCTTAAACCCTAAACTCTAATCCAAACCCTATATCCTAATCCTTACCCTAACAATAATTCAAACAATAATCTTTATTCTAAAGCTTAGCTATAACCACTATCCTAATCCTAAACCTAACCGTAACCCTAAGCTAACCTTAATCCTAAGCATAACTAACCCTAATCATGATGATACTTCATACCAAAATCCTAGCCCTAACAATAATTCTAAGCCTTTCCCTATCCATACCCTAAAGCCTAACCCTAATCGTGATATATATACTAAACTCTAATTGTATCTTAATCAAACCATAACCCTAACTATAATCATAACTCTAACCCCTAAGCATAACCTAAACCCAAATCCTAATCCTAACTATTTTTCTGAACTAAGAATAACTCTAAATCTAATAAGATGTGTAATCCAAAACCTAAACTTGACCCTAACCCTAAGCATAATTCAAATCATAACCCTAACCAAACCCTAATCTAAATACTAATTATATTTCTAATCTAAATCCTAACCTTAACAATAATTCTAGGCCTTGCACTAACCATACCTTAAACCCTAACTCTAACCATGACGTATATCCTAGAACCCTAATTATATTCCCAAACCTAAACCTAAACCCTAATCTTATGTCTAACCTAAATACTCGCTCTAGCCCTAACCATGATGTAAACCCTAATTTGAACCATAATCCTTACCTTAAAGCCTAACCCTAACTATAATTCTAGCTCTAACCTTATTTATAAGCCAAACACTAATCCTAAACATGATGAAAACTGTAGGATTTGAGCAATACAAATCCACAAAACCTGAAGATAACCTGCATACAAAAAACTGTTACAAGGAAGTAGAAACAAGAAGAGGGCAAGGGTTTGACTCAAAAATATGAATAAGAAAATATCCTCAAATAATGAATGAATTAAATGTACAATGGATCATCCTTATAAAGGAGATCGAAAGCCTTAAAAAGGCAAACCCTAGTGCATGTAATAATTAGTTTAACTATTACATGACTAATGCATGCAAATTTATATTTAAAATAACTAATGCATGTGTGTTTAACTAAAGAAAAATGAGTTGACATCTTAAGAAGGGAGTAAAGTTAATTAATATAATTAATACTTTACTCTAACACCCCCCCTTAAGATGAGCAACAATGCTGCTACAAACAATGCAAGAAGAAAGCAAAGGAAACTACAATGCTGAAAGAAAAAAAATGGGTCCCGGCAACATGGCCTAATGAGGTACCTAGTACAACCAAATATCTGTAAAATGGAGAAATAGAGAAAACCCAGTGGGAAAAAACCCTACTCCAAAAAAAGATAGAAAAATGCAAAAAAAGAAATGGCTCAAGAGACTCTCTCAAAACCATAAGTACAACCAGTCCTCCCATGAGAGAGGGATGAGACACCAAAACCCCCCCAGAATGATGGAACCCCTGTGGAAATGATTGAACCAATGCAACTCCAATGTGGAAGAAACAAAGGCATAGAAAAAGGAAACCCCTGAATGAGAGGTGAAACTAGAAGGCCTAACTAATGCTCAAAGGAGAAAACACGAGGATCCTGAAAGGGAATCCCCAATGTAGGTGGTGTGACAGGTGTGCTGACACTGTCATGAAAGAGGAGATGAGTGTCCTCTGTAGAATCCTCAACAAGTGCACCTGGTGGCTCGATGAATGGAGCTGGAGGGTTTGGCAGTGTTGAAGAAGAATCCCGCTGAAGAGAAAAGACCTCAACAAGATGTGGTGTGGCAGTCATAGCAGTGATCTCAGGAACAATACAAAAGTTCAAGTGACCTGACTGCATCACATGAGGCTCTCGTGAAAGAGGAGAGTTGTGCTCTGACAATGGAGATGGTGGACCAAAGTGTGAGAAGGTGTAGAGATAGGTAGAATGATCAACTGTCCCTGTAGCAACAATGCCTCCTGTCACACTATTTCGAATGAAGACTGAATCTGTAGTGAACTCAACTGTCTTCCCTGATCCACTGTGTGTAATCTGATAAATTGAGAGAAGGTTACAGACAGAGATGGAACATACAATACATCATTGAATGTACCATCCTGAATGCCTACTAAACCTTTCTCACAAACTATCAGGACAGTGTTATTCCCCATGAGAATATGAGGAATGGGAGAAGCCTCAACAGTAGAGAAGACCCCTTGAGAAGATGCCATATGGTGAGAAGCACCTGAATCTAGTATCCAAGGGATTTGTGAAGGGGGTGCAATGGATTCCCGTAATGCATGACCCTTTCCAAAATCCCGTCTAGATGTCAAAGATGTGGAGGAAGACTGAAAAGTAGACCCCTATGAGGTAGAAGAGGATGGAGAGGAAACAATGCTCTTTTGAAGAAGAGCTTGCAAATTTGCAATCTATTTCTCATAGCCATCAAATCTCTTCTGAAAACAATGTGACTCATCATGAGGTCCCTTCTAACAATAGGAACATGTAGGTCTCTGAATCTTCTGTTTCTCCTTCAAGTAGAAGAAGATGGTGGGCCAGTAGAGTGCTGAGAAGAGGAATTTGATATCTGCTTTGGCTTCGACTTCTACTTTTCTTTGGATGGTTGGGCAACCAATACTTGGTTCTTTGATTCTGTTAGAGAGTCCAACTGAGTAAGCTTGGCCCGCTCTCTAGTCAAACAATCACAGAACACCTCAAAAGTGGGCATGGTGAATGTAGGTCCCAAAGCGTCCATGGTAGAATGAAAGGTAGAAGAGAAGATCTGAAAATTTCCCCTAAGCTTAGACAGAATCAGATAAATACACTCTTTATTAGTCTTTCGCTTTCCACATCCATGTAACAAAGATCTCTATTGTTTGAAGTTCATCAAAAAGTCCTCAATAGAGGGAAAAGAATCAGGTACAAGAGAGGTAAGCTCTACCCCAACCTGAAGTGCTCTGAACTCATTGATGGTACCGAATAATGTCTCAAATTTAGCCCACATCTGTAGAGGGGTAGTGCACCCATCAAGATGAAATTACAAGCTATCTGATACCTTTAAAGAAATCAACCCCATAGCCTCATCCATCTTGTTTCGATGTTGCATGATCTCAAAGGGCCTCTGTAATATTGGTTGCACTGCATCTAGACAAGACCATAGCCCTTTTGAACGGAGAAGTCATGTCATCAGGGTTTTCCATGTGTGATAATTATGTGGGGTCATAAGTTCTAAACAAGAAGAGGTCTCAGCCATATTTTTTAGAAGGGATTTTGTTTTGATAAAATATTTGATTTAACTGATAAAAATAAGAAAATAACACCCCCCACAATCCAAATATCAAACCCCTAAGCCTAGAATGATATGCTTTATCAAGAGAAGAGAAAAAAAGTTTTAGATTTTAATCATGTGTACCTTGAAATTTTTTTGATGAAAATAGGCAAAAATTTGGATGGTGCTCGAAAAGAGCTTTTCGACGCTTCTTCCGGATCGAAAAATGGAGCTAATTTGAGTAAATTAGCCCCCCCAAAATACAAGAAAGAGAATCTATCTTTGACAAAAAAATAGCAAGCTAAATGACAAAAAATACTAGATTAACCTCCATGAGAGCATTGGGCTTGGAACCAGCTTTTTGGCAATATCTCGTTTGTCGAAAAATGATGCCTGGAGCTCCTGGAAAGCCAATTTTAGTGTAAGATGCTCCAAAAGACAAAAAAAAAACCCCAAAAGGGATTTTGCCTAGGGGCTAGCCCCTAGTCACATGGGGCTCTAGGCACTGGAAGATTTGATATGATCGCTCGCGGTTAATGTAGCTCCTGGTGGTTAAGCCTGCCATGGGCGGTTAAGGCTTACCGTCAGCGTTTAAGCCTACCGCCGACAGTTAAGGATGCAGCGACAGTTTGGCGACTCCCTGGTGGCAAGGCTGAGCGCGGGCGGCATGCATTTTTTTGAATTTTTTTAAATTTTTGCACAATAAAATCGTATGGTTGCCTGCCTCGAGGTGCATACACAGCCCTAGGGCAAAAAAAATTTGCCTCTCCCTGCAATGTTGTTCAAATTGGACGTGTTTTATATTGAAATAGGGGTTTTTGGCTGCTCTGAGCTCAGTGGTGAGATCCATTTGAGCTCAAAGTCCACCAAAATTTAGGGACCCCCTAATTTCAATAAAAAAATATATAAAAAAGCCCTAAAAAGTGCAAAAAAAAAAGTAACGTCCTACAAAGAATACCAGATCTAAAAACTATAACCAAAACTTCTCAAATCCGTTGAAAATCTCTAATTTTAATACTTCAAATGTGAACAAGCTGTAGCAGATTAGGCTCTGATACCATGTAGGATTTGAGCAATACAAATCCACAAAACCCAAAGATCACTTGCATACAAAAACCTGTTACAAGGAAGTAGAGACAAGGGTTTGACTCAAAAATATGAAGAAGAAAATATCTTCAAATAATGAATGAATTAAATGTACAATGGTTCATCCTTATAAAAGAGATCGAAATCCTTGAAAAGCAAAACCCTAATGCATGTAATAATTAGTTTAACTATTACATGACTAATGCATGCAAGTTTATATTTAAAATAACTAATGCATGTGCATTTAACTAAAGAAAAATGAGTTGACATCTTAAGAAGGGAGTAAAGTTAATTAATATAATTAATACTTTACTCTAACAAAAACATAACCCTGACCATAATCTAAAACACAACAAAAATTCTAACTTTGACCATAATCTCAACCCCAACCCTAACTATAATCTTAAGAAATACTTAATATTTTATTTTATCAATAATTTACTTATAGTAATATAGTTCTAGGATTCACTCAAAATTTCATTCCAAGAGGTGGAAATAATAATAATGTGTGGTGCACAAAATCTTAGAAAATCATATTAAAGGCCTCTTGATAGTCAAAAGCCACGTGTCAGAATGAGAGAATGGCCCAATTTTCAACTTCCCATTGGGACATGCTACACCCTTACTGTAATGTGTTGAATTCTGTTAGTTAAAAAAAGTCAGGTTGTACATGGTCGTTCGTATTTCTTATTATAACACTAATTATATTAATTTATTTAAGATATAACACTAAACCCTAACCTTAATATTAACCCTAACCATAAGTCTAAATCCTAACCATAACTATAATAATAAATCTAAACCAAAGCCTATCTGTAATTATCTTTATCTTAATCCTAGCCTTTACCCTAGCCTTAACCCAAACCATAGCCCTCACCAAACCTAAATCTTTACCCTTAACCCAATTATAATTCCAATCTCAACCAAATAAATGCTAATGTATATAAATTAATAAATCTAAACCGAACTCTAAATCTCATGCTAACCCTAACCATGATACAAAATGTACCCTGATGGTAACCCGAACCATGATATAAATTGTAACCCTAATCATATTACTTTATTCAACATGTTACACACGTCGCGACTACTACTAGCTAATATATACTCTGTGTAAACTAAAACCCAATGTAAACACTCACCTTAATCATAATTATAACCCCAACCTCAATTCTACTTCCAATTTAAATCCTAACCCAACCATAATTCTAACCATACCCAAAACCCTACCCTAACCCTAACTATGATGCAAACCCCAACCCTAAAACATAATCCCAAAACTAATCCGAAACCCTAACTCTAACCATAATCCAAACCCAAACCCTAACCCGACACAAACCCACCTCTAGCCCTAATTATGATGTAAACCTTGATCATAACCATAATCCTAACCTTAAATCTAAATTCTAACCCTAACTGTAGCTCTATTCATAACCTAAACCATAACCTTAACCATGATGTAAAGTATAACCCTAACTATAACCCAAATATATCTTAGGGTTACTAATCAGTGCGTAATACAATTAGGGTTAGAAAACATAATTATATTATAATAATATTATATGAAATTTTATTTAATAAAAAATGTTATATAATAATTTATTAATTTATTCGATGTGTTATGCGCCCTGCCACTACTACTAGCTAATATATACTCTATATTTAAAATACGCCAAGATGTATCGAAGCGTTTAATTTTTTTATCATTCACCTTTAATAAAAAATAAAGTTGAAAAAATTAAACGCCTCGATACATCTCGATGTATTTTAAATATAAAATATATATTAGCTAGTTATACTTCCTTTATTATTAAATTCAAAATATTAATTATTATAAATATTACATAATGAAAGTGAAAGCGAACTGTAGTTTTTTCTAAAAAGTTTCCCTATTTATGCAGTCCTAAAAAAGTTAAAAAGTATTACATTAAAAATATAATATTATGAACTTGTGACAAGAACAATTTAGTTATTTTTCAACAAACTATTGCTTTGCACAGAAGTTCCGACTTCAGGCATGTCAGGGAGACTGTGTATATTTGAATTGATATAATAAATAAACCTAACCTTATCCTTGACTTTTATTCTGCAAAATCACAAACGGTGACATTTATTTAACATGTATCTCAGAAAATAATGCAACCGAGTAAATATATGGAAAGAAAAACAACCACATCTACAAATCGCAGAAATTCAAGCAAGGAATAAACCAAAAATGTCAACTATGCGATACCGGTAGCAATTTAAATAGAAGAGATACATGTTCACGTTTAAGCTTTATATGGAAATAAAAAAGCAGTGCATTTGGTGCAGTTACCACCATTGGGTCTTGGACAGTTGCGATTTTTTTGGCATAACTTTTCCGCAATTTGTTGATTTCAGTATCACATGTTGGAGATATGTTTGCTTTTCATTCTGTAAGAAGCATGTTCTAAGTATCTGTCCCTCTCATATGTTCATCAGTAACTGATTGGCGCCGAATTGGTCTTTCTTACGTTGGACTAATTGATATTTTGTACGTTGTAATAATATTCTGTCATTAAAGAACGAAGAGGACGTCTTGGGCAGTCCCTTCAACGCGTTCCATGTGAAAACCAGACTTTTGTCTCTTGAAAGTTTCGGGGCTATTTTCACATAAACTTTTTGCTCTATACTTGAAGTTGCGTTAACGCATCGCCTATGAAATTCACAGATCTTTTACCTCTAAGCTCTGTATCCCTAATAACAGATTAGGGATGGCAGGTGCAATTGCAGAAGGTGTTATTAGCAAAATTACTGAGATGATAGTAGAACGAGCAGCTCAAGAGGCAGTGCTGGTTTTCAACTTCACGCGAGACTTTGACTGGTTGAGAAAGAGACTCAGAACTGTAAGCAGTGGTCTGAAGTATGCGGATTCACTTTCTACACAAGATGAGGACGTCAAAGAATGGCTGCACAAAGTTAGGGACGTTATGTGGGATGCAGAGGACATTGTGGAAGAGTGTGCTGTTCGCACTCTTTACACCCAGTCTTGTTTTTGCAATCTTCATGAATTGCTTTTCCGTTATAGAATGGGAAAAAGAATTGAACGGGTGAAAGAACGAATCAGATCCATAACGAACGATGGAGAGCAGCTGAAGCTTTTCCGTGATTTAGTGCCGTCTCAGTCCAAACAGCCATCAAGTAGTACAGCGTGGAAGGGAAATAGTTTGCTGCCCAATGATTCGCACCCTGTGGCGATTGAGCCCAAGCTTCAACACCTCATCTCCTTGATCGATGAATCGACTGTTCCAGTCATTGCCGTGGTGGGCATGGGCGAAGCAGGAAAGACATTTCTTCTCCAAAACGCTTTTCACAGACTCCAACAAAGGTATGAGCACTCAATATGGCTTCCCATATCACAATCATATTCTGTTCATAAATTACAGTGTGATTTAGCGTTGCACGTGGGAAATTTGGAGGGTAGAGTGAAGGATGTAAGTGAGGAGCGCGCGGCAGAGCTTATTCATGCTGGTCTACAAGGAAAAGAGTCTCTCATCGTTCTCGATGATGTGTGGAGGGCAACCAGAGAAGAAAACATCATTACGAGCCTCGGCCTTCCAATTGGCAGTACTAATACCCAATGTAAAATCTTGGTTACAACGAGAAGCAGGGAAGTTTGTGAGAAGCTCGGTGCTTTACCTTACCACATAGAGCTTTTATCAGAGCAAGAGAGTTGGCAGTTGTTTTGTGCTTATGCCTTTTCACACTGTGCCCAAAATCTCCCACCACATTACCTTGAAGAAGTAGCTCATCAGGTTGAAAAAGAATGCGGAAGATTACCATTGGCTCTGAAGACAATGGGAGCTTCTCTCTCTGGCTGCACAGATATAAAAGACTGGAGGACTAAATTGCATCAACTCAAAGAGTCTGAGTTGAATCAACAGAAAGAGATCGGTAATCCTGACTACCGAATCATAGAGATTCTGAGATTGAGTTATGACTCCCTCCCCGCAGCTCTTAAGCCTTGTTTTTCTTATTTGTCCTTCTTTCCCGAGGATGAGAAAACACATTGCGAGTATCTCATAAATCTGTGGATAGCGGAAGGACTCATTCCCCAAGGAGAAGATCAGTGGGAAGCTGCTTGGAGTTATTTATACGAGTTAGCCAATCTGTGCTTGCTTGAAGTATGGGAGGATTGGAATCTAATCAAGTATTGCAAGATTCCTGACTTGCTGTTTGATTTGGCAATTAATATATCTAAAGCAAACAGATGTACATTTGCTGTTAAAGATGTCTTTACATCTGGGACAAAAAGTGATCTTTGGCGTAGAATTTTACTGGCCAAAAAGGAGATAGATGATAAAGTCATTGCAAAAGGCATGGTTTGTTGTCCCGGATCTCTTCGCACTCTATCACTTTATAATAATCCCATTGAAAAAATTGAGGCAAACTTTTTCAGTCCTATGAGATTGTTAAGAGTTCTCGACTTGAGCCGAACTCAGATCTCCACGTTGCCCCAATGTGTTGGTAACCAGAAACTTCTCAAGCTTTTAAGTTTATCATGGACAAATATTAAGGAGGTACCAATCTGCGTGAGAAGTCTTAGTAGTCTTGTCATGCTCGATCTATCTTGGTGCCGACAGCTGCAAAGGTTGCCAGAGTGGATAAATGAAATGAAATCTCTGGAGCACCTCAATATAAAAGATTGCAGTTATGAGCTGGGAAATCATATGCCCAAGGGAATATCAGGGCTGGTGTCTTTGCGGGTACTGAGGTCAGATCTTTTAAGGTTCTCTATTGAAAATGATGGGTTGTTAAAGCTGGAAGATGTTGCCAAATTAACCCACCTACAAGAACTGAGCTTATGTGTTCAGCATGAAAAGGAGCTGAAGAGTATTGAAGATGGAGTCCTTGCTCATCTACTCAAGATGCGTCATCTATCAATATCAGGCTCACCTTCAACAGAATGGCATTTACCACAGAATATCACTGCTCTAATGGAAATCAAAAGATTCGAACTGGCCAATTTTGCCGTGCCGAATTGGGTGTGTATGTCAACAGATCTGAAGCATCTCACATTATTGAATTGTGGTTGTACGAATTATCCAGAGTTGGGAGAACTGCCTAACTTGGTAGTATTGAGATTAATTGGTAATGAGAATTGCAGAGCAATACCAAAAGCGTTTGGAAAGTCATTCTTGTTTCCCAAGCTACGCTATTTGCATGTTGAGTACTTTCCTCTTTTAGAGGAGTTCCCAGATTTGGAGGTTGGATCAATGGCCGCCCTTGAGAAATTGTGTTTGTGCGAGTGTCCGAGCGTGGAAAAAGTTCCAGAGGGATTGGAAAGTTTGAAAAGACTAGAATGGTTTGAGCACGTAGCCACAGGAACCGATGAATTTAGAGAGAAGTTAAGTGAAGGCGGTGAGGGCTGGGAAAAAATCAAAGCTAATAATCAGCAAGTGACCATAAAAGGGTATGACTTATCCATATAATATTTTTCATTAAATAAACCTTGGTAATTTAAGTTGTGATTTGTGATTTAGAAGTTTGTTAATTTAGGTGTTTCTTAACAGTTGGTGATGTGGAATAAATATGTAGTAATATTTTATTATTATTAGTCCTTGTTTTATAAGGCAGGAGACTAATGTTTTCATCTTTCTACTTCCGATTAATAGCAGTATTGAAAATTGTGCAATTATATTTATCCTATAGTCCATATTATATTCTATAACAATTATTAATTAAAATGACTTTTTTTCTTGATTTTTGAATTTTGAATTTTTCTTATTGGCTGCTGGAAAATTTCCCAGTGGTTTAATTATTATTCCAATTACAAATTTAGAAATAAAATTTATATGACCAATCTGAAACAAGCATAAATTTTCTTTTATAAATTTAGAATGTTTTGTGGTAAAGAAGCTTCTCGATCCCCTGCCTTAATCCCATTCATAAAAGAAACTTCTCGATCCATTGCCTCAATTCCATTCATAAAACATTTGCAAATTTAGAGGGTGGATAAACATGTTACCTCCAAATCCAAAACAATGGCCAAACTGATGACGAGATCTCAATCTTTAATACCTTGTTCCAACAAATCTGTGTTGAATAGTTGGAGCTTTTTTCTGGTTCTCGGAAGGGATAGAAGATGATTGATTTTAGCAGGGTTTTCTACAGGAGATTAAAACAATTTCACAGTTTTTTACAAGGCAAGATCCGATGAATCCTGCTGCTCCAGTTACACACAGTTTCCATCTTACCGTCTTCTTTGACTACATTTCAAATCTTACCGTCTTCTTTGGATACATTTCAAGATGACTGTTAGCCTGCAAATTCCAAGGGTTTTAGTTTAAAAATATCAGCAAAGTTCGGGTACCCTCTTCTTTGGCTGGCATTTCAAGGATGATTGCTAGCCTACAAATTCTTAGGGTTTTAGCAGAAAATTTTCGGCAAAGTTCAAGTCACAATTCGTAAGTTTCATCTTCAATATTTTCTTTTTTAACTCCTAAAGTTTTATTTGCTTCAAACTGACAGTCTGAATTTATGATTATTAATTTGTTAATTTTCATAATGTTTTTGGTGCTTTTGGCTTCAAATTTAACAATTACGATGGAGAATGTTCATTGATGTGTTATTTAGGGTGTAGTGCTGGGATTTCCCCCAAAGAATGCAAGGCACATAATTCTCACCAAATCTGTCAAAATTCAACTTCACAGTTCTGCTCAACCCATCGGAAATTTAGTGGAGCTTATTCTGTAAGAGTTATTTAAAGTGTGTGATGGTATAGTTCAAATGTTGAGAAGGGGATGTGAATCATGACACCTTGGCATTCATGGTATTGTGTCAACCTTCATTTCTTACTGCCTATAGTAAGCGCCAATCCCTTATTCGATTCTTCACAGTTAATGCTAGATATTGTTACTACTATTTGATCTCTATTTACTGGAATTTAGATGTATACTTGGATCTTGGACATTTTTTAGTGGCATTCGTAACAAAGGAGGCTTCTACATACAACTATCTTATAATGGGTAATGAATAAATCAGATATGTGTGCTTTTCTATGTTTAGGATTTTTTTCAACTCAGCAGTCCATTTTTTTGATTGAGAAATTCCAACCATATTAATTGGACACACAAAAAAATTACCCTTGACATCAGAATAAGGTGAACTATAAGAGCTACAGGAATCGGACTAAACACTTTCTTCTATAAGTGGATATTAATAAATAGGGGAAATATTCATAAATGCTTGCCTCTATTAATGATACACCAAAAAAACTATAAAAAATCCAACCAAAGACAATAAAAAGGGAATCTTCCTTGTCTAAGTATTTCTAATATGGATCAGGAATTGTAACCTTTATATTGATAGGGAAAATCTAGAATTTATAAATTTAAAATATCAAATGTCGAGTCAACTAACTTTAGCTTGGGCCATTTTCACCCAGACAGTCATAAATTATTTGCTTCAGCTGATGAGTTCATCTAGCAGGCCATTGAAAATACACACTTTCATATACTATAAATTATAAACAGCCTGAGGACACAAATAATCTCCAACTGCCAATTGAAGAATTTGAGCCATGTCCTACCTTATAAGGAACCGAGAACAAAAAATAAAAGATGGAACTGTATTTGGAGCAAAGAAGATTTTAGGATTGTCCATAAGTCCTCACGATTTGTCAGTATATACTCACTTACAATTGTTAAAAAGTTTTGAGTTATTTCCAAACAAGCTTCAAAAGAAGACAAAGTGCATTCCTTTGAAATTTTCAAATCTTTTCAATATACATTTTCATGTATGTTAAAGAAATTCAGATGTCTACACTTCTTCAAAAGAGATTTTTTATTTAAAAGACAAACCATCATTTTAATAACTGTAGCAAATATGATGTAAAATAGACAACAAATACAAAGCATTTCCAAACATGTAGAGGTCTAGAGCCATATAAAAATGTATTTTACAAATCTTTAAATTTTAGGATTGTAATTAAATTGCAAAGCACATTTCAATGTGTCATAGAGAAAAACTGATTTTCCTGTTGACTAAAATTGGATCAAAACTCTAGTCATGTAAACAAGAAGAGCTTTGGGGAAGTAATATTCTAAAAATAAAAGCCTTGATATATGAATGCGCTTGGGGATAGAAGTCACAACTTCTAAGAGAGCCCTATCACAGCTATTCACCTTTGTTCAAGGAACATTTTACTGTGGGATGGCATGTGTTTCATTGCTTCTCTTTCCTAGTTCATCTTCCACTTAGCACAACAACAATTATGAAAAAAGTTGTTTTCTCTTCTCATAAGTATGTTGATACTGAACTTACTCTCATGTACGAACCTAATTAGGAATCAATCAAAAGAGTAGCAGATGTTAATTTTGAATATAGAATAGACCTAATTGTGAATCATATACACAATAATACAAGTGACAACTATAATTTTAAGACATATTTCTTGATCAATTTTTCCCTTGAAATTTTTTTCTCTCCAAAATGTATGTTGATCCTTCAAATGACCTGCATTGGAGATGTTATTGTACTCTCAACATTGATTTTAGTTTCAATACATCCTACTTTTGCAATATCAGGAGTCATTCATACTAGTACTAGTGCAAAAGAAGGAACATATGTTGATGTTGCAGTTTGAGAAAAGGCAACCAGCTCCTTTGTACGATCAGAAAGTTACTTAGTAATGCTTGGACTGGACTCATTTTTGGTTGTTTGCACACTTTAACTGGACCTGATCACCTTGCAGCTCTAGTCCCCCTTTCAGTTGGCTACACAACAATGGAAAGTGTTGCCTTTGCGATAGAAATAGAGCATGGCTTGCAGCGAGATTCACTTCTTTTGGTTTTACCTACCCATTCTCTACCTTCTCATTTAGCAAGGGGAGGAGCTTAGCTAGTTTTTTTCTTTGCACACTATTTGTTAGGAATAGTCCCAAGAGATAACTGAGAGGGGAGGGGGGGTGAATCAATTATCTACAAGATTCAATTCTTTATCCAATTAAGTACAGAAGAACATTAAGCATAAAAATAATATAAGAACACTTAACACAACACCACAATTTTGGTTACGGGGAAACCCAAATAGGTAAAAAACCCCGGTGGGAATTAGCACCCACTATAAACTGCACTAGAGTATTACGATCCCTGTTAGAAGATCTTACAACCTTGTTAGGAGTTGATCTTTACAATGTTATAAGTACAGTGACCTGGTTAAGGGTCAGACCCTGTTAGGATTCTTTTACAATTAACCCTGTTAGGAGTGAGGACACACTGTCTGAGAGCACACTGCTCAAAGGGGTGAAGGCTACAACCTTTTGTTTAATAGATGCACACTATATCTAGAGCTTGGTGAGCTGCGTGTAGACCTGTTGTCTTGATTAGTTCCAATGAATAGCATATACTCTCTACTTTGTCACATGCATAGACCTTCTACTGATGGCTCAACACTTCGCACCTTCTGCTCTACTCTTATCTTTCAAATCTCTGCCATACCTAGCAATCACAAAATGACTACCTATAAATATCTTCCTCTAAATGATATAATCAAGTCAGCCTATTAGAACCATCTTGAAATCATATTAGAGAAATAATACAACTCTTTAATAACATCTCAGTTCGCTATTCTAAGCACGCAACACAAAATGGGACTACTCGACTCAATATGAGTAGACACGTTGTTTCACACTGTCGGCTCCACCAAATTAATTGATACTTTCTTCTCATGCTGAATTACATCATGTGCTCTTAACCAAACATTCTTAACTCTTCTCCAAACACTAATCCAAGCACACATATCAAATTGATAGGCGCAACTACTACAACAATAAAAACAATGTCGACTTTACCAGATAAACTCAGGAAACTGTGATTGTCAATTGGAGACTTCATAACTCAACATGTACTATATATCTAACTCTGCGTCCATGAACATAGTATCATACATATGTCTACAACAAAAATATAAACGCACAAGGCTCCATTACAACCATATTGTAAATCACACACATAACTCTTCTTGGGACCTATCAGGAACACTCATTGATATAGACTACTGTATTACTATCTTTACTTAGAATCAACCTCTGCGTCTATGATATCATGTTGATAACATATCTAGGAAACATATACTCAAGACTCTCTCCATCAAGCTTCCACGCACGCTGCTTATCATATGTTGTCATCAATGACAAACATACAGTCAACACTGGCTTGTTGGCAAATCTCCAACACTATTAGGTATCTATAATGGCTTGAAATTGGTGATAGCACAAATTGTTTCATCTGCACTGTTGTTCGCTCTGTTATTGATATAATTCTAGCAAAATATTGAAATCTTGTGGAGCTAGACAAATAAGCTTTAGAATCAAAGAAATGATTAAAAAATTTCTTCTTGTTGGGTGTGATTGAAAAAGTTCTCTCATGTCTTTACAAATTTGAATTCAATCACTTACCCTCCACCATTTCCCTTCTACCTCTTTCTTTACTCCCCTATGTCAATGATCTTCTACCAGTCATGAAGCTAGTAGTGGAAATGACATTCATACTAAAAGGGTGAGTGCATATGAGGAAGAAATTTTTCTTAAGAAGAAGTAACAAAGAAATAAAAAATAGAAGTAATCACAAAATTTTCAGCGACATTATAAGCTTAAAGGGAGCTAGAAATTTCCTGGTCTGGACTTAAAGCCACAACTGTCTCCGCAAAAACTTGCTATCTTAGGCAAAGCTGGAAAGATAAGGCATATCCTTCAAGTTCCACAAAGAGGAGAAAGTTTTGTAGCCACATAGATGAGATGTAATAAATATCACCTATCAAAGCCTTAAAAAAAACCTAAATAATATTAGACCATCCATTGGGCTGCAACTATTAAGCATTGATTATCTTAAACATAAAGCATTGCCTCCTCGATGTGTGGTGAACTTCCCACTATAAAAATGTATGTATCATGCTAAACACAAAATTATATTGATATGATGGAAACTAATGGACATGGACAAGAAAAATGCCAACACTAAGACCTCCTCTTGGTGGGGCTGGATGTTTGATATCATAGCTACTAACTTTTTGCAGGTTAAAGATTTATCTAACTATAGATTGAACCTCTAACTCCCCCTCAACCAAAATTTTTGTATCAATCCTGCAACACCTTGCTCAAACAACAAATAATTTAAGTGCATCAAGCTACCTAATCATAATATCATGTCACATATGCATGGATTGGTTAAAGCTCTAACCTAAAACTTTTAATCTATAGGTATTGGTACTCTATCACTAATAACTACAATCCAAAGTTGGTGACTTAGTTGATGAAGGAACTTAGTGGACTATGGATTGCCTCCTCATAGAAGTAGGAGAAAGCATTCTGCTAAACAATCTTGAGGGCCTTGTTCCTTTCATTTTCAGGAGCTTTGTATAGTTTACTTATAGTGCAACTAAAAAAACTAGCATCTTCTACTACATCTTAGTTTATCTTCTTTAGCCTCTTGCAAGTCACTTCCAGCTTTTATCAGTCGCTTGTAGTCACTCAAAATTCTGGGTTTATTGCGAATTGAATTGTACCTTTGAATATATACTACAAATTAAAACTGTCACCTCTCCCATCTACCTTCTAAACCTTGGACAAGGCAGGGACTCAAGCTCTCCTAGAGCTCTTGTTAAATTTGTATTTTAATTAGTTTTAAAGATTATAACATATTTGTATAGAAAGTTTTCATCAACATATAATCTTGGAATATTTTTAGTAACATTTCAATTCTTTCAAATTTATATAGATATAATTTCTTATGTTTTTTACTTACAGACAAATGAACAAATCGAAAACTATTTTTGGTTTCCAATACGATGTGCCAAAACCCATTTCTAACACCACTTTTAAAGATTCCTTCTAAAAGACTAAAAAATATATTCTCTTAAATACTTCTTATTAAATTAATTGTAGTCTTATGTATGTGTATGTATGCATACATACATACATATACACATACACACATATATGCATGTATGTATGTATGTGCATAATACACACCCACATAGACATATTATAAGCATATGTGTATGTACACACACACACACACACACACACACACACACACATATATATATATATTGTTAGAGTAAAGTATTAATTATATTAATTAACTTTACTCCCTTCCTAAGATGTCAACTCTTTTGCTTCAGTTGTTTATATTTAAACACACATACACTAGTTGTTTTAAACTCATGCACTAGTTATTTTAAATATAAACTTGCATACATTAGTCTTGTAATAATTTAACTAATTATTACATGCACTAGGGTTTGCCTTTCAAGGCTTTCAATCTCCTTTATAAGGATGATCCATTGTACATTTAATTCATTCATTATTTGAGGATATTTTCTTCTTCATTTTTTGAGTCAAACCCTTGCCCTCTTCTTGTCTCTACTTCCTTGTAATAGGTTTTCATATGCAGGTGACCTTCGGGTTTTGTGGATTTCTATTGCTCAAATCCTAAATGGTATCAGAGTCTAATCTGCTACAGCTTGTTCGCGTTTGAAGGATTCATAGATTAGAAATTCATCTGTTTTAGATTAGAATTTTTTTAGTTTTTTATTGAAATTAGGGGTCCCTAAATTTTGGTTCACTTTGAGCTTAAACAGACCTCATCGTTGAGCTCGCAGTGCCCAAAAACCCCTATTTTGATATAAAACATGTCCAATTTGGACAACGTTGTAGGGAGAGGCAAAAAAACTTTTTCCCATGGCTGTACGGCTATGTACGCACCCCAAGGAAACCTCCATATGATTTTTTTTAGGAAAAAAAATCAAAAAAACATTCAACTACCCATGCTCCACCCACGCGCAACCACCACCGGCAGGCCACCGGGAGCTAACAGTGCCAAGCCGCTAGCAGCTGTGGTCACCGCCAGCACTAATGGTAACCACCAGTAACTGGGGTTAAATTGCCAGCGCAGCAGCTAACCACCAGCGATAGGGCCTTGCATGTGACCAAGGGCCAATGATCATTTTTTTTGGGGGATTTTCAGCGATCATTTTTTTGGGGGATTTTTTTTCTTCTTCTGAAGGGCCTTTCACTAAAATCGGCGTTTTGGGAGCTCCAGGCATCATTTTTTGCCAAATGAGATATCGCCAAAAAGTTAGTTCCGAGCCCAACGCTCTCATATAAGTTAATCTAGTTTTCCCTATCATCTAGCTTGTTTTTTCTACTGTCAAAGCCAGAATTAAATTTTTTGTATTCTGGGGGGGCTAATTTGCTCAAATTCACTCTATTTTTTGATCCGGAAGAAGCACCGAAAAGATCTTCTCGAGCTCCATCCATATTTCTGACAATTTTCATCAGAATTTTTCCAAGGTACACAAAATTCAGATTTGAAGCCTTTTTTCCCTTTTCTTGATAAAGCATATTGTTCTAGGCTTAGGGGTTCGATATTTGGATTGTGGGGGGTGTTATTTTATTATTTCTATCAGTTAAACTAGATATTTATCAAAACAAAACCCCTTCTAAAAAATATGGCCGAGACCTCTTCATTTCTAGAACTTCTAACCCCACATAATTATCTCACATGGAAAACCCTGATCACATGGCTTCTCCGTTCAAAAGGGCTCTGGTTTTGTCTAGATGCAGTGCAACTAGTATTACAGAGGCCCTTTGAGATCCTATACGATCAAAACAAGATGGATGAGGCTATGGCGTTGATTGCTTTACATGTATCAGACAACTTGTAGTTTCATCTTGATGGGTGTAATACCCCTATAGATATGTGGGCTAAATTTGAGACATTATTTGGTACCATCAACGAGTTCAAAGAACTTCAGATTGAGGCAGAGCTTACCTCTCTTATACTTGATTATTTTCCCTCTATTGAGGACTTTTTGATGAAGTTCAAACAACATAGATCTTTGTTACACGGATTTGGAAAGCAAAAGACTGATAAAGAGTGCATTTATCTAATTCTGTCTAAGCTTCGAGGAAACTTTCAGATTTTCTCTTCTACCTTTCATTCTACTATGGATGCTTTGGGACCTAGATTCACCATGCCCACTTGTGAGGTATTCTATGATCGCTTGACTAAAGAGAAGTCTAAGCTTACTCAGTTGGACACTCTAACATGATCAAAGAACCAAGCATTGGTTGCCCAGCCATCTAAGGGAAAGTAGAAGCAAAAGCCCAAGCCCAAAATAGATTCAGCTGGTAGTGAGAATCCCTCCAAGCCACCTCCAAAATCAGATCCAAAGAAATCTACTCTAAAAGGAAAAAATTATAAGTCTGGTGAGTCTTCCTCCAAGACTACAAAGTATACAGGTGATCCTTGTAGTTTTTGTGGCAAGGAAGGGCATCCAATTTCTAGCTGTTGGAAATGACTTCAGGCACTAGAAGAAGCCATGCAGAAGCATAGTCTTTCTCCTTCGAAGCCTCCACCTCCTCCCACAGGGAAAGGTCATGTTGTTTCTACTCGATCTTTATCTTCCACTTCTCCATGGATTATTGATTCAGGTGCTTCGCATTATATGTCACACTCACCCGAATTGGTTACCTCACTTGTTCAGAGTGTTACTACACATATTGCAGTTGGTGACTCAGCACTACTTTCAATTACAGGTTCTAGTACTATTTCATTAGATGGTGGTTCTCTCCAGGATGTTCTTTTGGTTTTGGCCATTTCTACGAACCTCCTGTCTATTTATCAGATTTTTCACTTTGGCTCTGGTAAAATAGTTGAGTTCTCACCACATGATGTGGTTATTCGAGACCTCCATGATCCTGACTTAGTTATTGCTACTAGGAGTGTTGATTTAGAGACTCACTTATACCGGTTTGATGGCTTCAAGAGCTCCAATCTACTGGTGTTTCTCTTTTTTCTCATGTAGCCACAGTGAACAAACTTTGGCATGAGCATTTTGGACATGTCAATTACAAATTTTTATAGCAGATGAGTACATAGGAGTTAGTGCTTGGGAACCTCAAATCTCTTGTACTGACGGTGTTTGTCGAGGTTGTGTGCTTGGAAAACATCATAGAGATCCCTTTCCGTCTGGTAGATCCTCATGGGCTCTCGCACCTTTGGATTTGATACACAGTGATCTTATGTCATTTCCCACTCCTTTTTCTGGTGCTAGATATGTACTCACCTTCATTGATGATTTCTCTAGACATACATGGGTGTACTTCTTGAAGTACAAGTCTGATGTCTTTGATTCATTTCAAATCTTTAAGACATTTGTAGAGAAACAATCTGGTCTTTTTGTCAAGTGTATACGCACTGACAATGGGAGGGAATATGTGAATTAGTCTTTCAAAGATTTTTGCACTGAGCATGGTTTACAACATCAGTTCACAGTTCCTCATACCCCTCAGTAGAATGGCATTGCAGAGAGAAAGAACATAACATTATGGGAGATGGCTAATTATATGCGATAGTCACGAGCTATGAGTTCTTCCTTTTGGGTTGAGGCTATCAATTGCGCTAACTATATTCAGAATCAGATGCCTCATAAAACATTATGACATTTGACTCTTGAGGAGGCTTGGAATCATGTTGAGCTTGATGTTTCTACATTCCAAGTTTTTGGTAGTGAGGATTGGGAATTTATTCCAGATGCTTAGAGGAAAGCCATGGAGAGGAAAAGTCAACCACTCATATTTTTTGGCTACTGTGAGGATGTGAAGGCGTACAAGTTGTTTGATCCTGATTCCAGAGAAGTCTTGTTTCGGTGAGATGTTCAGTTTGATGAGCACTATCCTCAGATGGATCCTCCATCATCAGCCTCTTCTTCACTACCTAGTTCTTCATCTACTCCTCTACATGAATCTTTCTCCTTTGAAGAAGAATCAGATGATTCTCCACCTTCCCCACCTCCACCTGATGTTCCACATGTGCCCAAATGGGCTTGTGATACTATTGATGTAGCTGGATCTTTGGCAGGTGATCCTTCAGACACTCATCACACTCATGCTCAGACATCTGGTACTATTTTACTGAGTCATGCTATTTTAGATGATCCACAATGGTTTTTAGAGGTGATAGGTCATCTTGAGTGGGATAGGGCTATGGATGAGGAGTATTCTTCTTTGATGAAGAATTACACTTGGGATCTTTGTCCTACTTCTGAAAGGAAGGAAGTTGGTTTGGTGCAAGTGGGTGTACCATACCAAGCATGATATTGATGGTTATATTGATAGGTATAAGGCACGTCTTATGGAGAAGGGATTTTCATAGGTGGAGGGTGTTAATTACTCTAAGACCTTTGCTCCTGTCGCCAAGATGAATTCTATTCGCCTTGTACTTTCACTTGCAACTTCTCGGGGATGAACAGTATATCAAATGGATGTAAAGAGTGTCTTTTTGCATGGGGACCTATAGGAGGAGATCTACATGGAGCAGCCTCAAGGTTTTTGTTAGGACTCTTCTATGGTGTGCAAACTTTGAAAGTCTCTATATGGTCTCAAACAAGCCCCTAGGGCTTGGTATGAGAAGATGGATTCTTTTTTGCTTGCCTCACACTTCACACGCTGTCATTCTGATCCTATCATGTACATTTAGCATCATGAGGCTGATCTATTGATTCTTGTGCTATATGTTGATGATCTCATCATTACAGGTAGCTCATCCTCTATGATTTAGAGTGTTCAGTGTGCATTGAGAGAGCAGTTTGAGATGACTAATCTTGGACTTCTGCACTATTTTTTGGGCCTACAGGTTATTCAGTCTTCGGATGGGATTTCCATACTTCAGGAGAGGTATGCTCTTGATATGCTTCAGTGGTTCAACATGCTTGATTGCAAGCCTTCTCCCACACTTTTTTAGTTAGGTGTTGTTTTATCTACCACTTGCTCTAATCCTACCGTGGATCCCACATTATACAGAGCACTAGTGAGTAGTTTTTTGTACTTGACACACATGATATTTCCTTTGCGGTTGGCCTTGTCTCTCAATTCTCACATGATCCTCATGAGATTCATTGGCAAGCGGCCAAACATATCTTGAGGTACATTTGGGGTACTACTTCTTATGGCATTCACTATACATCAGGGGATCCTCACATTGTTGGTTTCATAGACTCAGATTGGGCTAGTGATACTACTGATCGACGGTCTACTTCTGGCTTTGTCTTCTGTCTTGGTTTTGGTCCTATCACATGGTCTTGCAAGAAGAAAACATCTCATGCATTATCATCTACAGAGGTAGAGTATCAAGCAACTGTACAACCTAGTCAAGAGGTTTTATGGCTTTTCCAGTTGATGACAGAGTTTGGTTTTCCTCCTGATAGTCCCACTATTATTTGGTGTGACAATCAAAGTGCCATACATATTTCCCACAACCCAGTTTAGCATCAGAGGACCAAGTACATTGAGCTTCATATGCATTTCATCTGACATTTGATTCAAGATGGCTCTCTAAGTTTGGAGTATGTTCCCACTATTGAGCAGGTTGCTGACATCTTCACCAAACCTTTTTCTTCCCCATGATATCTTCAGTTGTGTTCTATGCTTGGGGTGAAGGAAGTTGTCCTTGGAGGGTCTCAATGATGAGGTCTTCCTTCCTTCTTTTTCTATCTCTTTTTGGAGTAGGGTTTTTTCCGATTAGGTTTTCTCTATTTCTTTATTTTACATAGATTTGGTTGTGCTAGGTACCTCATTAGGCCATGTTGCCAGGACCCATTTTTATGCTTTCAGCACTGTAGTTTCCTTTGCTTTCTTCTTGCATTGTTTGTAGTTTCATTATTGCTCATCTTAAGGGGGGGTGTTAGAGTAAAGTATTATTTATATTAATTAACTTTAATCCCTTCTTAAGATGTCAACTCTTTTGTTTTAGTTGTTTATATTTAAACACACATACACTAGTTGTTTTAAACTCATGCACTAGTTGTTTTAAATATAAACTTGCATGCATTAAAATTGTAATAATTTAACTAATTATTACATGCACCAGGGTTTGCCTTTCAAGGCTTTCGATCTCCTTTATAAGGATGATCCATTGTACATTTAATTCATTCATTATTTGAGGATATTTTCTTCTTCATTTTTTGAGTCAAACCCTTGCCCTCTTCTTGTCTCTACTTCCTTGTAACAGATTTTTGTATGCAGGTGATCTTTAGGTTTTGTGGATTTGTATTGCTCAAATCCTATATATATATAGTAACCAAGAGTAATAGAAATAGTTTTATCATTTATTACTTGAAATATTTAACTATAAAAAGAAAATAAACTTTGAAGCATTTTTTATTATCTTATTTTAAATAACCTCATTTTCAATGTTATACGCTAAGCCTCAAGATTGTATCCCCATCTATTTATGTTCTAGAGTTAACTTATTAATCAAATAAAAATTATAAGTCATTACAATAAAAAATAGTGGTTAACTATGTTAGCAACCAAAGATTGACCACATGATGACTAAGGGAGAAACATAACATGGGAAGTTCTTAAAACTTCAAACATCGTAAACTAATCCACTTTCCATCACAATTAATATTTTATTCCACTAAAATATTACACTAGAGAAGGAAGAAAGATAGGAAGATGGAGATCTTGGATCTCGCATGGATGAGGATTTTTCTATTATTGTAATTAATTTCTATTTGTATTGGCCAAAATTGGGAAGGCCTCATAGCCTGACATGTATAAATTTTGAATGAATAATTGAATATGATATGCTTCCTTTCTCTCATTCTTTGTGTTATTGCCTTTGAGTAGTGATTCTGCAAGTTGATCTGGTAATTGGGCGAGTCTTTGGCCCCAAGTATCTACCCTCCTTGCGTCGGGTGGTATACACACACACACACACACAAACACACTAAACCTCAAGATTTCTCTCCATCCATTTATGTTCCTATGTGTGAATGTTTTACACCTTCATGAAATTAGGACAATTAACTACAATTCTATGCAAATACAATGGAAATTTAAACTAAAGAATTGAAATTAACATCCGTGACATCTCATGGTTCTCTATCTAAGTTTGGTAAGTAGAGCTCTTAGCCTTATTCTCTACTAGTGACAATCCTAGAATGAGAAAGTATGATAAAATGCTTAATCTAGCTCTCAATTCTCCAAATGATACAAAGATAAACTCAAATGCTCATGATATGCTCTCAATTGATCTCAATTTTCTCTCAAATTGCCTATAATGATGATGCTATGCACTTGAATTTCTAAGATCTATTATGCTCTCAAAATGACGCTTATTTATAGTAAAATCCCAAGGGTAGGGGGTAGAGTGACTTGATCATGGTTTAGCCTTGATTGAGTCAAAAAATTTGAAATATTTTTAAATGGGGGGACAATTTAAATGATTGTCTCAAAGGTTTGGACAAGTAGGCAAATTTGAGTGGTTGAGATTCAAAGTTGAAAATGAGTGATTGAGCTTCAACTATTTGGAGTGATCCATGTGCATTGTGTTCTCAATTATTATTGGTTGCTCAAATTATGTTGAAAGATATTAGGATTAATTAAATTCCATCAATTAATTAAATTAGCCATGTAAGGGAATAGGTTCAATTTGATTTTTGATTTAAAACTATACAATTAATTGATTAAAATCAATTATATATTGTTATTCACCCCTTTAAGCTTGTATTTAATTATTTAATGTCATGATTTGATTTTTCTTTTAATTTAAATGATTTTGTCCAATTTTGATTAATAAATGTCCATTTAAAATTGATTTGATCCATTTTGATTAGAATTAGAGCAGTTGGTTAAGATTTTGCAGATTTGAATGATTCTAAGACACTTGCCTAGTTTTGAGTGTCTACAAATGCCCCTCTTTGAATTGATGTGTGTAGCGCATTGATTCAAAGAAAATTACATGTCCTGATCATTGATTCGATACTTGATTGATTGATACAAACTTGATTTGAAATTGATTTGATTGATAACATGCTTCACTGATAATAGTTCAAAAATCTTAATGCCCCTAATTCAATAATGTTTGATTTGATATTGATGCCAATTTGATACTCTGATGATGCCCCCTCATAAATGAAAACAAATTTATCTCCTGATATGAAAAATATGATGAAGTTGATTGAACATAGATCCAATATGTTTTCATTTCTGGAAAATATTGATGATAATCAAGGTCACAACAAATGCCCCAGTTTGATTGATATGCTGATATAGGTCACAAGGTCAAAAAAATTACATCAAAATTAGGTCAAATAGCATAAATAGGTTGAAAAACCCAAATTTACTATTCATTTGCACTTTTCACTATTGAAATTTTACTCTGATCCTAAGATAGCTGATCACAATGGTTGTCCCTATTCGAGAGCATCAGTTTGAGAGATGTCATCGGTATCAGAGACCTTTGGATTACAGACCTCCTATAAGTGACTCTGACCCTCCTAGTGCATTTATTACAAGTTTTTTCTACATTTATAGCATAAAAATCTTGATTTTTCATTGAAAATTTGTAAAATGCCGCCTAGGGTAGTTTAAATGACATCTGAGATCATGAAGTACCACATTTGCGTAGTGAAATGTCGCTTAATAATGTTTAAAACTCACCTATGATGAATTTTAAACTACCTGAAACTAGGGCTTTTTAATCAATCTATGTATAAAACTCCGCCTAAAAAATCCCTATGATTTAAATGATGCCTAGACATGATGAAATGCCGCCTAGGGTCATAAAATGCCGCTTAATAGCTGAAGTACCACGTCCACTTGATAAAGTGTCACGTGTTAATAGTTATTCACCAATTGAGGTAAAATGTCACCTCCGCATAGGCAAATGATGTCTACAGGAATTTTGATAATTTTTTGATACTCAAACTTGATTTTTCTGATAAAATTTGATATTTCTGGATAATTGATTGATTTTCCAAGATAGATAGGTTTGTTGTAGTTAAAAAAAACAAGTGATTAGGATATCAGGATAATGGTACCAATGAATGTTTGATTTGTCAATCTGATCTGGAAGAAAATTCTGATAGTAAAACATTGATAGGATAGATAACTGATAATTCACTCTCAAGACAGAGAGACACGAACAAATGCTGATAGCTTGATTGATTGAAGCTTGATTGATTGACTTAAAATAATCCACTGATATAGAATACTAATATGATTCCTTTGATTTGTAAAATAAGCACATTTCTGTAAGTTATACATATGGACTGTTGCTTCTTGGATTTTAGACCTAGGTCAGGAGTTGACCCAGCTAGAGTATCACATCATTAAGATGTGTGGTTTGAGTTTCATTTTAGACATCTCGTAGTTCCAGCTGAACCGTGGTCTTTTGACAGTTGTGGTAGAGGGTTGGCACTTTGACCATAATACCTTCCATTTACCATTTGGGGAGATGACTATCACTCCTGAGGATGTTTATAGATTTCTCTATATCCTGACTTGGGGTGAGAGAGTGTACTATGATTCAGTATATGATGGCACTGTCTGCAGATGAGTATTTGGGGATAATACCATAGGTGATGATACCATTACATGGGCACAGTTTGCTTTGTTTCTCACATTTCCAGAGCTATTAGGTGCATTGATAAGCAATTTATTGCTTCCAGACTGGTGAGGTCGAGGTTTCTTTGTTGGATGGGGCCACATTTTAGAGGATATGCTTACACAGCCTCAACATTTTGATTGGGGTTCTTGCGTTCTAGCCTAGTTATACCATTATTTTCATGAGGTGGTATATAGATCTAGTGCATCATTATCAACAGGTGCAGTGATATTACAGTTGTGGGTATGGGAGCATCTTCCTATTACTAGACCATTGTCAGATCGTATCTGTCATTATGGCTATCCTTATGCATTTTTATATAGCGGCATAGTTGTCCAGCATCATCTGAGCAAACTAGAGTTTTGGCATCGCATGATCGATGATATGGATCGGGTCGTATAGAGACCATATTTGGGCTGCGAGGGTTGGGGAGAGGATGATGATGAGCTCCCTTATATTTTTTCTCCTCGATGGATGATTGGGCGATCACCCCTTGTGATTGAGAGATTTTGCTTTTTTCACGTTTCTAGATAGTATGGCAGATATCAAGATATGTCATAGGGTATGGCTTTGTATGCACAAGTCTAGGCAGAGCGATCAATGTGGGGGGGCACAGATTGATTTTCAATTTTCTTGTGACTAGATCACCAAGATGATGTATGTCAGATGGGACATATTAGAGTATGTAGTAGATGATGGGATGTCTGCTGAGTATAGAGAGTGGTGGTCACGGAACATATTTTTGAGATTTACCAGTCCTATAGAGCCAATCCCGAGCAAAGATGAGTGATCAGATGATGATGACGGAGATGATGATGGGGATGATGGTTGCAGACCTAGATGACGTCGAGCTCCTAGAGGACAAAGGGCTCCTCAGATCATTGCTAGAGGATGACTTGGGCCATGGATACGAGGTGGACATTTCAAGGATAGGGTTGTCAAACAGGCTCAGCTGGATCAGGGACCTAGGTTTGTTCATCCTAGAGCTGCATTAGTACAGGGACAATAGAGACAACAGAGAGTCAGGTGACATGTTCACATTGATGTTGCTAGGTAGGCTCCTGGAGGACAAGATCCCTTGGTATAGTTACATCAGGTCTTAGTGGCACAACATGAATAGATTCTGGCACAATAGGTGCCTCCACAGATACCTAGGTCTTAGGATATGGGTCAGATGTCACAAGATTCTCCTAGCATAGACACTCTATCATAGGATGTGTGTTCATTATAGATAAGTTTAATAGAAGTGGTTGGCTGACTAGATCAGGTAGCCACTATGATGCAGCAGTTCATGACTATGATGGCTCAGAGGCCCAGTGTTGTGAGTACTAGTCAGACTCCTCCTACTCAGGATAGATTAGGTGACATGGGACTAGATAGATCAGGTACAGGTGATGGAGCAGGTGGCCCTACAGGATCTTGATGATTGATTATGGATCTCTCTTGTTGATGATTTGTATCATGTTATATTTATTGATCAAGACTCTTATGTATCATTTTGTCGATGATATCGTATCTTGATATACAGATTTGATGGATCTTTGATGTTATGGACATTTATATGATTATGGACTTTCCTTGATTCTCATGATGTGTTTATGTGAGATTATCTTTATATGCAGCTGTATATGATGTTTATGATGCATTTACTTTTGATTATGCTATGGATACAATATATCTTATATATGATATAGATAAATGGATGCAAATGATAATGTAACTTTGATAGGTTTTTCTGCTTTTCAATGTATGGATGCAAATGTCTTATTGTGGAAATATGGATATATGAAAATAACTATGTTTTTTTATTTTTTGATGTATGCAACTCTTACAATGCAATCCTTAACTAAATGTAGGCAAATGATGTATGACTTAATGAGCCCAATTTATGGCTTTTCTGTTCATAATTTTGGTCTAAACTTTAAGTATTCTTATGGGTTTCATAAACAGCTTTAGACTTTTTATGTTTATATGATATGACTATGAATGTATTTGGTACTTTTAAGATTAAAAGATATGTGTTGAATATATATATAGATTAAGTGGATATTATGATGAAATTTGGTATTTCTTTCCTCTTTGCATTAATGGGTAGTGTTCCTATAGCCATGTGATGAGGTTGCACTAAAATAGGAAGCTCATTATGGATATTTATCTTGGTTTATGTCGCAGGTTTTGGTGCACTAATCTTTTGCAGGGAAAGACAAAGTCAACAGGTAGAGGAAACTCAACATTGAGTGGCTTCATTAAGACAAGTAATTGTTCTCAAATTTCATTATGACTCCACTACTTCCAACCAATCGTAGTTTTTGTTACAAGATTGAGTCAACCTGATGACCGAGTGTTTTGGAGGAAATCTAGTGCTAATGTGTGCCTATATTCTTGAGAAATTGAATGTGGGTTATTTCTACATTTACTGTCATGTTGCTGAAAGTTGTTGTACCCATGATGGGAAGTTCCTAGTTCTTAGGTGTTCTAATTTTCTAGTTGCTTAAATAATCTGGAGTTTTTGATTCCAAGTTAGTTAGGTGTGGAAGGAATCCATTTTTTAATCCAGAAGAAAAGTGAATACACTCTTTTATTCTATTATGTATTTATGTTGATGTTTCATGAATGAATATATGACATCTTTAGATTTCAATATCTGAGTTCTAAATCTCTTCATTTTTCCATGGGGGCCCACACGGAAGGTGAGCTTAGTTTCTGTTTAATTAGGAATTAAGTTTTAATTTCCTTGTGGTAGTTATGCACTGTTGTTCCTGCAGCCACTAGTAACAGAACCACTGACTATTTCCTGTAGCATAGATTTACTATTGAAGCATTTCCTTAAGTTCTAGATTAGCTATTTTTTTATTCCAAGCATAGATTTCCTATAGCAGTTTACTTGTTTTAGTAAATATGGCTTTGTAGATGACCTAAAGCATAAATCTTGCAGTCACCATCTCAAGTTTCATGTTCCTGGATTGATAAATCTAAATGAAGCTCAACATCATATTCTAAGTAAATACTTGATGCTATTACCATAGAATCACTCTGAAAGGATGTCCAATCCTTGATGTTACTAAGGTATTATTATGACCAACCATTTTTGGCACTATTTCCGGGGATGGTATCAATTTAGTTCAACCTAGAATTCATTAAGTTAGTTTGCATTCTGCATTATTTTGCATGCATAGACGTAGGGACCATCTTGGGAGATTCCTACCTAACTTTATTCAGGAAGAACCATTTGAGGTTTTCAACCCAGCACTTGAGGAAACCCAATTTGCGAACCCATAAGAAGAAGAACCATTTGAGAACGTGTTTGCTGATGCCTCTGACCAATTGCCTTCACCATCATCATCTGAAGAATCATACCATTTGAATGCCACTTTTTCTAACCTAGAATATCTAGATAATCCAATGGCTCAGCCTACCTTCCCTTTTCCTATTCCTACTCAGCAAGGTAACCAAAATTTGAAGAACATTCCTAGTCTTGCGCTTCCCAAATTTTATGGCCTCATCACAGATGACCCTGAGACTTTCCTCTTTGAGTTTGATATCCTCTACAAGAGCTATGACTATACCACTGACAACCATAAGCTAAAATTATTTCCCTCTACTTTAAAAGAAGTTGCTCTAAGATGGTTTATGAGCTTGGGTGCCAATGTTGTAGAATATTGGAATGCAATGTGTGACCTGTTTCTTTCGAAGTATAAAGAGTATTGTTGAGGGTCATTTTTGCACAAAGATAACAGCTAGGAATCTGTAAGAACAAACCCCTCTCTTGGAAGATTGATCGAATCAATCTCAAGGTTCCGGATGGCTAGGTCTCAACCGCTCAGATAACTCAACAGAAGACAAATGTAGATTTTTTATCAAGGAGGCCTTTGCTAGTTCTTCTCTTAAGGGAAACTGCAAAACAAACTTTAGGATTCCACAATACCTCTATTTTTTTATTCAATTTTTAGATTTAAGAAATGAAAACAATATAAATTTAAATTATTCTATTGAAAGTGACTTTGCAAGGAAGGTTAGAAAGAGTAAGGTAACAAGAAACTTGAAAGGAAATACTTGAAAGAAACCTAATGGACATATGCTATTAATCACACCACCATGCAAATTAAATGATCGAGAAGATGAGGAACCCACACAAAAAAGATTAGATCATGTCACAATCTTCAGCTAAATGGATGCAATCATGAACAAAATTCAAATAATGCAGATGTATGATAAGTCAAAACTCATCAGATCACGAAGCCACTCCAAATGTGTGCACACATGAGACAAGTTAATCTTTAGGCACCAAAGAAAGATCTTTTTAGAGATTCATCACAACAGAGCAATATGATACCAACAAACACCAAATTAAGAAATAATAGACTTGAAATCATCAAACAAACAATCAGCGCTTTGAAATAAAGAATGAGAAAATCACACATTCATAGATTTTGCATAGACAACAGAAAAAATCACACTGTGGATGAAGCACCAATTGTATAACTTCTATTGATCATTCAGTCGACCATCATTACATTGTTTTATTACAATTTATAGACCTTTGCTCTTATTTTCATAGCTAGGGTTTTGCTGCAACTAAAACTTGAAAAGAAATCTAAACTAGAGATTGCATTAAAGGAACTACTACTAAAGCTGAGTTAAATTGTCCTAGCACAGAATTAAACCTCATGCATTACAAGAATTTGCATAAAAACAACCACTAGATAACTCAAAAATGGGCTGGAACTAGTTCATGCCTGTGGTGATCTTCATGTTTGCCCCCTGGATCATTAGCTTTAGTTGCTCTACGTAATCTTGACTGAAAGAGATCCCGCAATCTTTCCCAAATGATCCCAAGAAAGAAGCCCAAATGACTAGGAAGTGATCTCCGACAGAATTGGAGTCATCTCTCAGACGTGCCCAAAAAATGCCCAAAACCCTATACTTGGTCTGAAAATGCAACACCCAAAATTGGCTAAGTGTTAACCTTATCTCTACTACTGCAGAGTTGTTAGAGTTGTCGAAGGCTGAAAACTCCCTATGGCCGAAAGCGCTAAAAAATCCCCTACTGCAGAATTGGCTAAGTGTCAAACTAAATTTTTTAATACACAAAATTGAGGTAGTTTTGAACCGGATGCTCACTACATAGGGAGAACTTCTGGATGTGCTCTCCTAAACCTGTCTACTACCTCTGACACTTCCTCAAAATTGGGCACTTTGATCTCTTGAAGCACTTCTTGTTGACGATCTCGGAGGTCAAGTAACTCTTCTACAAAAGCCCTAATCTCCTCTTCCCGAGACACCATCTTTTGGATCTCTTCCTTCTGATAGAACATCTGTTGTAAATCTTCTTTTGTCTTGACCCTCTGAAATATATCTATGTATTGTCTGATGATAGTATTTATAGAGTACATCATCTTATCATCACCATCCTCATATAGATCCAGGTCCAAACCTTCAAAAAACTCATGCAACTGCTTCACGAAGGCCATACTATCATCTCTCCTCTCATTTAGTCTTTTTAGAATCTTTTCAAACATGGTTAGAGCCACAGTGACCTCTTGGACCCACTCCTCAAAATTATCGAGCTCAGACCCCTCATATATCTTGACCAAGATCTGGAAACGTTGTTTCCTAATTACCTTCAAATCCTCTAGGACCTTATGCCACTTGAGTATCATCTCTTCAACACCATCCTCTTGGCTCATGATGTCAACCAATGAAGCTACTCCTATCAAGATACCTCATAGCGGCCTCAAAATCTTCTTCAGGGACATCTTAGCAAAGTACTCAAAGTTTGACTTCCAGTCGGTGCAGGCCTGTACAAAAGAATGTGATACATCTGTATTTATTTCCCCATTCTTTTCCAAAATTGCCTGTAATGAGGCTTCGGGGTTGTCAGGGTCAATTGGACCTACTTTCTTCAGAATGAATCTTTTCACGGCTTCATTTTGTTCTTCCAAGGATTTTTTGTTTTCTTCATCTTATTCATGAAGCCTAGAGCATGCTTCAAGCCTAGAGTTGCCAAAGTCTTGCTACCTTCCCTGGTGGGTTCCCCTAAATCTACTTCCTCCAACATGTAATCATCTGAAGTGATCTCATTCTTACCAGTGCTCATTGTAGGAACAACCACTTGTGCTTTCCACCTTCTCATTGGATCTTATGTTACGTAAGACATCCTCTTTACCTAGGGAGCATGTTTTATTTGGTGGAAAGCATGCCCTAGAGTAGCTATGTCCACCTCTTCATCAATGTATGCTCTCACCGTTGGCCGCACTTCTTTGCTGAACCATGTGGGCTTTGATGATGCATTCAATGGTTCATATAGAGTAGTTAGTGTGGAGGAGAATGACAAGTGACCTGTCATCTCTATTTTTTGATCTTCTTCTTCTTCCCCCATTCCTTTCTCTTGCCCTATATCTTGCTCCATTTCGGTATCTTGGCCAGGTTCCTCCATTTCCTGCTCATGTACCCCTTCATCAGCGGCTTGTTCATTAACAGTTTGTTCATCGACAATTTGTTCATCGATAGTTTGTTCATCGACAGTTTGTTTCTCGTCAACTGTTTACTCATCGGCATCTGTATGAGGCCTATGTTCCTCCGTAGGTGGTTCTTCTTCTGTCTGTGACTCTTCAATATGAGTTTCTCCCACCTCTTTGTTGATGGCTTCAACTTCCTTCTCTGACCTCTGTGAGCTCTGAGGCATCAACTCAACATGGACTTGGGGAGGAATGCTAAGTGGGGAAGGTGTAGGAGACATGAGGGGAGTGGTTGAAAAGATTGGTGGAGTGGGAGTTGGAAAAGGAATATGTAGAGAAGAAGGTTGCTGAGATGAAGGGGTACTTTGGGAAGTGACGGGAATCTCTTTAGGTGGAAAGGTGGGTAGTGTGGAAGGATGAGGTGGAGGTGGGGGTAGAAAGGATGCAGCCAATGGCACCTATGCACTTACTCCTTCCTTCACTGTGACCCCTTCTGAAAAGTCATTTTCACACTTTGTACTTCCTTCTTGGTCATTGACCATCTCAACCTCCTTTTGTGTTTGGGCTTCTTGTTGTAGGTCCTTCCCCATGTTACCAAAGAGACTAGTAAATTGCATAGGAGGTTGTTGTACCATCTCATGAAATCCATGCAACCCTACAAAATCAAAGATGTGGAACTCATCATCACTTAGGACATTCAAGTTCATGGGCTATGCCTGAATAGCCCCTTTGCCATCCCTGAGATCATCTTCCCCTACCCTTCTTTTCTTTAGAAACCCTACTGATCATGTCCCCCTAATGAGGGGGGTTTCATCCAACAAATCCTCATCACCTTCTTCTAGAGTATCCATCTGTGTAGGGGTTGAGCCTACTTTCCTTTTGTAAACATGGCCCTTAATTACTCCGGCTGGCTTAGGTCTAACTATTTTGAACTTTGTTCTCTTTTCTGAGCTGGGAGAACCAAGGTCACTTGATGAAGGCACCTCTAGTGGAGCAATGCTCCCAGTCATCCTAGTTTTCACCTTTTTTGAGTGTGTGACCGAACCATATGCGGTGGGGCACTCGTGGCAATATACAGTCCCGGGCTTTAGAGGGGCAGCCCCTTTAAACTCAAGTTCTAGTATCTTTTCCCCCTTCTTCTTTCCTCGAGATGATTTCTTGGGGAGTTTCTTTATAGAAAGTGGTTGCATAGGAAAAGGATGAGCAACCCACGATCTTGTCAGTTTGACCACATGTCAGGCCCTGAAGTCCATATTATCATTCTCATGTTGATCTATTTCTGCATTTAGGATGGCCCTATTATACACCTTGTCTGTGTTATATATAGAATCCATGATTTTATCAGAGTCTGCATCTAATGCCTTCTATGGAATCTTTAGGGAAAGGGCACCTTGCACCAATTCTATGCTCATCTAGCAATAGTCATGGATTCTCACCTCATAATCATCCACATAATTGGCCCAATGATCTTCAACATGTGGCTCACGGACGTAGTGTCTTCCCATTATGTGGTTGTAAATACTAATGGGGTCAAAATGCGGCCTTACTAGACTGTAGGTTGCCAATGCGAATTCATCCCATTCTCCAACCAAAGACTTGAAAACTTTCATGTCTGGAACACAATGGGGACCGAATGAAATAGGGAAACTCCAGTAGTGTTTCTTCTTATGCTTGATATGCTCATGAGCATCAAACAATTGCCTAGCTATCTCCATTAGAACCACCCTATCAGGAGGGTATCTTGGGAGCTTCTTGGGTGCTAAAGTGCTTCCTGCCACCTGAATGTATGTGAAAGTTCTGAATTGAATGTAAAATGCCCCAAGGGCCTGTACTTTGGCCGCTGCTTCTATTTATAGCCTTTTGGCAAAATAACCCTCGATGGAGCCGATGATTGCAAAGATGAAGGCATCATTAACTATCCTAAATTTAGGGTTGTTGTGTGCGAGGAAGTCCTTTCGCACTAGTTGAGGATACAATGTGAATGGCCAAGTGTTTTTTCCCCAATGTTACCGACCTTAGTCAACCCTGGATACACTACCCTGGTAGCTAGTAAGTACACAACATAAGATGTCATATAAAAATGTGGATTCATCTTTACCTGAATCAATTGTTCATTCAACTGGTCACTTAGAATAGAGGCCCAATCAAACCTTGCTTACCTTTCTTTAATCTTTTGGATGAGGAAGATCACCAAGGTTCTAGGTGATGGGACTTGGGCAGGCCATACACCCTACTTATCATTGTGATAGCGGCCTAGATGTCTTCTTTCATATAACCTCTCCTCATGTCAATTCTATCCAGCCTGTTCTTGGGCAATGGCTGCATCAGGTATTCATTTTTGACAATGTTGTGTGCCCTCTAGGTATCTTTATTTTAAAATTCCATCCCCTTGTTTATATTGAAGTTGAAGAACTTGTCTACCTCCTTGGGTAGATGGAAAACATCCTTGATATTGTCAGGCCTCAGGTCCAAAACCACTTCTCCCATACTATTTCTGACCATGTGCTCATCTGGCACATAGCGATTGGCAAGTTTATTGATGAGCTCTGCTGACTGGACAAAGACTGGATGTGCCACTACATTCACCAGGGAATAGTGGAGCAATGACATGCAATCCTTTGAATGGCCCACCGATTGAGCACACTTGTTCAGATATTCATTCCATCTTACATTCTCGATGTCAGTATCAGTTATTCTAGTGTGCAAGTCCATTACTTTAAAAGGCGAGTGGTATCCTTTGAATTGGTATTTCATCACTGGTGATGCGAGTACCTTCTCAGCCATATCTGCAAAGAGTAAAAGTTTGGAATCAGTAACATAACAGGAGGAGAAAACATCAGGAAAGCAAAGCCAAAAGCTGAAACTATGCTATTAAAGCAAACACTAGACACTTCAGCCCTTTCGACCTTTAGCACTTATCAGACATTATCAAATCCGATAGGACCAAAAGGGCCAAAAGTCTACAAAGCAAGAAAAAAAAAAGGCCAGAGCGCTGCTTTCAGCGTTTCGGGGGTACAAGATGTTTCAATGTGCAAAAACACCAAAATGCTAAAAGGATTCCATACTTGAAGATTTTTCATTGACGTCGGTGTTTTGAGGTGTGTGATTTTTCGGTGTGCAAAAACACCGAAGCACTGACAGGGATCTACACTTAGCAAAATATTTGATTCTTGATTGTGCCCCATAAGTTTCAGACCCCACAGGTCTAAAACTAGGGCTAAGGACCGAAACCCAAAAATGGGTTCAATGGCGAGATTGGACCACGAACTCATAGAGGGACACAAGGGGACTACCTTGCCAATCCCAAAGGCCCAAAGAGGCTGACTAGACAGACCAACAAACTGACCATGCTGAAAAGGGCCAGAAACAAAACCCTAAACCTAAGACAAGACCCAAAAGGCCAAAATAGAGAAAAGAAAACAAACTAAAAAAAAACAAGAGGGGGACAAGATGCCTACCACAGTGACAATGAAGATGGCGATGACCAACGAGAAGACCAGAGCAAACCACATAGAAAAGCACTCGGATGGGGAAAATGACAAGCAACAGGCGTAAAAAGGTTGGAGGAGTGAGAAGGCAAAGTGAGGATTTAAAAAACCCTCAGTTCCTTTTATAGTCTCACGGGGTTGCTAACGTTAGTGACCCTGCACATCAGCCTGTCGGATGTTTCAGCACTTTGTAACTCCTAAATGTCGACAACGCTGATAGGTCCAACTTGGTGATGAGTCGACTCCCACATGAACTTACCTTTCAGACAATGACTATGTTTGAAAGGTCTGAAAGACCTTTTGGTCATCCCCTATTCTTCGCGCTTTCGGACCTCCAAAATTTTGAAAGACACACAAGGCTGACAAGACCGAAAAGACCAACAAACTAGCAAACCTAAAGACACCAACCCTAAAGACAACAAAAACAAGGCAAGCAAAAAGTAGAAGGGGGGCCCCTGAGGCCATAAGGGCCAAGAAAGGGGAGCGTGGTTGTGGGACCACAAAAAATATCCCAAACAAAAAAAATGATGAAAAATTCCCTATAGCTAGTTGATCTGGAGATAGTCCCCGATGCGCGATGAGCCAAGTATGAATATTATTAGATAGAGTGTGCCTTTCAATGTCACCAAGTTTGAGAAAACCATGATGTCTGCATCTAGTGTGTGAGGTGTGAGTTCAATTTCCTTGAAAAACTCTTGTCATGTGTTATCTCTATTGAGCATTTATTGTCACTTAGTATCAAAATCATTAGTCGGTTATCTATACTGCATTGGTCGGTAAATACAAGGAGACAGGGAAGTTGGTAATGCTTCACAAAATAGTCAGTTAATAGTAATCACCAAAGCATCAAACAATCTACCGAGCACGATACACACTAACACCGATGTTTAATATACACCGAGTCTTCTAGACAACACTGAGCAATCTAGACAAGCATTTAACGAGGGAAATAGAAACGGTCTAAGAATCAGTGAAGGCACAATTTTCAAGACAGATAGTTACAACAAATTGACACATGTGTAAGCAAGATCAAGGAAGCATATAATGTACAGATACTCATTAAATGTGATGAGAATCTCAATGTAAAGATTTGATCTTAACTATTTTTGTACATTGTAGATGTTAGGGTTATCAATTTTGCTTAACCTAATTTTTGCTTAAGCGGCAAAACTAGAACACTATAAATTTAGTGTGTTCGTATCATTTTAGGTTGTTGAATATTGTTTTATGCACTTGAAGCTATTGCCTACTTCAAGTCTAAAGGTTATCAAATAGAACCGAGAAGAATAGACATAACCGAGAAGAATTGTATTCAGAGAAAGTATTCAGAACTGACAAGGCAACCGAGTATCACAGAGCAGAAAATCTACACATGCAAGGTGATATATAAAAAATATTTAGATGATCTGTATCAGAAAAATATAGTTGTCAATCAAAGAAGATACACTTTTCTATTGCTTTCTAACAACTGTAATAGAGTTATCAAATTCTCCTAACTGAGTGGATTTAACAGTCCTATTGTAAATCTCTTAACTGAGTGCACACTTACTTGTGTTGCTAAATCCTATAACTAGGTAGATCTAGCTGATCTAACATGTTACTCCTAACAAGGTAAGATCACCAGAAGTGATCACAATTGTAGCCTTAACAAGCAAACACTTTTCTATCTGTAGTAGTGTAGAATTTGTGGGTGTCATCCCCACCGCAGTTTTTACCGTCTTACAAGGGTTTCTGCATTACCAAAATACTTGTGTTGTGTGATTACATTGATGAGTTTATGTTTATTTACTTTCATAAGTTATCTATGTAATTGTTTCATGCAAGTTATTTTGATCGGTAAATACAATTTACATATTCAATATTGAAGGGATCTAAGTAAAAGTTTTAGTGGATACTGATTCACCCCTCCCCTCTCAGTATTTATCTCTCCTATTTCCAACAATTGGTATCAGAGCGCAGTTATCTTATTGAATAGTTTAACCAATGAAGGGTAAATATTTGAATCATGGAGAGGTACAAACTTGACAAATCTATTGAGAATCAGAAACTACAACTACAGATGTTTGTAGAATAGTACAAGAATGCCAAGGCTGAATTGAAGAAATTACTAGTACAATGAAAGAATATTGCAATTGCTTAGAATGAAATCAGTTATCATGAAGAACCTTTTGAAGATGCATTTGATCATATTGGATCTAGCTCAGGAAGCATCTCCGATGGATCAAAAAGTACAATCAATGATTTATCTGAAAGGAATCAGCATCTATCTAATTAGGTAAAAGCACTTCAAATTGGACAAGAATCACAAATGGTAAGAATGGTGGAGATAATGAACAATGCAAGACAAGTTGAACAAGACCGAAACCTAGCCATTGAAGATAGAAGACTGATGACTGAACAACTACAAGCTAAAGAAAGTGAAATACAAAGGCTTACCGATCATCACTTTCAAGTGTCAAATCAGGTACTGATTGCAAATCAAGAAGTAAACCGAATCAATGGTGAATTATCAAGGAATCTAGAAGATGTTGCAAGATTGAGAGAAGAAAATGAAAAATTGAGAAATGATCTGAAAAATCAACAATAGCACAATGAGATAAAAAGATTGGCTGAAGAAAGTTCCAAGAAGATTGATGATTTCCTAGATAATCAGAGAAGATTTGGAAGTAGAGCTGGTATAGGTTACACTGGTGAAGGTGAATCATCAAAAAAAGAGGCCAACACCAATCAAGGTCAGAAATCCAAAATACTTACTTGTTATTACTGTGGAAAACCTGGACACACTTCAAATGTATGTAGAAGCAAAGCTCAAGGTAAACCACCTGCTATTACTACAAGATTTAATGGTTACTGTTATTACTATGGAAAGTATGGGCATCAAGCACATGAACGTAGATCTAGACAAAAGGACAACACTGAAAAGACCACTACTCATAAGATATGTTACACTTGTAACAAACTTGGACATACTGCAAGTGAATGCAAAGCAAAGATGAAACAAGTTTGGACTCCCAAGCAGCAAACTCAAAAGAAGCCATATCAACCGAAAAGACAAGGTAACTCTTATGTATGGGATTATAATACATGGACTAGTTGTATTACATGTGGTCGGTATGGTCATATAGCTACTAATTGTTACAAGGCACATCGGATAAGAAATTCTAGATATTGGGCAAGTACCCCAATGGCCTGTATGCACTGTCACAAAATTGGTCATGTAAGCAAAGATTGTAAAGAACGTGCAACAGAAAAAGATCATGTATTTGAGAGTGGATACACCATTGCAGATATCATGAAGATGAGAAATACTATGTGGAAGAAGTCAACAATGGAGACTGCTAAATCAAGTAACACTGTCGGTGAAACCTCGTCCACTGGACTAGGTGACATCGGTAACTCCACTTAAGGTGACGAAGGTATGTACGGGACTGATATTTTAAAAGATCATATTTTTTTATATAGTTCATCATATATGATGTATTAATACCAAATCAGCATGAATGAAGATGCATTATGGTTTATATACCATGAGCTAACAATGTTATAAAGTCGGTAAAAGCAAGACCAAGAATGGGTTACTAGTCGGTAATTGTTATGCAAGGTTAACCGAGGAAACAATGCAAACTGACAATATCGTATGTTAACCAAGTTCATAGCTATTTCACACTTCAAAGTAAGGTCACACATTTATTACAAATGTTTGAGCAGGAATTTGTAGAAGTCTATAAATACTCAAGAAATCAAGTTCATTTTTACATTGCGAGCATCGGAGAATGGATTTTTAGAGCGACCAGAGTTCGAGCTAAAGATTTTCAGAGAGATTCAAACCAGTATCGCATCAAACTGATGACATTCTTTGATGACTCAAGTAGGTTTTTCAGCTATCTATACTCTTGTGCACTTATTGTTCACTGAAACCCTAGTTTATTTTGATGGCATCTACATCTACTGCTGAAAAATCACAAGTTGAGGAGGAAGTAGAATTGATTGTTAGGACACACTTTGTCGAGGGCAAATTGAAGACACATCCTAGGGTTGCATCTAAAATGGATTCAATGGGCACATTTTCAAGTATACCAAATAGGGTTTTGTTGATAGAGGATGTTAGGGCCTACATTCATTGCAAAATCGGTGAAGTTGGGAACTTTGAGACAGTTGCCGCATTTTAGAATGTTTGTGATCTTGAAGGAAAAGTGAAACCAGAATATGAGAAACTTGAAGATGTTGGACTGTTGGGCATTCGACATTTTCCGCATTCATTTACGAATGAATGGATAAGGATAGTATTGAGCAGATTCCACGATGGGAAGTTTTGGCTAGATAGACCGACCAAGGTCACGAAGAAAATGATAAGTAGGGTTACTGGTTATCCTACTTCTGACAAGGCAAAAGCATTTCACAGCTCATCAAGACCAAATGTTGAAAAGAACACTGGAGCTCAATGGGATGGTAGAGCACTGAAAATTGGAAATATTAAGGATCTTGTTGTCAAGTTCGCCGCACATGTGATAGGTTACAAGATATTTCAATCTAGTTGGTTGAGCAGTGTACCGATGAATGCTATGGACATGGCATACAAAATTGGGAAGAAAGATCAACAAGTTGATTTAGCTAATATCTTGCTTCATTAGCTTACAGATAACATGAAGGTAATAAGGTCCAAGAAATCAAACACTTGTAAGTTTGGGTCATTCCTTGTTTGCTTATTCTTTTACATATAGAAATTCATCCCTGGTATCGGTAAAGTAGTATGGGAGCAAGACAAACCGATCACTCAGCAAATATATGAGTTTATGGGGAAGCTTAGAGATAAGATGGACTCAGAATTCAACACCTACTTCAAAGAATTTCAGCAAGGAATGCATCAATGGAGTAGAATACTGAGAGAGTTGATAAAGAAATTTGAAGATGATATTTGTTTTGTTGTGAGCATAGATCACTGCATGATAAAGGCTGTAGAGCCCAGAACAAAGTGGCTAGCACCAATGGGATATGAAATAAGTCATGATTTCATAGTGAAATCTATAAATGCATTGCTAGTGTTACTAGTTCACATCACTGCCAGTAGGTTCGGCACCTAAGAAGAGGCTAAATCAAGAATTGATATCGACATAGTTATCGGTAAGATGTCAAAGCGAGGGAAGAAAATGAGAAAATATTTAGAAGCCAAGTATGGTAAAGCAACCGATTCTAATGAAACACCAGTTGACACTACAACTGAAGGTCTGCTAAATCTAGTAGATAAACCATATGAAAGTGAAGAAACTAAATCTAATGATGCATCAGTTCCTTCTACCGATGATAAACAAACAGAAGAGGTATCTGTAGGAAAGGGAATGAAGACAAGGTCTTCTGCAGCTATTGCATCACCACCAGAGAAAAGAAAGGAAAAATGAAGGGCCGCTACACCAACAAGGAAGTATGAGAAAAGAAAGACAAGGGTAGCAGCTGATGCACCAAAGAAAAAGGCAAAATGAGCCCCTACTACCGATGGCACTGAAGAGATTGAAGATGATCAGAATCAATTCAAGATTGTAAAGCATAAGGATAGTACTCTTGATGAATTGATAGAAGAAATAATAGAGAATGGGAATCTTAATGATCCAACATTATGTAAATATAACAAAATGTCAATAGAAGATAAAATGAAGATAGAACGTGCTATCATTCAGATGATGATCAAATTAAAACAAGTACCGATGGAATTTGCCTATCAATTACTGAAAGAACTAGATGATAGAATCAATGTGCAATGGGCTACTGCACTAGAAATTGAGAGAAGGAAATGAGAAAGGTCATTAGTTCGTATTGCTACAACTATGAGCTTTCGTGAAGCAAATGGATATTTGACAAAGTACCAACAAACATTTTTAGTCAAGCATCGGGCATTGCAAATATTGGATGAAAATGTAGGTGACATGGATGTCGAATGTGATTCATTGTGGACATCTATTTTGAAAGCAGAAGAGCAAGCTGAACAGGAAGTGTTTCTAAACCTATCTAGGAAGAAACAAAATTCAAAAGATAAAGGCATTTACATGGATACTAGTAAGGGAAAGCAGGTACTAGACTCTGGTATATCGGTTACCAAGGTAATTGATATCACTGAGGACACCACAAAGGTGAATATATCATAGGAAGCACTGGAACAGGTTGACATACAACTGATGAATAGAATGGATGATGATTTTTTTATTCAAGATATTATAGATGGTGATCCTGATGATCAAGATGACACAGATGTAACTATAGTACCATTGAAGGATAATGAGACAGCATCACTGTCGGGCAATCTACCGACTCTAGCTGAGGCTATAGAACTTGTTTCTAAGATTGTGTTTGAGGAGAAGAAACTAGAAGAAAATAAGGATGCTGAAGTTACACAAGATACACAAGACACTCAGCAAATTGCAAATACAAATCAGCCTACTATAGAGGCACAGTCCACAGAACCTAAGGATACAGATGAAAACAAGGATACTGATGATAACATAGAGGTGAACCCTCTAGACACAACTACCGATGCTCAACCTATGAGCACTGAAGAGAAAAAGATGGATGAAACTGTGTCTACAGGGAAGGAGACTCTGAAGGATGAAGATACTGCAATAGTATTAAGGAGCTCACCTCTCAGAAACAAGAAGAAGAAAAAAGGAAAAGGGATAGTTACTATTGATGAGATCATAGAAATCCCTCACTGTGATCCAAGAACCCTTAGCCCTGAAGAATTGAGGAAATATGGGGAGTTATGTCAAAGGAAGGTAGCTCAAGAGAAGCTAAACCAAACCAAAAAGAACAATGAAATACTCACTGATGTTCAAGACTTTCTACAATAGGTCATTCCTGATGCAGATGTTGATGAGAACAAACCTATTATGGACCAACTAGCTACACTTACAAAACAAATCCAGAAGCCAAATATTGATTTGGAGAAAAGGATGGAAGAAAGAATTGAGAGCAAAGTACAAGATAAAATTGCTGAGAAGCTATGCCAAGAGGTGGCAATAAACAAGGTACAATTATCAAAGGTAATATCTGACTCTTAGATAATTACAAGTTATATTTATCAGACCTTGTTGAAATTATGTCATGCTGACTCGTTCACTTCTGAGATCAGTGAACAAATAGGAAACTTAGAGAAATAAATTTTAGCATGCACACAGGCAGCATCAACCGAGCCCCAAACCTTATCAAAGCATATCTTAAGGATACATGAAATCAGGCGGTTGATTACCGATCTCAGACACAAAGGAGAGAAAATAATAGACCAGGTTACAGAGTTGTAGAAAGAACTCATTTTACACCTGAAGATTTTTTATCAGCATATCACCAAGGCACAAACACTTGTATCCACACCGGAACTCTTTATGTTGGATAATGTTATGGATATGCATGCACAAGTTAGTTATGAGAAACTTGTTCTTACTAAATTGAAGGAGGAATGGGAGAACCTCTTAGATTCACTGAAGAAAACCCATCAGAACATTTTTGATAAGCTGTAAGTATACATTCTATTTTTGGCATTAATCTCAAAAAGGGGGAAAGAAAATTTATATGCCAATAGATATTCATTTTGATATATAGCTTTGTATGCTTTACACACTACCGAGATTATTGTAAGGGGGAGTACTTACTGTACTTAAGCAATTTTGTATATGTATATATCGGGAGATATAAGGATTTGTGTATATACATTTTTTTTTGTTTTGATACTAATGCCAAAGGGGTAGATTGTTATCTCTATTAAGCATTTATTGTCACTTAGTATCAAAATCATTAGTTGGTTATCTATACTGCACTGGTCAGTAAATACAAGGAGACAGGGAAGTCGGTAATGCTTCACAGAACAGTCAGTTAAGAGTAATCACCGAAGCATCAAACAGTCTACCGAGCATGATACACACTAACACCGATGGTCAGTATACATCGAGTCTTCCAGACAACACCAAGCAATCTAGACAAGCATTTAATGAGGGAAACAAAAATGGTCTAAGAATCAGTGAAGGCACAATTTTCAAGATAGATAGTTACAACAGATTGACACATGTGTAAGAAAGATCCAGGAAGCATATAATGTACATATACTCATTAAATGTGATGAGAATCTCAATGTAAAGATTTGATCTTAACTATTTTTGTACATTTTAGATGTTAGGGTTATCAATTTTGCTTAACCTAATTTTTGCTTAAGCGGAAAAACCAGAACACTATAAATTCAGTGTGTTCGTATCATTTTAGGTTGTTGAATATTGTTGTCTGCACTTGAAGCTATTGCCTACTTCAAGTCTAAAGGTTATCAGACAGAACTGAGAAGAACAGACAGAATCGAGCAGAATTGTATTCAGAGAAAGTATTCAGAACTGACAAGGCAATCGAGCATCACAATGCAAAAAATCTACACATGCAAGGTGATATATAAACAGTATTTAGATTATCTATATCAAACAAATATAGTTGTCAATCAGAGAAGATACACTTTTCTATTACTTTATAACAACTATAATAGAGTTATCAAATTCTCCTAACCGAGTGGATTTAACAGTCCTATTGTAAATCTCTTAACCGAGTGCACACTTAATTGTGTTGCTAAATCCTATAACTAGGTAGATCTAGCTGATCTAACATGTTACTCCTAATAGGGTAAGATCACCAGAAGTGATCACAATTGTAGCCTTAACAGGAAAACACTTTTCTATCTGCAGTAGTGAATAATTTGTGGGTGTCATCCCCACCGCAGTTTTTACCTTCTTACAAGGGTTTCTGCATTACCAAAATACTTGTGTTATGTGATTACATTAATGAGTTTATGTTTATTTACTTTCATAAGTTATCTATCTAATTGTTTCATGCAAGTTATTTTGATCGGTAAATACAGTTTACATATTCAGTATTGAAGAGATCTAAGTAAAAGTTTTAGTGGATACTGATTCACCCCTCCCCTCTTAGTATTTATCTCTCCTATTTCCAACATTGTGAGCTCCCCTCGATGATGTACCTCTCATTGCTAGATCAATGCCCATCAACCAACAGTCAACCATAAGTCAATTTGACCTTGCTCTATTACCAGAAGGGCATTGATAGCCCCAATAGAGGTTGTCAAAGTCACCCTTTCCCGACTGTAGATGAGCTTTAGTAGAAGTCCTTAAACTTCATAGGAGGGCTCTTAGACTCAGTTTTACTCTAAGCTTGGGGCGAATCCCTTTGAGAGCACCCATTTTGTCAACAAATTTTATTCTATGTGAGCTTCTTTGATGCTCCTTGTGACTCTAGAAAATGCCTTTTGTAGCTCTTTCTTTCTTTTTCTTTGAAAACCAGGGCAGCGCTTAGACTGTGTTGTCCTTGTTTCAAGCATCTCTTTGTTATCTCATCTTTATGCGTTCCTCCCTTTCATTTTCTTGCTCTCTTTTTTTTTAGTTTGTATTTTAGTCCGGGAAGGGTTCTAGTTTTTAGGCTTTCTTCATGACTATGGGCATTTCTTGGTCCAAATTGGAATCTCACCTAGAGAAGCTCATGGCTTGGATTTTTCCTTTTAAAGTGTGTTTCAGTGTTGAGGATGCTTCAATCTGGCCTATGCTCCCAAGGATTCTAAAAAAGAGAAATCTTTCCTCCTATCCCCATCCTTGGCTCACTGCAAGATAGAACTATCCTAGTAATTCAAGCCGTGGGAAGCTTAACTTGAGGCCTGGGCTAATTGAAAGGACAACTCAAAAAAGAAAACGCAGACCCCCCCTGCAAAGAAAGAAAAGACACAGATGACAAGACTGACTAAAACCCAATGGAACAAAAAAAAAAAAACAATACAATACAAGAATATATAGCAGAGTACAAGGGACCAATCAAGTCCCGAAATAGTGCTTCAGAAACTGGCCATTGATTGGTAATGGGACCAATTCTCCATCGAGAGAACTAATCCAAAAGGTATTTTCTCCCAGGATCTCAGCTATTTGAAATGGACCTATCCACAAAGATTGGAATTTTTTGTGGCTGCCTGGTTTTTCTTTTTCTTTGTCCCACATTAGGACCAGATCAAAAATTTAGAAAGCTTTCACAGTTGCTCTTTTGTCAAACCATCGCTTGATGACAACCTCGTGTTTGGCTACATGTTCTAGGACCATGGTTTTTTTTCTTCGAGGTTCAAAAAATTCATAAGATGAATCTGCACCTAATCCTCACCCTTGACATATTGATCCATGAATCTCAAGATTGGTATTTTTAGGTTCATTGGAAAGATGGGTTGCAAACCATACACTAATTGGTAGGGAGAATTCCCTAGGGAATTCTTGATTCTGACCCGATCTGTCCACAGAGCATATTTGAACTAGGTATGCCAGTCTCTGGGATTGTCATCTAATAGGTGTTTGATTATTGTTGTTAGCTTCTTGTTGGTGGATTCAGCAACTCCATTCCCTTGTGGCTAGTAATTGGAGGAGAATTTATTACCTAGTTCTCAAAATCCCACTAAATGAGGCTTGTAGATGAAAAGTAGGGAGCATTATCGCATACCAGGAAAAAGGGCATGCCAAACCTCATGATGATGAACTCTTCTAGAAATTTGATTATCACCTCAGTGGTACAGTTCTTCATAACCTATGTCTTTGTCCAGCGTGTACAGTAATCAGTTGCAATCAAGATGTATCGGTGGCCTACTAAGGATGAGGGATTGATCATCCCCATGAAATCTAGCCCCCATTGGGCGAATGGATGCACCTCATATACTGGTTGTGAGGGCATCGCTGGGTATCTTTCTCGAATGGTGCTGGTTTGGCAAACATGGAAAGAGAACACGTGTTCATGGGCATCTTTGAACAAAGTTGGCTAGTAATAACTAGATCTTAGTATTTGATGAGCTGTGGCTTCTGCTGATCCATGCCTCGTACCATACTTATCATGAAATTCTGTGAGAACTAGCCCTACCTCTGTTCGGTCCAAACATCGTAGATATAATCCATCGTAATTACATTTGTAGAGCTTCCCATTTTTTAGCATGTATGAACTACTCTTATTCTTAAGGGCTCTCTGTTGGGAACCATTCAATCCATCTAGACAATAGTTTTGTAGCAAGTAGTAGACTATATCTTGATACCATACATTGGTGATTATTCCTTCGCTGGTGTACACCTGGCACACAATCCTTGTTATGTTTTAGCTATCATGTTAGTGAGACCTTGACCCCTCACCAACTTCATCGATTGTATTTCAATATCAAATTCCTACAATATTGCCATCTATTTGCATCTGCATTCCTCGAGTTCATTTTGCATTAATAAAGATTTAACTGCTAGATCTGGGACAATAGCAATGACCTTACTTCGTAGTATGTAATGTCTAAATTTTTTGATAGCCTTGACCAAGGTGAAAGATTGTCCAAACTAGGATATTTGAGCTTTTCATTCTTCAATGGGCAGCTCATGAAAGCAATTGGTCTTTCATCTTCACCTTCTTTCTTCTGCATGAGGATCCCGACACATGAATGTTCTGAAGCAAAAGAGTAGACTTTAAATGGTAGCAGATAATCAAGACTGACCAAGACCGGAGCCATGGCAATGGATGTCTTGATTTCCTCAAACACACCTTTAGTTGGAGCATTCCATTCAATTTTAGCATCCCTTTTTAACATATCATTCAAGGGGCACACTATCTCTGCAAAACCACTGATAAATTTTTAGACAAAGTTGATTTTCCCAAAAAAAGACTTCAATTCCTTCCTGCTATTTGGTGGGACCAATTTAAGGATAGCTTCAACCCTTTTAGGGTCGATCAAGATACCTATCTCAGATATAATGTGCCCGAGGAATTTACCTTGTGTCACCCTGAAAACACACTTCTTGGGGTTCAAAGAAATCCCATAGCATTGACATCTCTTCAAGACCTTTCGCAAGTCTTCGATGTCATCAGCCTGATTCCTGGAGAAGATTGTGAGGTTGTCCATATATATCACAATGCACTTGTGTACTAGACCCTTGAATGCCTTGTCCATAGCCCGTTGGAATGTAGCTCCTGCATTGATTAAATCAAACGGCATATGGCAGTAGGTGAATGTCCCCCATTTTGTAGTGAAGGTCATCTTCAAATGGTCCTCTTCTTTCACCATGACTTGGTTGTACCCTGAGTAGCCATCCAGAAAGGACATCATCTGATAAATATTGACCACTTGTAACACTTCATCCAGAGAAGGCAAAGGATAGTTGTCTTTCTAAGAGGATCAGTCTAGATTCCTAAAATCCACGCAGAGCTGAACCTCTCCACTTTTCTTTCTTATGGGCACTAGGTTGGCTACCCAAGTCAAGTGCTGAATGGGAAAAATTATCTTGGCATCAAGTAGCTTTTGTACTTCTTTTTGGATTATTGGCTCGATCATGGGGTTAACCGGTCTTTGCCTCTAGCGGAAAGGTTTGGTATCTGGATTCAGTGAGATGTTATGGACTATAAAACTAGGATCATAAGTTTTTAGATCTTCATAGCACCATGCTATGATGTCCTTGTATTCGGTGAGTAGCTCAACCATTCACTTCGTTTCTTCTGGTGTGCCTACCTTGCCTACACAAACCTCCCTGGGCTCGAGTTGTGTACCCAAGTTATAGAGTTTGCAATCATCTCCACTTACTACTGGGGTTTTCCTTCTCTCTTGGGCATGTTCATCTTTATCAAAAATTCTTTCTAGAGCTACCATACCCTTTAGAATGGAATTTGTCTTCAAGATCAAAATCCCCAAGTCATTGGGCTCCTCTATTTCACTTTCTTCTTCATCGATATTCTCCTTGTCGAAGATACCAACATTCATAACGAACTCTAGGATTTTTTGATCCTCGTGAAACACTTGGAAGTTCTTGATGTTATCTAGAATAGCTAGCATGGCCACAAGCTCTACAAAAAACCTTTTCAACTTGGACTTTTCTAGTGGTTGCAAGGAACTTGCAAACACTGCCAAGGCATCGGCAATAGTATTCCTTCTTCTTGGGATGCTTCAAATGCTAAAAGCTTCAAAATCTTTAACTAAATCCTAGACATGGCTGCAGTATGAAACCAATCATTTATCCATACAAGAATACTAGCTCTTGATCTATCTAATGATCAATTGTGAATCTCCTTCCACAACTATCACTTTTACCTTCTTCTCATGTGCGAAAAGGAGACCTTGGACCAGAGCCTCATATTCGGCAACATTGTTGGTGCAATAAAATTGCAACCAATAGGTGGTGTAATATGAAGCTCCATGAGGGTTGATTAACTCAATTCTCACTCTTGCCCCTAGCTTACACTTGGAGCCGTCGAAATGAAGTTTCTAGATTGAGTGATTCTTATTGGAAGGTACCTTGACTTGAGGTCTCGGGATTACTTCTGGTGGAGATGTCTCAACTTGGGGCTCATTAGAGGTCAAGGGTGGTGACTGTTCTTTTGGATTTGTGGCCTCTGATGTCTACTCCTTAGGGCATTCCCTTTTTGACAGAGGAACCCATTTCATTTTTTGTTTTGCCTGAGCCTCGTGCCACACTTCATCGCACGAGGGCAGGAAACCATCATTAGAGGAACTCCATTCTTCTTGTATAAAATCCTTGGCTGTAGGGATCTTGGGTTGTTCATGAAGGGAGAGACCATCTTCATTCAAATTCTTCATGGCATCTCTTTCCTACTAAGGTGTGTTCAACATCTGACTTATTACCTGAACAACTACCTGCTGACAGTCTTGGCATGTAAATTGTGAATGGTTGGTCTGGTGGAGGTGGTACTAATCGGGTAGCATAAGTATGTTTGGGTCTCCATCTCTACCAAGATGTCTCATGTTCTTTTTCATGCCTATTATGAATTCTGCAAAGACTTCATCTGAAATTTGGGCATCTATCAATCCTTGCACTGGGCTATTATCAGAATCCTCTTCACCTTTGAGGCTGAATGTGAAGGCTTTGTCAAAATGATACACTCCTAAATTGGCCCGTGAGAACAACACTTCATTCAGGGCATTATACTCTATTATCATCTACTTGAGTTTAGGTTTTGCATCAATCTTAATTTGATTATTGAGACCCTTCCATGGTAGCCATAGTTGGGTAAAATTAGTAGAGAACCAACCCCTCAAAGATCATGTCCATTCTTAGATGAGTAGCATGCCATAGGTTTCAGGGATGTCTACCACATGAACATCAATGCAATCCTGGATCCTAGGGTTAGCCATTAGTTGAATCCGTGTATCCTTCAAAAAACTGATAACCTTGACTTCTATTTTATCAAGCTAAATTACCACTCGATTAGTGAGCTGAGGATTCACCCCTAGTCTTCGGCATATGGACAATGGCATCACATTGCACGATGCACCGAAGTCAATTAAACAATTATGTAAGTTCTTTCTAAATATTTTGAGGCTAAGTGAGAATGGGGGCACCTCCACCCTATCTTTGAACATAGTTGGCATTGCCTCTGTTGCATTGATGTTAGCTACATTGCCAGCACTACTACTGAGGGAAGTTGACTTGGAGTGATCCAAGGTCTTTAGGAGGGCTTCCCTTTGAGTGGGACAACTCTACAACATGTCGTACATTGACATGTTTGTTCTAACCCTTTTTAGTTCCTCTACCACACTATACCTTTTGTTGGCCCCGACTGGTCCTTTTGATGCAGTCGGTTGATATGATGTTGTCTGGATAGCAGTGGTATTAGATCCCCTCGGTGGTATAGGGTTATTGCTAGCCCTTGGATCAGGTGGAGTGGGCTGCATACTTGGAGGAATGCCATTCGTCAAGGGCTCCCTTCTGCTTCTCAAATTGTGGGTATTTCTATTGATGTTTTGGAAAGCATGAGCCTCAGAATATTCTGGTTGGCTCTCTTGGTTGAATGGGAAAACAAACTCTTCCTCTAAAGCGCTATTGACTAGAGTTCCATCCACACTTGGATCATATGACTCAAATTCCATGGCATTGAAATGAGCCTGGGAGCTCTCAGGATCCTGGGTTTGATTATCATACTCCCCCCTATACTCAAAATCTGGCTGATGCATACTGGGACCTTGGGTGTAGCTGGTTTCTGATGAACTAAAGAAATTGGCATTATCTGCGGGGATACTACCATTGTTCAGGCATGTATTCCAAGTCCTATTCATCCTTTGTTGTCCAAATTGCTTGGCTTGAGAGCCATTCCCATAACCTCCCCCACTATTGTTATTGTTGTTGTTATAATTGCCATAGCTACGATTTTGATTCTGAGAGTAATTATTTGGGGCAGTAGCTGGTTGTGGGGGATTTCCTTGATTTGGAGTTAGGTTGAGCTTCATCCATGTGATCTCCCTAGTTAATTGGGACAACGTCTTCTTCATGGCATCCAACTCATTGACTAGGGCTTGGTCTGGCTCATTCAGGACAGTGACCTTCTGCTCACACAAGGCAACCCTATGTGTGTCATACCCTGGGTATGTGATGGTCAGAGGTGGGGCAGCAACATATGGAGTTGGCACCGGGTTGATCTTCGAGGTTTGGTGCATTGGTACTTGATTGTTTGCTACGAAAGGACTAGTTGTGACCACATTTGTCAATGTAGGTGGGACACCATACCTTCCTCCTGCTTGCGGATCCATTTGTTGAGTGAACAAAATAGCTTCGTTAGACACTTTTTCCAGAGTGTCGATGTCTCTTGGAAGCAATCTCTTCAGGAATATGGATGTTAGTGGGTCCAAGGTGCACAAGTATACTTGTATGGCAGTGTCGACTGACACTGTGTATGGAGCCTCAAGCTTTTGATACATCTTGTGAAAATGGTGGTTGAACATGGCGATAGATTCATTGAGGTCTTTTCTTACCAAAATGAACTAGTGATGGAGAGTTGTCGGATCCACATATAGTTTGAATTGATTAAGGAATTTTGTTTCAAACTCCTGCCAGGTAGTAATGGATCCTCATGGTAAGTTTAGATACGAATTATATGCAAACTCTCCCAGTGTGTATGGGAAGAGGTGGCACATGATGTCTTGATGAGAAATCTCTTTCCAATTGCACAATTCTTTGAATGCATGGATGTGTTCCTCCACGGTCCTAGATTCTCCATAGATGAAACGTGGGTAGAACTTTTTAGGATTTTTGGGCAGCTGATGGAGCTATCCCTGCAAGTCCAATGGTAAACTTTGGGCATTTGCAAAAAATGCCATTGGAGCTGGTGGTGGTAGAGCAGTAGGTGGGGCAGTAATGGTTGGAATTGGAGGAACATCTGAATGATATGAGGTGTCCTCTCCATGCTTTGTTTTGCTGCTACGAGGTCTATGAAACTTTGTAAGTTCAAGGAACTCCCCTTTGTTGGGTGAAGATTTAAGGACTCATTGGAATCTCTCGGGGGAGAACGATCCTATATTCTGGGGTGTCCCTTTTGAGGGCCCTCCTTCTAGTTCCCCTTTTATTGAGGGTCATTTTTGCATGAAGACAACAGCTAGGAATCTGTAAGAACAAACCCCTCTCTTGGAAGATTGATGGAATCAATCTCAAGGTTCCGGATGGCTAGGTCTCAACTGCTCGGATAACTCAATGGAAGACAAATGTAGATTTGTTATCAAGGAGGCCTTTGCTGGTTCTTCTCTTAAGGAAAACTGCAAAACAAACTTTAGGATTCCACAATACCTCTCTTTCTTTATTCAATTTTCAGATTTAAGAAATGAAAACAATATAAATTTAAATTATCCTATTGAAAGTGACTTTGCAAGGAAGGTTAGAAAGAGTAAGGTAACAAGAAACTTGAAAGGAAATACTTGAAAGAAACCTAACAGACATATGCTAGTAAACACACCACCATGTGAATTAAATGACCGAGAAGATGAGGAACCCACACAACAAAGATCAGATCATGTCACAATCTTCAGCTGAATGGATGCAATCATCAACGGAATTCAAACAATGTAGATGTATGATAAGTCAAAACTCATCAGATCACGATGCCACTCCAGATGCACACACATGTGAGACAAGTTAATCTTTAGGCACCAAAGAAAGATCTTCTTAGAGATTCATCACAACAGAGCAATATGATACTAGCAAACACCAAATTAAGAAATCACAGACTTGAAATCATCAAACAAACAATCAGCTCTTTGAAATAAAGAATGAGAAAATCACACATTCATAGATTTCACATAGACAGCAGAAAAAATCACACTGTGGATGAAGCACCAATTGTATAACTTGTATTGATCACTTAGTCAACCATCATTACATCATTTTATTACAATTTATAGAGCTCTACTCTTATTTTCGCAGCTAGGGTTTTGCTGCAACTAAAACTTGAAAAGAAATCTAAACTATAGATTGCATTAAAGAAACTACTACTAAAGCTGAGTTAAATTGTCCTAGCATGGAATTAAACCTCATGCATTACAAGAATTTGCATAAAAATAAGCACTAGATAACTCAAAAATAGGCTAGAACTGGTTCATGCATGAGATGATCTTCATGTTTGCCCCCTGGATCATTGGCTTTAGTTGCTCTATGTAATCCTAACTGAAAGAGATCCCACAATCTTGCCCAAATGATCCCAAGAAAGAAGACTAGATGATTTAGAAGTGATCTCTGAGAGAACTAGAGTCAACTCTCGAACATGCCCAAAAAATGCCCAAAACCCGATACTTGGCTCAAAAATGCAACACCCAAAATTGGCTAAGTACTAACCTTATCTCTACTACTGCGGAGTTTTCAGAGTTGTTGGAGGCTGAAAACTCCCTATGGCTGGAAGGGCTGAAAAATCCCCTACTACAGAATTGGCTAAGTGTCAAACTAAATTTTTTAATAAACAAAATTGAGGCAGTTTTGAACCGGATGCTCACTTCATAGGGAGAACTTTTGGATGTGCTCTCCTAAACCTGTCTACTACCTCTGATACTTCCTCAAAATTGGGTACTTTGGTCTCTTGAAGCACTTCTTTCTAACGATCTTGGAAGACAAGTAACTCTTCTGCAAAAGCCCTAATCTCCTCTGCCCGAGACACCATCTTTTGGATCTCTTCCTTCTGATAGAACATCTATTGTAAATCTTCTTTTGTCTTGACCCTCTGAAATATATCTATGCATTGTCTGATGATAGTATTTACAGATTATATCATCTTATCATCACCGTCCTCATATAGATCTAGGTCCAAACCTTCAAAAAACTCATGCAACTACTTCACAAAGGCGATACTATCATCTCTCCTCTCATTTAGTCTTTTTAGAATCTTTTCAAACATGGTTAGAGCCGCAGTGACCTCTTGGACCCACTCCTAAAAATTATCAAGCTAAAACCCCTCATATATCTTGACCAGGATCTAGAAATGTTGTTTCCTAATTACCTTCATATCCTCCAGGACCTTATGCCACTTGAGTATCATCTCTTCAACACCATCCTCTTGGCTCATGATGTCAACCAATGAAGCTACTCCTATCAAAATACCTTGTAGCAGCCTCAAAATATTCTTCAGGGACATCTTAGAAAAGTACTCAAAGTCTGACTTCCAGTTGGTGCAGGCTTGTACAAAAGAATGTGATACATCTGTATCTATTTCCCCATTCTTTTCCAAAATCGCCTATAATGAGGCTTTGGGGTTGTCAGGGTCAATTTGACCTGCTGTCTTCAGAATGAATCTTTTCATGGCTTCATTTTGTTCTTCTAGGGCTTTTATCTTTTCTTCATCCTTATTCATGAAGCCTAGAGCATGCTTCAAGCCTAGAGTTGCCAAAGTCTTACTACCTTCCCTGGTGGGTTCCCCTAAATCTACTTCCTCTAGCACGTAATCATCTAAAGCGATCTCATTCTTACCAGTGCTCATTGTAGGAACAACCACCTATGCTTTCCACATTCCTATTGGATCTTGTGTTACGTAAGACATCCTCTTTGCCTAGGGAATAGGTGTTATTTGGTGGAAAGTGAGCCCTAGAGTAGTTATGTCCACCTCTTCATCAGTGTATGCTCTCACCCTTGGCCGCACTTCTTTGGTGAGCCATGTGGGCTTTGATGGTGCATTCAGTGGTTCATATAGAGCAATTAGAGTGGAGGAGGATGCCAAGTGACATGTCATCCATATTTCTTGATCTTCTTCTTCTTCCCCCATTCCTTGCTCTTGCCCTATATCCTACTCCATTTTGCTATCTTGGCCAGGTTCCTCCATTTCCTGCTCATGTGCCCCTTCATCAGCAGCTTGTTCATCGACAGTTTGTTCATTGGCATTTTGTTTGTCAACATTTTTCTCCTCGTCAACTATTTTCTCATTGACATCTATATGAGGCCTGTCTTCCTCTGTAGTTGGTTCTTCTTCTGTCTATAACTCTTCAATATGAGTTTCTCCCACCTCTTTGTTGATGGCTTCAACTTCCTTCTCTAGCCTCTGTGAGCTTTGAGGCATCAACTCAACATGGACTTGGGGAGGAATGTAAGTGGGGGAGGTGTAGGAGACATGAGGGGAGTGGTTGAAAAGACTGGTGGTGTGGGAGTTGGAAAAGGAATATGTAGAGAAGAAGGTTGCTGAGATGAAGGGGTACTTTGGGAAGTGACGAGAATATCTTGAGGTGGAAAGGTGGGTAGTGTGGAAGGATGAGGTGGAGGTGGGGGTGGAAAGGATGTAGCCAATAGCACCTATGCACTTACTCCTTCCTTCACTGTGACCCCTTCTGAAAAGTCCTTTTCATGTTCTGTACTTCCTTCTTGGTCATTGACCATCTCAACCTCCTTTTGTGTTTGGGCTTCTTGTTGTAGGTACTTCCCCATGTTGCAAAAGAGATTGGTGAATTGTATAGGAGGTTGTTGTACCATCTCGTGAAATCCATGCAGCCCTACAAAATCAAAGATGTGGAACTCATCATCACCCAGGGCATCCAAGTTCATGGGCTCTACCTGAATAGCCCCTTTGCCATCCCTGGGATCATCTTCCCCTACCCTTATTTTCTTTAGAAACCCTGTTGATCATGTCCTCCTAATGAGGGGGGTTTCATCCAACAAATCCTCATTACCTTCTTCTAGAGTATCCATCTATGTAGGGGTTGAGCCTACTTTCATTTTGTAAATGTGGCCCTTAATTAATCTAGTCATCTTAGGTTCAACTATTTTGAACTTTGTTCTCTTTTCTAAGCTGGGAGAACCAAGGTCACTTGATGAATGGGCCTCCGATGGAGCAATGCTCCCAGTCATCCTAGTTTTCACCTTTTTTGAGTACATGACCGGACCATACGCTATGGGGCGCTCGTGGCTATATACAGTCCCGGGCTTTAGAGGCGCAACCCCTTTAAACTCAGGTTCCAATATCTTTTCCCCCTTCTTCTTTCCTCGAGATGATTTCTCATGGAGTTCCTTTATAGGAAGTGGTTGCATAGGAAAAGGATGAGAAACCCATGATCTTGTTAGCTTGACCATATGTCGGGCCCTGAAGTCCATATTATCATTCTCATCTCGATCTATTTCTACATTTAGGATGGCCCTGTTATAGACGTTATCCATGTTATATATAGAATTCATGATTTTATCAGAGTCTGCATCTAATGCCTTCTATGGAATCTTTAGGGAAAGGGCACCTTGCACCAATTCTATGCTCATCTGACAATAGTCACAGATTCTCACCTCATAATCATCCACACAATTGGCCCAATGATCTTCAACATGCAACTCATGGATGTAGTGTCTTCCCATTATGTGGCTGTAAGTACCAATGGGGTTGGAATGTGGCCTTACCAAACTGTAGGTTGCTAGTGGGAATTCATCCCATTCTCTGACCAAAGACTTGCAAACTTTCATGTCCAAAACATAATGGGGACCGACTAAAATATGAAAACTCTAGCAGTGTTTCTTCTTATGATTGATATGCTCGTGAGCATCAGACAATTGCCTAGCTATCTCCAGTAGAACCACCCTATCAGTAGGGTATCTTGGGAGCTTCTTGGGTACTAAAGTGCTTCCTACCACCTAAATGTATGTGAAAGTTTTGAATTGAATGTAAAATTCCCCAAGGGCCTGTACTTTGGCCGTTGCTTCTATTTATAGCCTTTTGGAAAAATGACCCTCGATGGAGTGGATGACTGCAAAGATGAAGGCATCATTAACTATCCTGAATTTAGGGCTGTTGTGTGCAAGGAAGTCCTTTTGCACCAGTTGAGGATACAATGTGAATGGCCAAGTGTTTTGTTCCCCAATGTTACCGACCTTATTCAACCCTGGATACAGTACCCTAGCGGCTAGTAAGTACACAACATAAGATGTCATATAAAAATGTGGATTCATCTTTACCCGAATCAACTGTTCATCCAACTGGTCGCTTAGAATAGAGGCCCAATCGAACCTTGCTTACCTTTCTTTAATCTTTTGGATGAGGAAGATCATCTAGGGTTCTAGCTGATGGGACTTGGGCAAGCCATACACCTTGCTTATCATTGTGATCACAGCGTGGATGTCTTCTTTCATATAACCTCTCCTCATTTCAATTCTATCCAGCCTGTTCTTGGGCAATGGCTGCATCAGGTATTCATTGTTGACAATGTTGTGTGCCCTCTGGGTATCTTTGTTGTAAAATTCCATCCCCTTGTTTATATTGAAGTTGAAGAACTTGTCTACCTCCTTGGGTAGATGGAAAACATCCTCGATATTGTCAAGCCTCAGGTCCAGAACCACTTCTCCCATACTATTTCTGACCATGCACTCATCTGGGACATAGCGACTAGAAAGTGCATTTATGAGCTCTGCTAACTGGACAAAGATTGGATGTACCATTGGGTTCACCAGGGAACAGTGGACCAATCATATGCAATCCTCCGAACGGCCCACCAGTTGAGCACACTTGTTCAGATATTAATTCCAGCTTACATTCCCGATGTCAGTATCGGTTATTCCGACGTTCAAGTCCATTACTTTAGAAGGCGGGTGGTGTCCTTTGAATTGGTATTTTATCACTGGTGATGCGAGTACCTTCTCGGCCATATCTGCAAAGAGTAAAAGTTTGGAATCAGTAACATAACAAGAGGAGAAAACATCAGGAAAGCAAAGCCAAAAGCTGAAACTATGCTATTAAAGCAAACACCAGACACTTCAGCCCTTTCAGCCTTTTGCACTTATTGGACATTATCAAATTCGACAGGACCGAAAGGGCCGAAAGTTTTCAAAGCATGAAAAATAAAGGCTAGAGCGCTGCTTTTGATGTTTCAGGGGTACATGATGTTTCGGTGTGTGAAAACACCAAAACATCAAAAGGATTCCATACTTGAAGATTTTTCGTCGATGTCAGTGTTTCAGGGCATGTGATTTTTCAGTGTGCAAAAAAACCAAAGCGCCAATGGGGATCTGTACTTAGAAAAATCTTCAATTCTTTATTGCACCCCAGAAGTTTCAGACCCCGCAGGTCTGAAACTAGGGCTAAGGGCCGGAACTCGAAAATGGGTTTGGTGGTGAGATTCGAACATGAACTCATGGAGGGATGCAAGGGGACTACCTTGCTGATCCCAAAGGCTGAAAGAGGCTGACTAGATAGACCAACAAACTGACCAGGCCGAAAAGGGTCAGAAACAAAACCCTAAACCTAAGACAACACCCAAAAGGCCAAAATAGAGAAAGCAAAACAAACTAAAACAAAACAAGAGGGGGACAAGACACCTACCATAGCGACAATGAAGACGGTGATGACCAATGAGAAGACAAGAGCAAACCACATAGAAAAGCACTCAGATGGCAAGAATGGCAAGCAACAGGCGCAAAAAGGTCAGAGGAGCGAGAAGGCAAAGTGAGGGTTTAAAAAACCCTCACTTCCTTTTATAGGCTCATGGGGTTACTGACATTAGCAACCCCGTGCATCAGCCTTTTGGATGTTTCGGCACTTTGTAACTCCTAAATGCCAACAACACCGATAGGTCCGACTCGGCGATGAGCTGACTCCCGCATGAACTTACCTTTCGGACAATGACTATGTCCGAAAGGTTTGAAAGGTCCAAAAGACCTTTTGGTCCTCCCCTATTCTTCATTCTTTCAAACCTCTGAAAGTCTGAAAGACACACAAGGCTAACAAGGCCGAAAAGGCCGACAAAGTACAAAAACTAGAGACACCAACCCTAAAGATGACAAAAACAAGGAAAGCAAAAAGTAGAAGGGGAACCTCTGATGCCATAAGGGCGAAGAAAGGGGAGCGTGGTTGTGGGACCACAACAAGTATTGTAGGGGAAGAGACTTAAAAGGGGATGCAATATTTAAAATCTCCTAGAAAGAAGATGAAACCTTGGAAGACTATGTCTCCAGGTTCATGTTCAACCTGTAGTGTAATACACAGCATCAGCTAAATGAGGAATCCCAAAAGCATCTATTTCTGAAAGGTGTGAATGATGGAAGCATTGAAGCCCTTGACCTTATGGCAAGGGGGGACATTACCTAGAAAACTTGGAATGACATAAATAATATATGTCTGAACTATTATAGAGCTAGTGTCAAGTGTAATACCCCAAAAATGGGCTATAAGTTCATTAACCTCCTATATCATCAATTCGAATGAAATCAACATCAAAGTCCTAACCTAAGGCCCATCGAAACATCATCAAATTCTAATTGATTATCTTAAATTTTGCATCGGGGAATATTCTAGCAATATTCCTAATCATCATAATTATCTTTCATTTAATGATTATTTGGTGATAAATCATATTTATCCTAAAGTTTGATTAATTGAATATTCTCAATATTTAATTAATTAGATTTAATTCTGCCACTTAATTATTTAATTGAAGTTAATTATATTTATTCCTAAATTGTATTATTTAATTTTGACAATAAATCTAAAATCCTATGAATAATTGATTAAATTCTTATTTAATTAATTAAAACAAGTTGTCAATTTTTAATAATATTGTTTTTGAATAAAAGTTTGAAAAATGATTGATTAACCCATAAATCAATTATTTTATTTTCCAAAATCAGTTGAGTTGGAAATAAATCACTTTATTATTAATTAATTCATATTAAAACATGCACAATCAAGAAAAGCAGACAACTATCAATTATCAATTAAGCTAAACTCTATTTTGAGTTAAAGCTTTGCTTTTGCATGTTTTTGTGAGTTAATTATTCTTTATTTTCAGATAACTCAAAAATCAACCTAAGTTATTTGAGTGATTTATGGTTTTTTTCTCATGCACCTCCAAAGCCCTGAATTTCTATAAATCAAGGCTCACCTCATGCTGGCAAATTGGTATCTGGAGAATCAAAGCTTCTTTGCGAATCAACAACTTTGTGAGATCATTCATATTTTAGCATATCATTGTTAGATCAACTGTATTGCATATCAATTTTTCATCTTAAATTCTAGATTCATATCAGTTTTCATCATCTTATTGCATCTAAAATCCAAAAAAATAGGTTAATTGCATTCATATTTCATATCAATTTTGCATTCAAATCCTTCATTTAGGTGTCGTCAAGGTCACTGATCTCGATACAATCTGAGAACATCATACTTGCACCTATTAGAAGGCAGTAAATCACGTAGTTAGTTTAGCTTTCAATTCATTGCATATTTTGATTTCAACTAACCTCTAATGTTTTACTGAAGTGTTGTGTCTACAGAATAGGTACAAAATTCACACAGATATTTCTAGCGCCCACCGTGGGGCAACCCACCTTTACATGCTAGTTTTGATTTACTTGGAGACTAAAACCCTAAATTTTCAAAGATTTAATTTTATCTCCCAAACAGCTTGGAATTTTAGTCTGAAATGTTTTTTACAGGTTGGAGACATATTAGGGAAGCTTTGATAAAAAAGTTAGAATTTTTTGAGATGTTTTGAATTTTTAATAATTTTTTTTTAATTTTCCATAAATAATTCATTTTTAGTGCAAATCATCATATTTTTTGGAATTTTTTACATTTTCAAAAATCTCTTCAAATTCTACAGGGGATCCATTCTTTGTGTTTTAAATTTGGATGCAATATAATAGCTCAAATACTCAATTTACAAAAACTAGTTTGTTTTGGTAAAATAGGTCTCTAGGGCAGAAATGAAGAGATTTTTCTAAAAAATTTACATTTTTGGAGAGCCCTCTATTTTTTAGTAGGGCTCTCTATTTTGCATTTCTATTTTTGTGGCTGAAATCATATCAAAAAAATTAGATCTTGTTGACTAGGTCAAATGCAACAACAAAAAAATAAAAATTTTGTGATAGGTATGCACTTATTTCTCATATGATTCAAAGCATGATATGAGTTGTCATTTGGATTAATTGCTGGTTATTATTTCTCTTAATAATTGATTTTTAGATCTAACCCTAGGGTTTTCATAAGTTGAATATACCTTGCATATCTTGTTTGCTTGTTGGCTTGTTGGAGAGTTCGTGGCTTGCTTGCATAGAAAAGCTCAACAAAAATTGCTAAAATAAGTAAAATCTACTAAGCGCATTGTGAAGAACTCAGGTATTTTGTTACATCTGATAAAACTTCATTTTGGGACATAAAATAAACTCTCGTGTCAAGCTTGTGTGACTTTTATTGCTTTCATATCACAGACTTCATTTGGGCTATAAAAATGAACATAGTTTGCTTTCAGCATCTTTGTTACATATAGTAATTAGGCCCCATGAACACTATTTGTGGATCTTGAGAGAGTGGGTTTCCAGCTAAACTCTTCTCAACGAAGGATCCCTTATAGGTGGGGAGGATACTGAGGGAGTCTCACGTTCCACTAGATCCGTGTGTTTTCAACTTTTGATTGAGGCATTCTCTCTCCGAAGAGGTTGATAGATCATAAGGGGTTGACATCATAGATCTTTGTGAGATAATCTTGGTCTTAGCATGTTGGATTAATCTATCTTCTTTGTTTGGGTTAAAAGTGAAAAGGCTAGGGGATTATACTCTACTTCCTTTTTGGATAGTACCAGAAACCCAAATCCTTGAATCTGGAACCAGTCTCCATGTGGTATATCTTGTGAGTCACCTTTAGAGAGGGTTAACTTTAGTGGACATTCCCTTAATTGGGTCAACCATGTTGATAGAACCTCAAGTGGTAATAGCCATTTTCACCATGGTAGTGATAGCCGCTATATAAATGTCTTTGTGGAAGAAATCTTCACAGGTGTGGTTCATTGTTGGGTTGTCAGATCTCCCTAGCAGCTCCTGATTGATTAAATTCTTGGACTGTGCCAAAACCTTGGTGTGCTGGGATTGGAGTTCACCCCTTTAGATCATAAAAGTTGCAAAGTCAAACCATTACTAAAAACCCTAGCAAGGCCAAATTTTCATTTTCTAGGAATATGTGCATTATTGCAAAACTTTTTGGAACATATGCAATTAGCACTTCTAAGGATTAGCACAAATAAGTCACTTGATTGTTCATACGCAAGGTTGCTTTTTCCATTGTTCATTTTTTTTAGACATGCTTGAAATCACTTGCTTGCTATTTTGCATGCTTGTTTATCTATCTAGTTACTGAAAATGAACAAATCTGTTACAATCCTCAAATCTAGACATTGAAATTTGCAAACAATCTGAAACTGAAAACCTTGAATTTGCAAAATTTGAAGAGAAATTCCTTTCTGGAGTGAAAAGTCATCTCAGGAGGTCAAAAGTCATACGAGTTTTCATCAAATGTCATTTCATTACTGCCCAACTGTCGTATGGTAAAGAACCTAGTGTCGTACGAGTCTTTCTACTAGTCAAATTCAAAAAGTCAAATCCTGCTAGCAACTATCATACGAGCTTTTCAACTATCATTTCATAGCATACCCACTGTCGTACGAGTCTGCAGAGTGTCATTTGGGAAAATTTTGAAAGTTGTCAAAAAATTATCAAAATTGCCAGATACTTAGCTTTTTCAGCCTATTTCCAGAATCTGTTGAACAAATCACTGTGTCAAGAACAGAGCAGCAAAATATTGAGAATCCAATCATTATCCCAAAGTGGTCTTTTGAATCCGATCCAGCCTTATGTTTAATCGATTTGAGTCTTTATCATCTTGTGTCAAAACCTTGTCATAACTATCAATCTTCAATCAGTCATCAAAATGACTAAGTGTTGTGATATCTTATCCGCTATCTTTTGGGAATCTACCCATACATCCAGGGCATAGTATCCTTCACCCACATCTAATCATATCTTCAAACCAATCAAACCTTGACAAGGTTGCGTCATCTGGTCATATTGATTCAATTCATTCTTCAGTTGTCTTCATCTTATTCTTTTGCTTCACCCAAGGTTAATGGTGGAAACTAGAGCTTCCTCTCACAAGAAATCTAGGGAAATATCTCATACTTTACCTTTGACTCACATAGGTCCAACTTTTGAGCAACTCCGCAATTCTGGTCTTTACGAAGATGACGGTGCTGGCAACCTTTGATTGAAAACTAGTTACATTCCTCCTTCATCAACTCATGAAGGTACCCAAGAAAATCTACATCAATCTATTCTAGGGAGTCCTAAAACTCCTAACATGTCTCAAAGAATCAGTACACATGAGGAAGAAATTCTGATCACCACTATGATGAAGTAGATGCAAGCTATGCAAGTCAAACTTAACAAACTTGAGAAAGAAAAGGAACCTAAAGAGTTCTCCATGGAAGCTCTATGCCCTTTTCCATTTGATAAAGACTTGTACATGTCACTATGCCCTTGGATAGAATATGAGCAACATGATAATTCTTATGATACCTCTTCCACAGAGAGTGACACATCCATCTTTGGAGACTATGATGACATGATGATGGACAATATAATGATACTTATGACACCTCTGTTCCTAAGAGTCCTCCTTGTTGTGTGGTCCTGCTTACTAGAAATGGGACGTCACATTGGATAGATCATGATGGTGATCCATATAATTCTAATTTTGAAAGAGACTTTGATGACTTCTGTGAACAATACCTAGATGACACGTCTACTTCACTTGAGGAAGAGAAAGTTTTTCATGCTGATTACAAAAGTAAATACTATAAGAATCTCTCCTCTAAGAACTCTCAGGCTGATAATAAGGATTACACTCTCAAGCAAGATCATGTTAATGTTAGACCTTTGTCTTGTGATGGTTCCCATCCATCCCCTACTTCCTCCAATACCCATACATTTCCTAAAGCTTCCGAGCCTTTCAAAACTTTCATAGAACCTTCATCAGACACAAGCCCTGATATTTTTCATGCGGTTTCCTATAATTATCCTGAAGGGCTACCTCTTAAAGAAACTCAAGCTAACCTTCACTTGGCTGCAAATACTTTCAATAATGCTAAACCTAAAGAGCCTAAGCCTTCATACAGTACAATGCCTACTTCAGCTAGTCCTTCACCATCTCTTCCAAAGTCTTCCATACAATCCCAACATGCTTCCTTGTCCTTAGAAGTGGCTCCATGTCAAGAAGACTCTAAAAATGATAAACAAAAGAACATAAAGAAAGATCAAGATCAAGAAACCTCCATGTCATCCACTCCTTTTCATGATGTCTCTTATCTACTTCAGGGTTCTTTTGATCCTACACACCCTTTTTCATGCATTCCACCATGTCTTAAGTCTTCTCCTAAGCAAGATCAAGCTACTACTTACACTGTTGAGCTTATTGACAATCAAAATAGCTTTACTACACTTGCGCTTTCTGAATATGATACTTCCATTAAGGTTGGTAAAAATAATGTTGTTACTTCCAATGTTAAGCCTATTGAAAATCAAGAGAAAAATTATGACCTTATGCTATCCAAAGATCATTGTCAAGATCAAAGTCTTCCATCTTATTTTACCACTCCATGTTTGTTTCCACTTTCTACTCTTCCTAAGTCTTCGCAAGCTTTGAACAATCCTATCAAAGAAGGTGCTCCTATTCAAGATGTTCACGATCCTAGTGAAAATCCTAATGCTCACTCTAAAGATGTTGATGTCCTTGGTTGTCATATAGATGATGATGAGCTTATTGATTATGCTTTTTTATCTTCCATGTCCATCCTTGAACCTCCTCCACCAATACTAAGGGCTTCACGTCTGCCTTCCATCTTGGGTCCTTATGTCCCTTCACTTTCCCCTCCTAACTCTCCTAATTTTCCATTCATCTTGGGTCCTTACATCCCTCCATCTCTCATCTTTCCTCAAGATCAACATAGATGCACACCCTTGAATATTTTTCATCCACCCACCCATTTAAACCAGTCATATCCTCCTTCTTCTTCCACAAGTCCCAAGTCTTTTGGAAGTAACTTGAATGTTCAATACAAGAAATAGAAGCAGTACAAGAATCCATAAAAAAAAAAGATCACTACGTCTCCTCTAATCGACACAGATGCATAAAGTCAAAAGAGACATCTAAGAGAAAAACTACAAGACAATTATGGGTTCCCAAATCCATCATTGAAGATATTCTCTCTAAATTTTCAAAAAGAAATGAAAAGGCTACGGCTATATGGATTCCAAAGTCTTGCTTGAAAGAGTCTGGTGTTAAACAAAAAGTGAAGTTGACATTCAAGCTTCCAGAGGCTTCCACTTCATCTTCTTCCAAAAATATTCTTCCATTCCATGTGCCTAAACCACAACCTTTGTTATCCATTTGCCATATTCCTTCACGTATTCTTTCATTCATGTTTCCTCCATCCTCTCGCCACCCTTCAAAGTGTGTGTTGACATTGATGTTACCTTCCTTTCCATCTACCCTTTCACAATCCTTCCATTCATTATCCTTCTACCTTCTATTCTTTTTCCTCATTTTCCTATTCCTCCTATCTTCCAACCTCACTTGCTTTACATAAAACCTTATCCTCCATTTTTCTCTTCCATCTTCCTTTCCCTATCAGCATCTTTGAGCATATCATTTGAATCCTTGGCATATCATAGTTTATCCTTTCAAGGAGCATTATCTAAAGAGCTTGCCTTCTTCTAAGAAAAAAAAACATTTATAGAATTTTAAAAAAAAAAAAAAAATTTTTGAAAATGTGCCTTGGTGAAAACCTAGAAATAGGTGCCTTGGTAGAAAAAGTAAAGAGAAATAAATTCATTCTATGGTGAAAACCACTCCCTTGTGGCACCTTGGATAAGTATCATGATGAAAACCTAGCAATCAGGCATCATGCGTAGTTCTTCTACATATTTCATTCATTCCATCTTCTCTCTTTGATCTTGACAATGTTGATCTATACACGACCATTTGGCTATTTTGTGAGCTATCTTATGATGATCTTGCTTTCATTACATTCATGTTTAGCCTTCATATTTATTTTTCTCCATTCATTCTAGCCTTTCGCTATCCTTTTCCCCTTTGGTCTTGATCTAATAACAAAAAAGAGTAAAACATGATGTTATGAAACCTCTTGACATGTCTACTCCTTTGGACTGCATCCTTTCTTGCTCTTGCATTATGATTTTGTCACTTATCCTATGCTAGCCTTTCATTGTTTGTCCCAATGCACTTTACATGACAATTTTTCCCTACCTTGGGTATTCTTGAGGAGTTTTCCCTTCGGGATTTCTTCCCTTCATTCTCCTTCATTCTCTTGTCTTCCATCTCTTCCACCAGCTTCCCAATCCCTCTTGTTCTCCACCTTGCTAGACATTAGGATTGCATGATATGATCTTGCTTGGGAGTTTGCAATGGAAAAAGATGCTATCAAGTATACCAAGTATCATAACTAGTATCAGAATGAGTATCAGAACACCTACTAGGGCTACACCTTTTGGTTTAGTTTATGGGTTTGAAGCAGTACTACCTATTGAGGTTGAAATCCCATCACTAAGAATCAGAATGCATGGTCTAGTAACTGATGATGACTACAAAGGGTCTAGGTTGAAAGAACTTGAACTACTAGATGAGCATAGACAAGCAACGTATGATCATCTCAGAGTATATCAGAAGAGAATGTCTAGAGGTTACAACAAGAAAGTCAGACACAAAGAATTTCAGGTTGGTGATCTAGTCTTGAGAGAGAATCCTAAAAATCAATCACATCGAGAACGCAAGGGAAAGTTTGAACCCAACTGGCTGGGTCCCTTTATAATCACTACTACTTTTGGCTCTGGTGCCTATCAACTCTCAATGACTAAAGCAGAACAGCTCCGAGAACCAATCAACGTTCTCCATCTGAAGAAATTCTACGCCTAAAGCATTCAGTCTATGGTAAAATGTCCTGAAAATTTTTTAAAAATTAGAAGAAGTCTTGGAAAAATGAACATCTTGGTGAAAACCTAGCAATAGGCACCTTGATGGTTCACAAAAAAAATCAAAAAATATCAAAAGTATAAAAAAATTTTAAAAAATAAAAAATACAAAAAAAATGAGAAGAAAAAAAAGTGCCTTGGTGAAAACCTGGAAATAGGCGCGTTGGTAGCAAAAATAGAATCTCTGCCAAGATGGTGAAAACCCAGCAAATAGGTGCCACTTGTTTCAAAATGCTCTATCTATCACCGCAATCTTGGTGTTTCCCAGTTTTCAGTCTTGCTTTAGTTTGTACATATCTCCTAGTTTATTTTCGCGTTCATATTTTTAATAAGTCGATTAGTGCACCAATCAGCTCAACCGTTTGTATCCTATCAATGTTCAAACTTGGGGGCAATCAATGTCATATCCTATGGCCTCCAATGTATCTTAGATGTATCATATCCAGTCAGAGTCCTTTGAAGCTTCATTTGAGTTATTCTGTCTATCTTGTCTCCAAAAAAGATTTTGCATCTACAACAACGCAATCAAACATCAAACTAAAAACAATCTATTCTTTTTACATGCTTTTATCTCCTTGTATGCTTACTGATTCGCATTGAGATTTTTGCATATTGTGTCCCTTTGAGCTCTTCGATGATGTCCTTTATAGGATTTAGAGAGTGATGACTGGGGGCATAATCTTTTCTTTGTCTTCTGCTTGTATATGAAAATCTAACAACTTTGGAAATTCTGGATTGAAATGGTGTCTAACTATAAGAGCCTCTATCTCGAATTGGATGGCCATACGTACCTCGACCATTGATACCCGAAAAATTCAAGGAAGTTTGATCTAACTATTATCTTTTTTGAGTGAGTTCTTTCTCCTATTGTGAAATGTGATCTTACCTAAGGATGTGAATGATAAAGGGTAACTATGGGTAATTCACATTGGATTTTGAATGATCTCTTGACTGTTTGATGTGTTTGTCATGCAAGGTGTATTTAGGTCATCATGACATTTATGTTTTGATGCTTATACAAATTGCTATATCAAAATGGATATGATATTCAGGTCATCCTGGTGCTTGTGCCTTGGTGCTTATATCTAATCCGACATTCTGAAAAAAATTCAATATTCATATATCCATGGTTTCCTAATCAGTGGGTGTTGTATTGATTCCGCACATACAAATCGATATTCATAAGTCTATGGTTTCATAACTAGTGGGCATTGTATTGATTTATCCGGTTACCTAAAAGTTCAATGATGATAACAAATCGGCACATGATCAATGATTAGGTCCTAGGTCTTAGGTTGCATTTCATTTTGCATATTTCTTTGCATTTTGCATGTTGCATGATCTCACAAATGGCTACACAACTACAATGCTTAAAAAATTCTTCAAATATCTCTTCAAATATAACAAGAGCTGAATCTTACATGAAGGTCCATCTAATGAAATAGCAAATAGAATCCTTTTTTGGGATCAAAATCAAAATCTGTGATCATTCATATTATTCACTACTTACATAATCAACCTTCTATCATCACAAAAATCTATAATTCAACTTAACTGATTATCTTACATCAAACTATCAAAATTTCAAGTTAGTCAACCATGGTCACCTCATGGTCAAACCTAGTCAAACTTGGTCTCTAGGACTTCTAAACGATGCAGAATGCATTCTCAAACATGTATAACCACTTCTCAAATCAATTAACATGCTTCTAAACCATTTAACGCTGAATTTTCTTGTCAGATTTCAATTTTAATCCTGAAGGGGGCATGGTATTGCACATCATTCAAAGTTTGTAATCAAATTTTGAAATCATATCTTTCCTCAGTAATCAAGATAACAACCACGTCTAGTTACTGATTCATCAAAAAGACCTCATCGCTTGAGGCAAATCAATCCTCACTAGGGGCATATCAGATTCATCGAGATCCATATCAATCTGATATTCTCCTAATCTTGTAAACTATATCTTTTTTTCATAACCATCGGTTCAATTGTGTTATTCTTTGGTTCTTCGGTAACTGAAGGGTTCAGATGTGATACCAATGTGATTCATACAAGGACAATCAAGTTTGGAATCAGTCACTCACTTCTTCACAATAATAAGGTTCAGAATTAGGTGTTTTGACACTTTTTCGCAATCATCGGTTCATTTGTTGTTATAGTTAACATTATCTTTGGTCATTCATGACCTATTATCTTCATATCAATTTCAAACGTCAGTTTAAACATCAAACGTAGACTGTCTTTGAACCATTGTGCTTCACACAACAATTCAAAGAGGGGCAAAATGTAATACTCCAAAAATGGGCTATAAGTTCATTAACCCCCTATATCATCAATTCAAACGAAATCGACATTAAAGTCCTAACCTAAGGCCCATCGAAACATCATCAAATCCTAATTGATTATCTTAAATTTTACATTGGGGAATATTTCTAGCAATATTCCTAATCATCATAATTATCTTTAATTTAATGATTATTTGGCGATAAATCATATTTATCCTAAAGTTTGATTAATTGAATATTCTCAATATTTAATTAATTAGATTTAATTCTGCCACTTAATTATTTAATTGAAGTTAATTATATTTATTCCTAAATTGTATTATTTAATTTTGACAATAAATCCAAAATATTATGAATAATTGATTAAATTCTTATTTAATTAATTAAAACAAGTTGTCAATTTTTAATAATATTGTTTTTGAATAAAAGTTTGAAAAATGATTGATTAACCCATAAATCAATTGTTTTATTTTCCAAAATCAGTTGAGTTGGAAATAAATCACTTTATTATTAATTAATTCATATTAAAACATGCACAATCAAGAAAAGCAGACAACTATCAATTATCAATTAAAACTAAACTCTATTTTGAGTTAAAGCTTTGCTTTTGCATGTTTTTGTGAGTTAATTATTCTTTATTTTCAGATAACTCAAAAATCAACCTAAGTTATTTGAGTGATTTATGGCTTTTTTCTCATACACCTCCAAAGCCCTGAATTTCTATAAATCAAAGCTCACCTCATCTCAAATCATCTCATAATTTTGCAAACTCATGCTGGCAAATTGGTATCTAGAGAATCAAAGCTTCTTTGCGAATCAACAACTTTGTGAGATCATTCATATTTTAGCATATCATTGTTAGATTAATTGTATTGCATATCAATTTTTCATCTTAGATTCTAGATTCATATCAGTTTTCATCATCTTATTGCATCTAAAATCCAAAAAAATAGGTTAATTGCATTCATATTTCATATCAGTTTTGCATTCAAATCTTTCATTTAGGTGTCGTCAAGGTCACTAATCTCGATACAATCTGAGAACATCATACTCTCACCTATTAGAAGACAGTAAATTTCCTGGTTAGTTTAGCTTTCAATTCATTGCATAATTTTGATTTCAACTAACCTCTGATGTTTTACGAAAGTGTTGTGTCTATAGAACAGGTACAAAATTCACACACACATCAAGAAGGGAAGAGGCCTAAGAAACTTGCCTCACAAGTCTAATGGTGCGGGTGTATCCAAAGTAGAACTATCAAACCTATTATCAAATTTTAAGCAAGACATCATTAATGATGTCGCTACTCAATTGGACACTATGCAAGCAAGGAGAAAGAAAGATGAAGCTGGTGCAATGCTAGTAGAATAATGTCCTCATTATAGGGAGAAGAAAAAGAATTGTTAGTGTAAGTCTTTTGCAAGCCTAGAGTCCCAACCTATGCCTACCTAATTCAAAGTCATTGATGAGAATGGAGAGGTGCTCTACATTGCCTAGCGAAGGCCATGGGCTCAGAGACTAGGTATTCCCCAAGATCCTCTCCAAAATTTTAATAGTAATTATACGTGGCAAAATCAACATCATAGGGGTTTTAGTGGGTATAATAGTTGGTAGAAGCCTCAAAAAGGTTGGAAACAACCTCAGCAAGGATGGCAGCAGCCTCAGCCAGGTTGGTAATAACCTCAACAAGGCTGGAGAAAATCTCACCAAGGTTGGTCACAACCTCAGCAAGGCTGGCAATAGCCTCACCAAGGTTGGCAATAACCTCAGCAAAGCTGGCAGCAACCCCAACAAGGGTGGCAACAACCACACAATTGGATGAACTAATCAAGTCAGCAAGCTTTGATGCCACCACCTTAGCAGTAGGCTCTAATGCCTCCTCCTATATCCAATACTACTCCCCCTAAGCAAACTCAGATGCCTGCTTAGCCTACTCCTAATCCCAACAATGCTAAACCAGCAATACAATAGTACAGCTATGCTATTTCCTTGAATGATATTCATTTAAGGTCCGGCACAACCCTTTCTTCTCCATAGTAGCCTATCATAACAGAAGTTGAGGATGCCTTAGCTAAACCAACTGAAGTACCAACAAACCTACCTCTCCTGCAGCTCAAGATCCTCCATTTCCTCATAGGTTGGAGGAACAAGCTAAGCCAGTGAAAAACTAGGTAGTGTTCGACTTGTTTACCCAACTAAAGAAAATGACAGTTAAAATACCACTGCTAGATGCTATAAAGGAAGTTCCTGCATATACTAAAGCCATCAAGGAAGCTTATATAAAATAGCTTGGGAGGAAGAAAAAGGATCCTATAAAAACCATACATGTCCTAGGACAATTATCTGACCTAATGCTGGAGAAGTTGACAGTCCCAAAGTATTCTGATCCTAGGAGCCTTGTGGTTATAGTCACCATTCAAGAAATACAAATTCAAAATGCTTTAGTTGACTGAGGTGCATCCATAAATGTCATGACCAAGGAAGTAATGTCTCAGTTGCATATTATCAGTCTTAGGGAAACCCCAACCATCCTTCATTTTGCTAATAGTTCCATCACTACACCTGATGGGATGGTAAAAGATGTCATAGTCACCTTGAATTCTTGGGAGTATCCAGTTGACTTTGTTGTCCTTTTTCCAAAGGCTAATATGGGTGAGTATCTAATAATTCTAGGCAGGCCATGCCTGGCTACTGTAGATGTCTATATAGCATGTCGGTCAGGAAAAATGACAATATCCAATGGAGTCAACACTAAGAATCTGACTCTATATTCTCCAGCTCAACCCCTATTACAAGATGATTAGATAGTCTGGCCAGATTTGGGTGATACTGAACCTAAGGTCAATTCAATTTGACAACTGATGATGGTATCCCAAGAGCCATTTTTAGCCTCTAGGGGAGAAGATGAGATAATTTCCTCCATCATCATGAATGAATATGGAGTGTACTCTCAGCTGTGTTCCCAAGCGGACTGTGTTTTGGAAACTTTTTTACCACCTCCAAATGCACCATAGTATTTAGAAACTTCACAATTCCTTCATACATTATTGCTTCATGAAATGGAGTCTTTTCCAATTGCTCAATTGTCCATGGTAGAAGAGGTCATTAAGCTAGAAGTTGGTCCAAGATGAGAATTAAATATGAGCAGTGCTTTGTCACTCTCTCAGCATAAAGTTGTCTTGCAGCTACTACAAGAATGTCAACAAGCTTTTGCTTGGGATTATACTGATATGAAAGGCCTAGATCCTAAACTCTACACTCATAAAATCTACATCAATCCTGAATGAAGACCTATCCACCAACCTCAAAGAAGGGTTAATCCAATTTTAAGGGATATAGTTAAGAATGAGTTCCAGAAGTTGTTAAATGTTGGTTTCATTTACCCCATTTATGATAGCTAGTGGGTCTCACCTCTAGTCATAGTTCCTAAGAAAAGAGGAAAGTGGTGATTTTGTGTCGACTACAGGGAGCTTAAAACAACCAGTAAGAAGGACCACTTCCCATTTCCATTTATAGACCAAGTCCTTGATAATCTGGCTGGTAAGAAATATTTCTCTTTCCTAGATGGCTTTAGTGGTTAAAATCATATTCAAATAGCTTGTGAGGACTAAAAGAAGACAACTTTCACATGTCCATGGGGGACATTTGCATATTCAGTCTTACCTTTTGGTCTGTGCAATGCTCCTGCCACTTTCCAAAGAGCTATGATAAGTATCTTTTATGATATATCTATTGATTGCATGGAGATTTACATGGATGATTTCACTACCTATGGAAATACCTTTGATGAAGCCAAGGAAAATTTGACAACAGTCCTTCAGAAGTTCTGATATTACAACCTTTCTCTCAATAGTGGAAAATGCTTCATGATGATGGAGGAGGGGGTTGTATTAGGTCATTTCATCTCCTCAAAAGGTATTCAAGTGGACCCGCCAAGATTGAAGTCATCAATACATTACCCACACCAGCAAAGCAGTAGGATGTGTAGAGTTTTCTTGGGCATGCCAGATATTATAGATGATTCATAAAGGATTTTAGTTAGCTTGTAGCACCTCTATATAATTTATTGAAGAAGGATGTTGAGTTCACTTGAGACTTTGAATGTACCAAGTCTTTCCTATAGCTTAAGGAAGGTCTCACTATAGTGCCAGTTTTGAGAGGACCAAACTGGGGTTTACCTTTTCACATTCATACTGACACTTCAGATTATGCTATTGGTGTTGTGCTTGGTCAGAAGGTGGATTTGGTAGAGCATGCTATTTATTTTATTAGTAAAAACTTGCAAAGGGCAGAGTTCAATTACACGGTCACTAAGAAAGAAATGCTTGTAGTCATCTATGCACTGAACAAATTCAGGCACTACATTATCGGATATGAGATCTTTGTGCATACTGACCACTCTACTATCAAGTACCTGATGAATAAGCCTATAATATCTGGAAGACTAGCTCGTTGGTTTCTCTTAATGCAAGAATTTGATATCACCATTGTCGACAAGCCTGGTAAAGCTAATGTGGTCGATGACTTCCTTTCCCAGCTACATGTCCCTAATGATCTTGCAGTCATTGATGACAACTTTCCTGATGAGAATCTATTTCTATTATCTTCACATAATCCATGGTATGCCGACATTGCTAACTATCTCACCACTGGTAAGACTCCAACACACTTCTTTGCTAAGGAAAGAAGGCTATTAGCTGAGAAAAGTTCTAATTATTCCTGGATTTCTAGATTCATGTTTTATATTGGTCCTAATCAAGTGACCCATAGATGCATAAGGGAAGATGAAACATATGATATCTTAAGGGCATATCATGATGAGCCCTATGGTGGTCATTTTGCAGCCAAGCAAACTACATTCAAGATCTTGACCATAAGATATTATTGGCCTAGTCTACATAAAGATGCAGCTCAATATACAAATAAGTGTGACAAATGTCAATGCATGGGATAACCCACCAAGTTTGATGAGATGCCCCTGTAGCCACAGGTACTTGTAGCACCATTTGATAAATGGGGGATTGACTTTGTTGATCCTATTGAGCCCTCCTCACAAGGTAAGACTTATATCCTTGTCTGTACTGATTATGTTACAAAATGGGTTGAGGCCAAACTAATGAAGCACCCTACGAATAACAATGTTGCTAAGTTACTCTATGAGTTTATCTTCACAAGATTTGGTGTGCCTAGGGAATTGCAATCTGATCAAGGACCTTAGTTTACTTGTAATCTCATAGCTGCTTTAATGGAAGAGTATAAAATTAGGCATGGTAAATCCTCACTGTATCATCCCCAAGAAAACGGATAGGTTGAAGTCACTAAGAGGGAGCTGGAATCCATTATTACAAAGACTGTCACACTCTATAAAAAGGATTGGGCTGTGCAACTTCCTGAAGCTCTTTGGGCCTACCAGACTACATGGAAGACTACTACAGGCTTTACTCCATTCAAGATTGTCTATGGTCAGACTATTGTTATGCCTATAGAATTTGAACACAAAACCTTAAGAAAAGCTCTTGACCTTGGCTTGGATCTCACTGAAGCATAGCAAGAATGAATTATGAGTTTGAATGGACTTGATGAATGGTGTAAATCTACCTTGCACAATACTGAACTCCTGTAGCAACAATGAAAGCATTGGCATGACAAGTATATAAAGGATAAAGTCTTTTCTATTGGTGATTGGGCACTTCTCTTCGACTCTTAGTATCAACATCACCCCAAGAAGTTCCAAACGTGATGGTTAGGCCCATATGAGATTGAAGCTATGTTTCCTAATGGAGTGGTCCATCTTTCTACTATGGATCATGTTTTATTTAAGTTGCTAGTTAACGGTCACAGGTTAAAATTGTATCACAAACCCCAAAGTAAGGAGGAGTTCTTACAGCATTTTTCATCCACCGCTGGCGATATATTTCCTACAACCTCTACTATTGAGCCTTCAGCTCAATTGGTTTCTTTGCTTTAAAAAGGTCCTTGTCACTTCCATAATAAATAATTTCTTCGCAAAAGTTCTTTCTTCCACAATAAAAAAAATCCACTTCATTTCTTGTCTTTCACCCATCCATTTCATTTTTCTCTAATGGTACGACAACCGCTGCCCTTCGCAGCCTTCCAGGTTTGCACACTGATCGAGGTATTTATTCTCTAATTTGTTTTCCACCTTTTAGTAATACCTCATCACATGCACAATTGAGGGACCAATTGCCTAATTAAGTTGGGGGGGATAGCTATATCATTATTTTGTCTTACGTATTCATTTCAAATCTTTATGTTTATTCTTTTATCTTATTTTGTACTTTAAGCATTTCTTTCCATAATGAGATGTGACACTCTTTCAGAGTTGTGTACTATGATTTTGTTATTTCACACACATTATGCTAAGGTGGCAAGTACATGCTAGTACGAGTCTATGGTTATGCAATTATGAATAGTTAATGTGCATAATTCTCTTAATCTGCACTCATTTTCAAAAACTCCAGAACTTTCTACATGCGAAATTTTTCCTGTAACCTGCTATTTCAAGAAACTCTTTGCTAGAACCTTGCCTTAGTGTGAAATTTCTTGCAACCTTGTTTTGAGCAAATTGGGCAACATAAAGATGGGCGGTGACCTTATTCGGTGTGAGCCCACTATTCACGGTATTCTATTGGATGATGAAGTCTGTAGGTTGTATTTCCAGGTGCAAGGATGGATTGATTACATTTTGAAACTCACCAGTTGGAATGGTGAGGTTACCTCATAGTTTTTGAGCTCATTGAAAGGAGTGGCCACAGTCAAGGGGTTAAGAGTGCCATTTTCTCAGACAATAGTGGTAGATGTTATGGGTTTACCTCAAGAGGGGGAAGAATTATCAGAGAGTCTTAATCCTAAAACTTCGAGGGTGTAGTTCATCGTGCACTCGGATCCACCTCTTGAAGTAGATAGAAAGAAAGGCATGTATAGATTGTCCTTACCAGAGCCGTTTAGACAATGTGCAGTTTATGTTATCAAGTATTTTACTTGCAAAGGTCGGCAATCCTACTTGCATTATGTCCACTTCAAATTTATAAGTTATCTTAGGCATGATAATAGACCCATCAATGTTCCAAGCTTTATGTTTAATATCTTGCAAAGACAGGTTGCTTTGGTGCAAGATGGTAAAGCTAATTCTATTTCACACCATTGTTTGATTAAGCTGGTTGTTGAGAGGGCTTTAAGAGAACAGTCTGAATTATCTTGGGAGGAGTTTTTTTTGCATGGGTTTAAGGAATTGAATCCAAAGCCTATTGGGTGAAGAGTTGGCTAGATAATTCAGACTAATACAAGGGTTAAGAAAATTATTTTAGAGTTTGGACAAGGATCTTCCTCTAGGAAGAAATCTAGGGTTAGGACTCCTACGGATTCCCCTCACTCTTCCACTTCAAAGTTAGTCTAGAATGAGGAGGGAAATTCCTCTAAAAATAAGTCCACCCTTGTGTCGAAAAGGGTTTCTCAAATAAATGTGGTCAAGGGAAGGAAAAGCAGTCCTAGTTCTAGTCTGCAGGCAAAGAAACGGGTTCCTATAGCTGAAAGCACCTCTAAGAAGCGGAAAGTCCCAGAGAAAGGAGAAGACACTCCATTGAAAAGGAGTAATAGGAAGAAGCAGAAGGTGACTGTAGATATCCCATTTGAAGAGTCAAATGTTGAACAAGAAGCTTATGGGCAAAAAGAAGAAGAATTTAGAAATATTCAGCAAGAAATACAACCTAAAATTTCTGAGCAAGACAAACCTAGGCCTGGGATTATGTAGCAGGAAGCATTTGAAGGGTTTCCTAATATCAAATAGAATAGGTTCCTAATAAGCCAATAAATGAAGAAGTCATTGTAATTGGTGATGACTCCAGCTCTAAAGAGCAAGCTTATGTATTTCAGAGAAGAGGTTCAACCTCCAAGAATCCTCAAATAAATGACAGTTGTAGTGACTCAGATAGTGAAGAGATGTCTGGAGGATGTTATATAAGAGAAGAAGAGGGACCAGGATTATCTCTTGCAGTAGAAAGGAATTCATATGAAGAAGAAAACCCTGATATTGATATGGACATTGTCAATAAAGTGGTCGAGCAGGTTTTAAGCGAGGGTTTGGATGCACTAGCCTCTGCTACACAACAATGTTTTAATACTCAGAGGTCTATGATAATCTAGATAGATCCTATGAAAAGGGAAAGTTATAAAAATGGTAAGTCCCCTATTCCTAAATCAATAGAAAATTCTTGCATTAGTTCCATTTCAGATCAGTCTGGTTCAGCATCTCTATTATCTATTATTTTTCAATTGTCTAAGCAATTAGTTTCTGAGAGAGAATAGTGAAAGCAACAACAAAAAGAATTGAATATGGTAATAGACCAACACTATCAGGAGACCCTTGAACAAGAGGAAAAAGTAGAATAGTTGAATGTGTAACTTAACAAAATCACATCTCTTATTCCTTAATGGGTTGTAGGTCCCCATCTCTTGTCTATGCCATGTTCCTCAAAGAACAATTGTTGAATTATCAGATGACCTACATTATGCAAGATATATCTCCCTCATTTCTAGAGCCTATTCAATTTTCTCAAGCTTTCAATAATTCTCCTGTAGCCATTCAGAATCTTCTATGTGAATTTTTTCTTCATAATTTGGCAGTTCCAAATGATCGAGTATGGAATCCCTTACTCTATGTTGGGGATATTCAGCTTAGGGCTCTCATGTCTTGGATCCAAAATGAGATTAGTTGGGACACTCAAGCTAAGTTGTATAGATATTTAGAAGAAGAGACTCCCCTATATCTGAGACCTGAAGCCAAAGACCCCAAAACCTACTACTATAATTGGTTAAGAATTGCACCCTCCGATTCAGGAAGTAAGCTTGTTTATCCACTTAGGGATGCAACATTTGATGCATATGAACAATAGGTGAATTCTAAGTTGCCTAAAGCCAAGAATGTGATTCAATGGTATTGGATTAGTTTGACTAGGGAGCTAAGAGCTAAAGAACTACATTCACCCCTAAACTTTGACATGGCGAATCAGCATGCACCTTGGTATATTTCTTTGGGGAGAGAGAGATAGAGTTTCTGGATACCACTAACTTTTTAGCCACCATTGCTAATGTCTCCATTATTAGAAAATTCAAAAAATTTAGATAGTTATGATATGGAAAAAGAGGTCAGCAGGTGGAAAAGACACAAGGAAACAAAAGGGTTTTATTGGAGCTTTACTAAAGGAGGTGTTGGATAGAAGACAACTGTAGATTATAGGATGATAGCTAGGCTTAAAAATTTCATGTTTGTTGAGGGACCAGCAAAACGCTAAGCTAGGGGGCAATGATGAGCCCAATTTATGGCTTTTCTATCATAATTTTGGTCTAAACATTAAGTATTCTCATGGGTTTCATAAACAACTTCAGACTTTTTATGTTTATATGATATGACTATGAATGTATTTGGTACTTTTAAGATTAAAAGATATGTGTTGAATATATATATATATATATATATATATATATATATATATATATATATATATATATATATATATATATATATATATATATATATATATATATATATATATATATATATATATATATATATATATATATATAACCAAAACCCGCGACATAAACCAAGATAAATATCCATAATGAGCTTCCTATTTTAGTGACACCTCATCACACAGCTATAGGAACACTACCCATTAATGCAAAGAGGAAAGAAATATACACAAGTTACACTCATCAGCAAGTTACAGTGTGTTTGTAACTTAGGATTACAAACACAAGATAAACTCATCAGCAAGTTACACAATGTATTCCTTATCCTCATCTATCATATACATCTTCGTCATGTAGATATTTTTGTTCTTCATCTCTTTTACTCCTTTTCTACAGATGTTTAGTTATTGCAACTTACAAAATAAGTGTTGTCAAACTAGTTGACATAAATGACAACATATTACCGATTTAATCATATGTCACATATAATCAACATCTCGGTGATCTTTAATCATGGATCTTCAATTAGGTTCTAAATCAGTTGTAGTTCATCAATCTGTCCCTTTGGCATTGATGGCAACTCAAGTAATAAGAAATATACCATACACATACCAAACATATATTCTACAACTCTATGAACAAATGTTGTACAAGATCTCCCTAGCTTAATATGTTTAATCACTACATTACTCAACAACATTACCAATGCAGCTTTGACATTCTGCAAATATGATCTTTTCAGCTCTCAAATTCCTTCTTCTATTCTTAGTAACTGATCTTCAGTGCTCTCCCTTTCTTTTAGTTTGTCTCTCCCTTAGATAGATGTTTCAGTGTTCTCATCGGTGCAAATTGTTTCATATGGTTTATCTCTCCCTTTGACAATAATGCCAAAGAAACAAATAAACATGCAACTCTGTAGCAACCATGTAACTCTTTGTTGTCTGGTGCATTCTCTGTATCTATGTATAGTAATATTCCAATCTTTTCCAGTTCTCCAACCATTTCACAACCTTAGATATGATCCAAAGTGTGAACTATGCTGCATCAACATGTATGATCTTTTGATAAGATTAAGCTGTTGCAACATCTAGATCAAATTAATGACCAGTAGATAGGGGACAGACCCCAAGTCTAGTCCTCAAGTACTCAAATATATCCTTCAGTAGAGGCTTTGTAAATATGTCTGCAAGTTATTCTTTTGATGTAACAAACTCTAGCTTAGCTTTATTCTCCTATACTTGTTCTCTTAAGTAGTGATACTTAATAGATATATGCTTTGTTTTAGAGTGCATCACTGGATTATTTGAAATGTTTATTGCACTTGTGTTATCATAGTATATAATCACCAGCTCAATGATTATCTCATTCATACCTTCCAATACTTGCTTAATGTATGCAATGTTTGAACAATTTGTAGTAGCAGCAACATACTTTGCTTTGGCTGTAGACTGAGAAATGCAAGCCTACTTCTTACTTGTCCATGTAACAAGCCTTTCACCAAAAGAAAAATGCTCCTCTGGTGGTACTTTTTCTATCATCCACATTCCCAGCCCAATCAACATCGGTATAGACTCTGAGTTCAAACTTGCCTTCCTTAGGATACCATAATCCATAATCTTTTGTTTTCTTCAGGTATCTTAGGATTCTCTTTGTAGCAACCATGTGTGACTCTCTAGGGTTTGTAGAAAATCTTGCAATAATTCCCACAACATGTGCTATGTCTAGTCTACTATGCACTACATACATTAACTTAACAATCATTGATCAATACAGTGTCTGCTTCACCTCTTTAGTTTCATCTTCCTTAGTTTACATCCAGTAGCCATCGGTGTTCCCATAGGTTTAGCATCTTCCATGCCAAATGTCTTCAATACTTGCTTGATATATTTAGATTATGTGATGAATATACCATCATTCTGTTGAATCACTTGTAATTCAAGAAAGAACTTAATCTCTTTGAACATAGACATTTTAAATTCACTTCTCATTTCATCAGCAAATGACTTACAAATTTGATCTTGTCTTCCAAATATATTGTCATCCACAAATATTTCAACAATAAGAATAGTGTCATCATTATCTCCTTTCATATACAAATTGATGTTCTCACTTGTTCTAACAAATCCAATATTTAACAAATAAGTATGAAGCCTCTCATACTAGGCTCTCAGTGCTTGCTTCAAACCATACAAAGCTTTATGTAATCTACATACCATATCTTTTTTTTCTAGATCAACGAACCCTTCAGGTTGTTCTATGTAGACTTCTTCTTCAAGTATTCCATTCAGAAATGCTGACTTGACATCCATTTGGTAAACTTTAAAGTTTTTGTGTGCAACATATGAAAGTAACATTCTAACTCCTTCCAATCTAGCAATAGGTGCAAATGTTCCACCATAGTCAATTCCTTCCTCCTGTGCATATCCTTTACATACCAATCTAGCTTTATTCCTTGTTACCTCTCCATTCTCATTTTTCTTGTTTCTGAATATCCACTTAGTACTGATAACATTCTTATCTTTAGGTTTGGGTACTAAGGTCCAGGTTTTGTTCTTCTCTATTTTTTCTATTTCCTCTTTCATTGCATTAACCCATTCATCATTTTCTAATGAAACTTTTACATTCATTGGTTCATAATCACAAACTAGACATGTACCTTGTCTTGCTTTACTCCTTGTTTGCATGCCAGCTTGTTTGTCTCCAATGATTTGTGTCTCAGGATGATGTCTTCTGACAAAAATCACCAATATCCAATTTCTTCTTTCTTGTTCATCCTGTGTAGATTCATTTTCTTACTCGGTAGGTCCTTCATGCTCGTCGATTTCTCTTTCATGCTCCTCGATATTATTTTCCTGCTGACTGGTTGTCACTATCTACGGCTTTGGTAGATACTCAAGTTGTTCAATGTAAGTGAATCTACTGTAGTCTTCTGGTTCCTTTCTACTTTCCTCTATATTCTTATCATCAAACTCATCAAATCTAACATTAGTACTTTCAATCATTTTATTAGTTACTCTATTCAGACACTTATATGCTTTTCTTTTACTGGAATATCCTAGAAATATCCCTTCATCACCTTTTGAGTCAAACTTTCCATTTCTTTCATCTTTTAGAATAAAATATTTTCTTCCAAAAATTTTGAAATAACTTACAGTGGGTTTGTGTCCAAACCATAACTCGTAGGGTGTCTTATTAGTTTCCTTCTTTAGTTACACTTGGTTTAGCACATAAACTGTAGTGCTAATGGATTCCCTCCAATATGTCTAGGGAAAATTCTTTTCTATCATTAATCTCCTTGCATAGTCAACAATAATTGACCTATTCCTCCTTTCAGCAATGTCATTCTATTGTGGTGTCCTCGGTGCAGAGACCTATCTTTTAATACCATGCTCATTACAAAAATTAGTAAATTCATCAGAGATGAATTCACCTCCTCTATCAGATCTTAAGCATTTCAAATCTTTACTAATCTCTTTTTCTACTTTTTCTTTATACCACTTGAACATCTTGAATGCCTCAGATTTTTCTTTTAAGAACATGATAGTCATCGACCTAGTATAATCATCAACAAAAAGAATAAAATATATGTCTCCATAATAACTCTGAGTTCTCATAGGACCACATAGGTCAGTATGCACTAACTCAAGTATCTTCTTTGTTGAATAATATTTTCTTTTGAAACTAGATTTAGTCATCGTACCTTTTTGACATTCATGAGACATAACATGATCTGGCTTAGATAAGTTAGGCAGACCTCTAAGTCTTTTCCTTTTACTGATCTTAATCATGTTATCAAAATTCACATGACATAACCTTTTATGCCACAACCATGCATCTTCATCTTTCATTATTAAACAAGAAGATTGATCATTATCAAGATAAAATAGATTACCTCTAGATTGTGTGCTAGTTCCAACAAGTATTCCTCCATCATCAAATATTTTCACCTTTTTTCTCTCAAAAGTAACTTGGTGGCCTGAATTATTTAGTTGTGCCACACTTAGCAAATTATAGTTCAGTCCTTTTACCTAATAATCATTTTTACATTTTAATATATCATTTATCATCAGGGATCCTTTACCTCTTACCATATAGGGTGCATCATTTCCCATTCTTACAAATTCTCCATTGTATTCATCAAGATATTCAAATTTTTCTTCATCACCAGTCATGTGATGTGTACAGCCACTATCTATAATCCATGTATCATTCTTATTAACCTTAGAGATAAGTTTTATCTCTACATACCTTTCATCTTCTTTAGAATCATCCTTCTTTGCCACAAATACAACTTCCACATCATCATTAGTGTCGGTATTGGTGATATTTTCTTCCTCAGAAATGTAGCATACCTTCTTTCCTTTGTCATTATTGTCTCAGTTATCTCTATTGTAATGTCGGTAGCCTTTGTTGTATCTTCTCCCATAGCTTCCTTTAGATCAGTCTTTGGTTCTTTCATCATCTTTCTTATGTGGACATCTAGCAGCAATGTGGCCAACTTCTTTACAGTTAAAGCATGCTAAAGGTAACTTACCTCTATACTTTCCTTTACCTTTAGGTAGCCTTATGGCCAGAAGAGCTTCAAGTTCATCAAGCTCATCATCAGTATTGCTATCACTATCATCATTCTTATTTCTAGACTTACCAATCTTCAAAGAAGACATAAAAGCAGATTCAACATTGGGTGCAACACTATTATCATAATTATTCAGTTCAAATATTGTAAGCTTTCCAATCAAATTATCAAGAGTGACTATGTGTTAGGTGCTGACCTATTTTCATGAATTGTAGATATTCTGATGGCATAGATAGGCAATAAGGTCCTTAGAATTTTTCTTACCACAGTGTCTTCATCAATGACTCCATCTGATGCTCGAATAGTGTGAACTACCTCTTTTATTATGCTTTTCTACTACACAATGTTTTCACCTTCTTTCATCTTCATGTCATTGAATCTTTTGCTTAAGATTTCAGCTCTTGATCTCTTGACATTCGCATCACCACTATAAACTTGAGATAATTTATCCCACATCTACTTTGCAATAGTATAGTTCTTGATGTCTTCAAATTCAGCATCTGAACAAGCAACAGCAATCTCCATCATAGTAACATTATGTTCATGCACATCCCTTAGTTGATCAAGGGTCAAGGGACCATTGGGTGGTGCAAGGTATCCATTTTTCATCAGATCTAGGGCAGAATTCCCAATCCTAGATATATGTAGCTTCATTCGACTTTGCCATATTGTGAAGTTATCTTTGTTTAGCTTTGGCACTTCAACATTTTGAGACCTTTGTGCTGAAGTCCTTAAAACTCTGTTCCAAGCAACCAATGCTCTGATATCAATTGTTAGAATAAATGAGAGGGGGGTGAATCAGTTATCCATAGTCCCAAATCAAAATGTATAATCCAAAACAATTTACTTAAACTTCTTCAGCTCGGTAACATAAAATACTATACTGTATGTGCCTTTACTAATTGCCAGTTAATAACAAACTAATGATTACTGACCAAATCTAACATGTAATATGTAAAGTATGATAACAAACAATCATCACAATGAACACATAACACAAAAGATTTAACATGGAAACCTTGTGAATGGAAAAACCACCTAGGACCAAAAACCCAAAAATGTTCACTCTTGTGAAGTGAGGTCGGTGAAGACCCAACCCTGTTAAAGGTTACAAACACACTATTAGGTGTGACCTTGTTAGAGGATTTTAGACCAACCATTATCATCCAACCAGAATTCACTATGGGGTTGATAGGATAACAATGTTCATTCTATGAATGAAACATAAAAGACTTTCAAGTCCACTTGATTAAGAGATTTCTCTATTTACAATGGTTAAAATGTAACAGTAGTTGATCTAATTACAATACAACTTCAATTTTAGATTATCATATCTATCTTAAGCTCATTCAAATCCTCTGATCAATATATCAATTATGTATCACAATAATCAATGACTTATTGTCGCTCGATAATAGCTCTCTAACACTCAGTAAACTCTACAGTTCAGTTCTCATTAACTAGTTTGATCAGGCATACGTGAAGCTTGTTCATGCGATAGTTCTGCAGTCTCCTTCTTCTGGCATTAGTTTCATAATGAAACTCTAGTCTATTAAATAGACAAGTAAACCATTTTCTTCTCCTCCATAAGATTTTGCTGCTTATTCTGCTTCGTCCATTTTGCCGCTTAAACCTTCCTCGGCTGATGTGCCATTAAAACATTTTGATTTCATCCTTTTGACCTTCCTTGAATTATGCTAGCCTTTGATCTTCATAACAAACATTATCTCCATCATTGATTTTGATGTACTTCACAGCTCAACAATCCTTAATGACTAAACTAATCATTTAGTTCTTTTTCTCCTACTTAGTTAACAAAGAAATGCATCGGTGAACACACAATCAGTTTATACTATGCTCAGTATACACTACATCCTGTCGATGTATACTAAAATGCTTCATCAACCGACCACACTACTTTGTGTCTTTCAATTCTTTTCCTCATCATAGATGAATGAAACATAATCAAGTCAATAACATAAGGTCATAGACTCATCAGCAAGTTACACAATGTATTCCTTATCATCATCTATCATATACATCTTCTTCATGTAGATATTTATGTTCTTCATCTCTTTTACTCCTTTTCTATAGATGTTTAGTTATTGTAACTTACAAAATAAGTGCTGTCAAACTACTTAAAATCAATGACAACATATTACTGATTTAATCATATGTCATATCTAATCAACATCTTGGTGATTTCTAATCACAAATCTTCAATTAGGTTCTAAATCAATTGTAGTTCATCAATCAATATCTTTGGAAAGAGCTGCATTGCCAAAGTTTGCATCTTTAAGATTTATCTTTATACCAATAGGCCCATGAGTAGCTTTGATGGGAACACATTTGATAGGATCAACTAAAGCTTGAAGGGATTTATTATCATGCAAGGGATTTGGAAGAATGATGATTTCTTGAGATTGGGCAATATGACAAGGAAATGATGGGATACTTTGATCTTGACAAGGATCTTCAAATGGTGTAGAGAAGGTATTTTTCTCTTGATTTTCAATATGCTCATTGGAAATTGTGGAAGTGATATCTTGATCTTGCTTGGGAAGTGGAGAGAACATGGGACTTGGAAGGGTACTTTGTTCTTGGAATGGAAGGACATCATCTTGGAAGACATGAAAGGATGCCAGGGGATCATCACAGCGTTCTATGGATATGGGACCTTCATCAAGTATGGGAGGGGATTGTACAAAATCTTGATCTTGATCTTTACCGATATTTGTTTCTTTTCTCTTTGAATTATCCTCTTGACATGGAGCCACTTTTAAGGACAAGGTAGATGTTTGGATATGTGTGGGGGATGTTTGGAAGAATGATGTAGGATCCTTTTTAATGGGTATAATAGGAATTGAAGCACATGAAGCTTTGGGGTCCAAGATCTTTGAAGCATGGAAACAATCTACAGCAAGATGTAAAGTAGCTTGGGTTTGTTTTAAAGGTAGCCCTTGAGGGTAGATATAGTCAATGTGAAAAGTGTCATCATTAGGCTCACCCTTTGATGGAGGAATTTTGGATAGTTTTGAAGCTTTGTGAGATGGATGAAGGATAAAAGGAGTACAAGATATGGGAGAAACCTTGCTAGATAGAAGTTTGTGAGATGGACAGAGGATGAAAGGAGTACAAAATATGGGAGAGACCTTGCTAGATGGAGGTTTGTGCATTAGATCTTGCTTGAGAGTGGTACCTTTCTCTTCATACTCTTTATTATCTTGATCACAAATAGGATCATCATGAAATTTCCCTTGATCCAAGATAGGTTTGTTTCTCTTAAATGCTTCTTTTTGTGAGGAAGATGAAGGTACGGATGGCCCATCATCATAAAGAAAAGGCCAAATTGATCTTAATGATGGCTTTTTAGATGATGTATCTTTTTGTTTTTCCTCATTCTCTCTCAAGGTTGATGTGTCAAAATTATGAGGAAGCTTAGCTCCTGATTGAGCTAGCTTTATGAAGTATGCCTCTTTATCCCTCTTCAAAATTAATCCCATTGTTTCCATAAATATGGGATCTTGGATTGCTTCTAAACCTTCATCTTCAGACACTTCATCATTTTGATTCCAATGGAGATTTTGATCTTGATTTTGATAATTATGCTCCATAATAGGATTGATTTGTTTTTCAAATAGATTCATCATTATAAAAAAATTTTAGGAATATGATCTACTTGTTGCACTGATAAGGAATATCTCCGAAAAGGGTATCCAAAAATGATTTCAAAATCTTTCCAAACCTTTGGGAGATGTCCACTATTTTCCCTTCTTTTTTTTTGGGTGTCACTTGCCAGTGTGCAAGTGTGACTTAACACTTAATACACGGTTATTGTAATTTGCATAGGTGGTGCTCTGGAGGTCAGCAAGCGGCTTTTTCCTATTGATAGGCATTTCTTAACTTTTTCCAAGTGTTTCTTTAAAATGTCACAAGCATGACTTCCTTATTGACAGGCATTTCCCGAATAGTCACAGGCATGACTTTACTATGTATAAGCGGTTTCTTTCTATATGCAAGCAGCACTTTGCAGACCAGGTTGTAAATTTCAAATTTTAAAAGTTATAAGATCAGGTCTGTAGAATATTCTTGCTTGAAAATGAAGTACAAACGCAATACACACATCAAATTTGTACCATATCCCTAAAACCACACTAAAAGTGTATGTTCTTGATCATTTTTCACAAGTATAAATAAGAATATCTTCCAAGCAATCTACCTAGAGTCAGATTTGGCTTTTAAACACGTTTGGCTCTAAAAGGAAGATTACTACTTAGCAAGTTTTTAATGAACACCTCCATTCTAGATCATGCCAAGCTCTTTTACCCACTTGCGGGCTTCCCACACGCACAAAAGCACAATTTGGCGCAATCCAAAAGGACTACTAGAGAAAGTGAAGAACACTTGCACACAACCTAGTCACTCTCCTATTGAGGAAGAATGTATTTTTTTATAGTGGGTCAGATACTATCACGGCTAAATCGATTGTCTCTCACTTGGGTCATTCCCTCTCACCATCCTTGTAAGGAAATTCTCAGGAGGCAGGCCCTCTAATGCTCTAATTTATCTATCATGTATAGAAAAATAAGAAATCAAACTTAGTTCAACAAGTTTGGGAATTTGATTCACTTAGAGAGTGAAGAGCATATCCCTATTATTGTCCCTTGTTCCAAACACTTCAAGAAAATTTTTTTCTTTTTCAATCTCTTGACAAGGAGATTCTTATAAAATGAAATGTTTGGTTAATTCCTCATTCCTTTCTTTCTACCAAGTTGAACTCGCACTTTTGGCTTTTTGATCCACTTCAAAAAATGGAGAGCATATGCCTAATATTTAATCAATTTGGATGATAGTAAAATTTTCCTATTGAGCTAGATCCAATGAAAAGCCACAATTTAAGCAAAGCAAGCTTGATGTGAAAAATACCTCTTTTGTAGCTAGCAAAGGCTAGGCATTTTTTTTTAGGTTTTTGAGATTTGTTTTCTTACTCACTTAGTGGCTATCATTCCTACTCTGAATCCTCCAAAAAATTAGTCAACACAGCCAGACAAAGTGAAGGAAACCAAAAGGAACAATAGAAGTGCAATTAAGTGTTCTTGACAAGATTTTACAAAGAAAACTTTTAACAACTTAATGCAAAATGATTTTAATCCAAAGTAGGAAATTTCTTTTTGTAAGCATCTAACACCTTAATGTAATGAGCATAGAGCTTTTCTTCTAATCCCAAACTTTCTAGAATTGAAGCATTATGAATTTCCTTTTGACGTTTGTTTTGGATTCTTACCTCTTTGCTCTCTTGAGTAACTCTGCTCTCTGGTTTCCTAACTTTTTTGTGTCTACTCATCTGCAGAAAAAAAAACACAGAAAAAGAGTAAGAAAATAGAATTTAATAATTTCACAGCAAATTTAAACTGAAAATGCTAAGCGTAATTTATCAGCTAATAAGCATTAGATCAAAGCTAGCAGGTGTTATTTTAAAAATCACAAGTGTCACTTTCTAGTTGTTCAGACGACTTTTAAAAATTACTAGGCATTAAAGCTAGTGTAAATTGCATAAGATAAAATATGCAAAGTGGCAAAGTACAAGTAGTAAGCGTTAGTTAAAAACTAGTAAGCGTGACAAATGACTATAAATTGCATAAGATAAATCATCACAGGTGGCCAAAGGACAACTAATAGGTGTCAGTTCTCAGATATTAGGCATCGCTTTATGCTCTCAGGTGTAATACTTTATCGCACAAGCGTTAGAAGAAGAAAAAGATAGAAGAGAAAGAATCTCTCAGGCGTCAATCAACTACTGCCAAGTGTTGACAGAATGCTCAGGAGCGTCATTAAATCCTTTGTAGGCGGCACTTCTCCTATTTTCTACAAAATTCACGTAAAAGTGAAGACAAAAACACACAAAACTTGATTAAAATGATAGAAATGAGGCTTAAAGCCCCATGGTGGGTGCCATTTGTGTGTGAATGTTTTACACCTTCATGAAATTAGAACAATTAACTACAATTCTATACAAATACAATGGAAATTTAAACTAAAGAATTTAAATTAACATCCATGACATCTCATGGTTCTCTATCTAAGTTTGGTAAGTAGAGCTCTTAGCCTTATTCTCTACTAGTGACAATCTTAGAATGAGAAAGTATGATAAAATGCTTAATCTAGCTCTCAATTCTCCAAATGATACAAAGATAAACTCAAATGCTCATGATATGCTCTGAATTGCTCTCAATTTGCTCTCAATTTTCCTATAATGATGATGCTATGCACTTGAATTTCTAAGATCTATTATGCTCTCAAAATGACTCTTATTTATAGTAAAATCCCAAGGGTAGGGGGTAGAGTGACTTGATCATAGTTTAGCCTTGGTTGAGTTAAAAAATTTGAAATTTTTTTAAATGGGGGGACAATTTAAATGATTGTCTCAAAGGTTCAGACAAGTAGACAAATTTGAGTGGTTGAGATTCAAAGTTGAAAATGAGTGATTGAGATTCAACTATTTGGAGTGATCCATGTGCATTGGTTTCTCAATTCTTATTGGTTGCTCAAATTATGTTGAAAGATATTAGGATTAATTAAATTTCATCAATTAATTAAATTAGCCATGTAAGGGAATAGGTTCAATTTGATTTTTAATTTAAAACTATACAATTAATTGATTAAAATCAATTATATAGTGTTATTCACCCCTTTAAGCTTGTATTTAATTATTTAATGTCATGATTTGATTTTTCCTTTAATTTAAATGAATTTGTCCAATTTTGATTAATAAATGTCCATTTAAAATTGATTTGATCCATTTTGATGAGAATTAGAGCATTTGGTTAAGATTTTGCAGATTTGAATGATTCTAAGACACTTGCCCAGTTTTGGGTGTCTACAATTCCATAGTTAACTTATTAATCAAAGAGAAATTATATGTCATTTCAATTAAAAATACTGGTTAACTATGTTAGTAAACTCCAAAGATTGACCATGTGATGACTAAGGGACAAACGTACGACGGTAAGTTCTTAAAACTTCAAACATCATTAAGCAATCCACTTCCCATTAATATTAATATTTTATTCCACTAAAATATTATATGAATAGTTCATTCTAACATTGTTCCAAACCATTTTGGATAGCTACAACAAATGTAGATAAGATATACTTGGATAAGATATAATGGGGTTAATCTATTGGATTATATATAATATATCTAGTATAAAGAGCATGTGAAATACTTACTTTTAATAATTCTCGAAACACACACACACACACATTTCTCATGTGTCTGAGCTTGAGTGTTAATTAATTTTATAAATTTATAAATTAAACTCGTAATAATGAATAGTTTTCTTCGATCCAATACAAATAATAGGGAAATATTGTAGATTGATTAATAGTACCTTTTTATCAACTTTTAGAAGAATTATTAAATGATTAAAAATAATTTATGGTTATAAAATATAGTGAGTAAATATTTTACAGCATTACCATATAAAATTAGTGAGTGAATCATTTAGATAAGAGAAATATAGTGAATATAAGACGTAGATGAAATCAATATAATCTTGAAATTGAATTATTGTGTATTCATTTCTTGTATAGAATTGGTCAGTAAGGTAGAAAAGTGATTTTGATTAATCTCAACAATATTATAGTTGTACACACTAAGATGTGCACTTCTCTAAGTCATTACTTCCAAGAGAATCCATGAATTGGAAACCTTGAGAAAGGGACCTAGAGCTCCCTAGGCATGGAGTCACAAGGATATTAAGAGTGCTCTCAGCTAGAGCTATTAAGCCTATAACCTTGCTAGTAAACCACACAATGGGAGATTCAAAAAGACAAGGGAAAGAATGTCAATATCCTCAAGAATCAAGATTGAAATGCAATGCAATGCTATGCTAGAAATGAAGATGCAAGAATGCAACTAAGCTATGGAAATGAAAGTATTACAAGCCTTACTAATTAAGCTATGTGAGCTAAACTAGAACTTGAAAGGAAATCTAAACTAAGAAAGCATAAACATGAAGCTATGATGCAAGAATGAAAGCTAGAATGCAAGAAGATCTCCAAAGCTCCAAAGTCACCAAAAAATCCTGCAACATAAGATTAGTATTCAAAAGTTGGGATCCTAGAATGAGAAGAGAGATCTTCTTTTATAAGAAATGAGAATCAACAGACGATAGAGATTAAGAGGCAAAAGATTTGATCAAGGGTGGAGTTTGAAAGAGGGATCAATCCATGTGCACAAGTCTCCTCCAATGAGAAAGAAGTGTTGACTTTTGAGCCTCATGTGAGACAAAAAGGCCTTTTCTCCTCTTTATAAAATAAGAATAATGTTTTATTTGTGCAACTTAGGATAAGAGGAAAGTGGGGGCTTTTTATTTAATAAAAGGGGAGGGAATTCATTTTAAATAAATAAAGACTTAGGATAAAGTGGTTAACCCATAGAATAAAATTGAATAAATGATAAAATTAGGATTTGATCAAGGAAATTGATTTAATTTGAAAATATTGATTCAGAAAATTGATAAATTGCAAGAATGGGGCCCAAGGTCTAGGTGACCATTTTAGGGTGCATACATTTGCCCCTCTTTGACTAATGTGAGATTGATTTGGGATCACATGTAGTCAAAGAATGGAATTGAAGTGTGAGATTGATTTGGGATCACAAAACAACCTAGACGTGTGTTCAATGGATGGGAACACATCAGGAAAAAGATAAGCTGAAAGACAAGACCAACACCCCTGTAAATAGGTAATTATCAAGTCTAAGATAAGAGATAAGAATCTCAAGGTTCAATTGATAAGCTGAATCAAGGATTGAAGTTTGATAGGTACTTCCCTCTCGGAATCAAAATCGAAACTAGGTAGAGGAGAAACAATAAATTGTTAAATTTGATCAAATCACTAGAAATCATAATTGAAGATGAAAGATGATAGGATAACCATCAAGCAGTGAAGATATGCCCCAGTTTGACTAGGTTTGACTGAGAAAGATATAGGATAAAGATGAAGTCAAACCTCAGAGAGATGAAGTGAATGAAATGAATGAAAGACTAGAAGGTTGAAAGAGATGGGGATGAAGAAATGAAGATGCCCCAGTGAAGATCGAAGGATCATGCCTCAAATGGTTAGCCAACTGCGCAAAAGAAGGGGAAATTTTAAATTTTGATTTTGACTATCAAGATGAACTCAGATTTCAATTTTGATTCTGAAAATAGATTTAGGACGTCGAAATTAGCCAGGGGTGCAATTTTCATGAAATTCTGAGGTGTTTTGAAATTGAGGTAAAAAAGTCAAAATGCTATATAAAGGGGTAAAAAGGTCATTTTGAAATTCATTTGTCTTATTGTGATTTGAGAACCTCTAGAGATTAGAGAGAGAAAATGGCCCAGTAAGTAGTGATTCCAGTCCACAAACATCAATTCGAGTGCAGTCAGTTGCACAACCGACCTCCTCAGTATGGTGCCCCGGTAAGTTTTCAGAAAAACTAGCTTTTTGAGTCATTTATGAGCTATTTATGGCATTTAAAACACATTTTTAATTATTTTTTAATATTTCAAATTTTATTTATGCAAAAGTGCATATGACACTTTGAAAGTATCGCACACCTCGACACTTTTTATCATGCGATAGTTCACGAGTCTACAAAGTATCGTGCATGTGTTTAATCCAGTATCAAATGATACTAGATGAAACATCATGCGATCTTGTGTGAAATATCATATATGAAAATAATATCACACGATACTATATCCAAAAATAGTATCACAGTAGTAGATTAAGAAATATTGCATGTGTTGAATTTGAGAAAAATAACATTGGTCTAGACAATTTTTGCATTTAAGATTTCTTGTACTGATTTTAGACATCCATCATGATATGTTCTGACATCTGGTTTGGGGTTATGGCTTGCGGGAGACTTTTCTAGCACTAATTATCAGAGCTCTGAGAGTGACCGGACTACATTGTGTCAAAGATCTGGATACTCCTGGGAGAGATGACCTGATCAGCATGGGATTCGGGTTTCTGCTAGATATGCCCCATATTTAGGTAGATCATGGGTTACTGACAGCGTTGGCTGAGAGGTGGCATAGTGAGAACAACACCTTTCATCTACCTACTGGATAGGTGATGATCACCCTAGAGGATGTCTATCGGATCCTCTGGGTATCTAGCCATGGCGATCTAGTGAGTATAATCATGTTTCTAAATGTGCATAGATGTAAAGTTTCCATATGATAGAAACTGACATGATTTTCTGGTGAAATAGGTATACTATGACTAGGATCCAACCGAGGGGCAACAGGCCATCTAGGACATGTTCCAGGATGTCACCATCATTGATAAACACTTTAGTTGGGACTGGCTAATGGAGGAGTTTGGTCACAATTACCTGGCTCCATGCATAGTGTGCTCGATAGTAGGATAGGCCTTGATCACAGACAGGAGCTAGAGAGGGTTCCCATTGGGCTGGGGCAAGTTAGTTTCTAACTTGATAGCACACCCTTGAAAAATGACATGGGGCCCAGGTATCCTAGCTGATATGTATCATGAGCTCCATGAGATAGTCTATAGGGATAGTAGGATATGGCCATGCGGTGCTGTTCTAGCATAGGTATGGGCATGGGAGCACATTGACATTGTGCACCCACATGTGTAGCCTAGGGAGTGGAGACACCCCTACATCTACAAATACATTAGATTCATTAGTCAGCCCCATAGCGGAGACCTCACATACTATAGGAGGCTCCTACTTGAGCTCACATCTTTTGTGTGGAGACCATATAGGGCTTGTGAGTAGTGGAGCGACCGAGAGCGGGAGCTGGGGTATATGTTATGTAGTCAGCCACTACTAGGCCACCACTCTGAGATAGTTGAGAGATTTGTTATCTCCCGGGTAAGGAGGCAGTTTGGACAGCAGCAAAGGGTACCCACAGAGATGACCACATATGCCTAGGCTAGGGATGAGGAGGGATAGGGATGGTTGTCAATGCTGGACTACTAGTAGGCAGCATAGGAGACTATAGGTATACGTAGGGAGCCATGGGATTACCTTCCCAATATGGTGGATGCAAGTGCAGATGCAGCCTATAGGGCAGAGCGGTGGAGATAGCCATTTCCATGATTTACAATTCCTGATGCACAACCACCGGCACAGGGTGATGATGGGAGTGACAAGGATGGGGGAGATGAGGGAGGGAGGGGAGCGGAGAGAGGATAGGGATCAAGATCAGGTAGCCAGAGACATTCATGGAGATAGGTTTCTGATGATGAGGGAGATGATGCGGTGAGACTAGTTCACCGATGGGTGGACATAGGATAGGACCAGCCTATAGAGAGGGGAGGAGGGGAGGATCTCAGAGCTAGAGTGAAGGTTTTGGAGACTGAGATCTAGTAGCTTAGGATTACTATTGTTATGCAAGATCAATAGTTAGTAGATGCATGAGCTGAGATAGATTGGTGGGAGAGGGCAGCATAGGCTGGCGCAGTAGAGATTTGGAGAGAGGCGGCATGAGTAGCCTATTATCATGGATTATATATAGCAACTGTCCCTATGGCACAAAGAGTGCCACTCTACTCCAAGAGGGCAGGCAAATCTGATGTGGTACCAAATAGAGTGATAGCACCACCTCCACCACCACCACCACCACGTGATGGGGTGAGTCAAACTTAGGTCTAGGATTAGATGTATACAGTCATATCTTGGGACATCATCTAGATTTTGGATCCCACATTGTATTTTGTATCATGACACACATATATATATATGAGATGTACTGAATTTATGATGTATCTTATATATTTGTCCCACTTGTGATGGATGTTTCAATTTTATTGTCTTGTTATATTTCTCAAATGTATGATGTATGCTTATATATGCTCATGTATAGTCTCTCTCATAGATGTATGTTTAGTTCTCATGTTTATGATGTAGACTCATGTTTCTAAAAATGATCTCTTTATGATATAGATATGATGATAAGATTAACCCCTTGTGATGATAGGAAAAGGATGTGATGTGAAGGATAAGGGGTGAAAGACATGATCAAGAAAAAGTGAAAGGTGAGCGCAGTTGACCGACAAGTCTGTGAAAGATGAAAGGAGAGCTCTCTCCATATGTAAGATGCAAAACTAAACTAACATGAACCTAAAAATGCAAGATACTATGAAAAGTGGTTTACTTGCAAGGTTACAAAGCCATTAGTCTCTAATAATCATCATCGAGCATTATTGGTAGCCTCACAAGATCATACAATACACACTAGTATAACTGTGTGAATCTGAATATGATCTATATCAGATAGGTATGTGGGAATCCCACCTAGGCATCAAAGACATATAGGTCAAGATGACTAGTTCAGTGAGGTTTCCTAAGTTTAATATGGCAAGATTATACTCACATCGGGACACAAGAAAAGTCAAGATGCCTATAAGTATGAACTTGCAAAAAATAGTCAAGGATAATACATTGTAGATCCTAGGGTCAAGTGGAACAAGCATAAATTCTCATGATAGTTAGGACCAACAAAATATACCCACAAGCAGAAAAAAAATAAAACATGTCCTCATGCCCCCAGTCTTCTAGCTTGGCATCATCAAAAACTATTAAGGAGAGAACACTTATCAAAGAAATCATCATAGACATCACACAAAGAAATAAAGTCAAGCAAGTCTCAGTGATTCAAGTGTTTAAGTGCATGTGTGTAGGTCATAGAATCAAACTTTGAGTATCACACCTGCCAGTGGAAAATATCATATCATGGTAGACTGTGGGTAGGATATCTGATAAGTGTTGAGAAACACTTGACGCTAGGGTAGTGTTGAAAAACACAGTTGGGGTGGTGTTGAAAAACACCATTTGCAAGATGTCCTAAAGACCAATGCATCCAAGAGACCAAAGCTAACATAGTTATGCCCCCTAGAATAAGACAAAGACCAATTCCAAACCAAGGCAATAAGGACAAGGCATGATGAAGAAATGCTAAGTGTCGAGGACGTGTGCTAAGAAATAAGAGTGCAAAGGCCTCAAGTAGCGCCTGTTTCCAGGTTTTCAACACTTGGACATTTTTTTTATTTTTTCCATTTTTTTTTGTATTTTTACTACCAAGGCACCTATTTCCAGGTTTTCACCAAGGCACTTTTTCTATTTTTTTGAATTTTTGGCCTTTTTTGATTTTTTTGTATTTTTTCAGGACTTTATATGCTTCTTAGGATTTTATTCAACATCATATATGAATTTTTTTGGAATTTTTTCAGGATCAATAAATATGTACAAAGGATGCCCCCAGATAGAACAAGCATCATGGATAGAACTTCTTCAGGTGCAAAACATTCATAGGATCTAGGAGCTGCTCTCCCTCTTTAGTAGATAACAAATAAGCACCCATCCCAAAAGCAATAGTAATGATGTAAGGTCCAAGCCAATTAGGTTTGAATTTTCCCTTTTGATCTCTATGTTGTTGGTTCTTAGGGTTTTCTCATAGGACAAGATCTCCCACTTGAAATTCTCTAGGGAAAACCTTCTTGTTGAATGCTTTGGACATACGCTTTTGGTAGACCCTCATATGGTCAAATGATGCTTTGCATTTCTCATCAAGAAGTTCTAACTCTTGGAGTCTCATGGCACGGTAGTCTTCATCTATAACTAGACCTTTGAGAGAAACTCTAAGTGAAGGAATCTCCACCTCTAAAGGTAACACTACTTCAGCACCATAAGTAAGGGAAAAAGGAGTAGCCCTTGTAGGAGTATGAATACTCGTTCTATAAGCCCATAAGGCTGGATTTATCTGTAAATGCCAATCTCTACCATTCTTGTGAGTAGTTCTATGGATAATTTTAAGAATGGTTTTATTCGAAGCCTCTGGTTGACCATTTCCTTGTGGGAAGTAAATGGAGGACCAATGTTGTTTTATCTTGAATTGTTTGCAGAGTTTCTTAAGGTCCTTATTTTTTAACTGAACTCCAAATAGCACACCATATTGATAGATGATCTGGTTTAGGATGAAAAGAGAAACTATCTTGCCCAAGGCAATAGAAAGTGGAACAACTTCTACCCATTTGGTAAAGTAGTCAATAGCAGTGATAATAAATTTGTGTCCACCTGATGAGTTGGGATGAATCTTCCCAACAAGGTCAAAGGCCCAGTGCTAAAATGAACAATGAGAAATAAAAGGAATAAGCTCCCTGCCTAGAGCATGTATCAGGTGACCATGTCCCCCATAGATGCCCTCGTGAATGTCAAATAACGCTTGATCGAATTCCTCCTTTTCTAAGCATGTAAGAAGTGTCCCATCTAAAACCCTCCTATACAAATCACCAGAGATAAGGGTATGGTGAGAGGCATTTTGGGTAAGGTTTCTTCATTCAGAGCGGTTGAAGGTATTAGGGATAATGCCATCATGAAGGTATGATTAAATGGCACCATATCGGGATGAGTCATGACCAACAAGGGTACAGATGACATGGCTTTCTTGGGAGTCATATATAGGATAATGTAGCTCTTCCACCAAGAATTCAAATCTAGACTCATGCTTTTCTAACTAGAGGAGTGAAGCAAGTGTAGCCATAGCATCGGCTACTTTATTTTCTGCTCTAGGGATTTGCTGAAATGTGATGAATGTGAAATATCATCTCAATGAATCAACCATTTCTTATAAGGTACCAATTTTTCATCTTTTATTTGATATTCTTCATTAACCTAGTTTATTATTAGCTGGGAATCACCATAGATATGTAGCTTTGTGATTCTCCATTCTATGGCCATTTTTAGTCCATTTTTCAAAGCCTCATACTCAGCAATGTTATTTGTACATGGGAACAATAGTTTATAGGACTTAGGAATTGTGTACCCATAAGGAGAAACAAATAGCACTCCAACTCCTGAACCATTTTTCATAAAAGAGCCATCAAAGAACATCTTCCATGTTCTTGTAGTCATGTATATTATGTGCTCATCTAGAAATTCAACTTGAATAGGCATGATGTCTTGAATTGGGAAATCAGCCAATTGATCTGCAATGACCTGTCCTTTTATAGCTTTACACTCAATGTATTCTATGTCAAATTCTGAAAGAATCATCATCCATTTAGCAAGTCTACCCATGAGGGCAGCCTTACCAAGAAAATACTTGAGAGGATCAATCTTTTCTATGAGGTGTATTGTATGCACAAGCATGTAATGTCGCAACTGTTGGGAAGCAAACACCACTATAAGGCAAGATTTCTCAATACTAGTGTAATTAACCTCATATGACATGAGAGTATGACTGATGTAGTATATAGCTCTTTCTTTCCCAGTGTCATAAAGCTAAGCTAATAATGCCCCCAAGGAAGATTCTGTTACGGAAACATACAGTATGAGTGGTTTTCCTAGGATAGGATGCATTAAGATAGGAGGATTTTCCAAGTGCTGCTTGATTTGGTCCATGCTCTTTTGACAATCTTCATTCCAGACACATTTAACCCCCTTATGCAATGTCTTATGAAAGGTTTGAGCTCTATCTACCAGTTGTGAGATGAACCTCCTTATAGATTGAAGACATCCCTGGAGACTCCTCATTTGGCTAATGTTTTTGGGAGGCGGCATATCCAAGATTGCTTGAACTTTCTCTAGGTCTACCTCTATTCCTTTGGCTGAAATGATAAACCCTAGAAGTTTTCCAGAGGTAACACCAAATGCACACTTTTTTGGATTTAATCTTAGTTGAAAATGCTCCATGCAATCTAGAATGACTTCCAAATCACCTAAATGTGTATCCCTTTTCTTAGATTTAGCCAAGATGTCATCCACATAATCTTCCATATTCTTATGCATCATGTCATGAAAGATAGTTGTCATAGCTCTTTCATAAGTAGCTCCTACATTTTTTAATCCAAATGGCATAACATTCCAGTAATAGGTACCCCATGCACAAGTGAATGTAGTCTTTTCTTGGTCTTTAGGAGCTATTTTAATCTGATTATATCTAGAAAAACCATCCATCAAGGAATAGATCTTATAACCCGCAGTCATGTCCACTATCATGTCTATATTTGGGAGTGGAAAATTATCCTTTGGGCATGCTCTATTGAGATCTCTAAAGTCTGTGTAGATGTGAATGGATTTGTCATGATTTGAAACTGGTACAATATTGGATATCCATTTGGCATAATCAATGGCTCTTATGAATCCTGCGCTGAGGAGTTTTTCTATTTCAGCTTTGACGAGAAGAGCTATGTGAGGATGCATTTTCCTCAATTTTTGTATCATTGATTTTATACCTGGAGATATGGACAAGTGATGCATAATGAGATTAGTTTCCAACCCTAGCATGTCTAAGTAATTCCAAGAAAAATTAATCTTCTTGCTCTGTAGGAACTTGGTATATGCTTCTCTTTCCTGTGTTGATAGAGACTGAGCCAAATGCACTATTTGTGGTGCTTCTTCTGTTCCCAAGTTGACTGATTGAGTTGGCTCTACAAGAACTAAAGATCTATCTTGAAAATAGCTTGGGAGATGATCAAGTACCTCATCCTTAGGCACCTCAAAGAGTTTTTCACCCTTGGATACGTCATTTATTTTTACTATTTTTGGTTCTAACATCGCCACACAGTGGTTTTCATCATCAGAACTCTTATTCTTTTTTTCTTTTCTTTTTATTTTTTGATTGAGGTACTTGATGTCAGGTTCTATCATGCTTGTAGTTGGTTCATTGGTGGAAGAGACTATGGGCTCAAGGAAATTTAGGTAACACACTATCTCATAGTCATTCTAGAAATTTAAGATCTCAGGCTCTTGATAACATTGGGACCAATCAATAAGGTGAGGATTAGCAAGAGATAGGTCAATGGCAAGTTCAAGATTATGGATACAAATGGTATTATCTCTGGTGATCAAAGAGTTGGAGTCTATCAAGTATCCCTCTAAGTCACCCAAATCAAGATTCATCATACCAAGTGAAGAATCATCCACTAAAGTGACCTATGGATTCAAATCCGTAAATCCTACACGTGACTCGTTAGCTACCTTAGGACAAGAACTATAAGTATGGAAAACATCAATGTCCATGTCAACTATGAAAGAGTTAGAGAGAGATTCCCACTCATATTCATGTGATTATGTATCTAAATCCCAACTAGGATGCTTACACCATGCATGTTTTCAACATCTTGATGTAGAGGCTCTAATATTACCAAGGGTGACACCTTGAGCACCAGTCGTGCATTGATGTTCTTGGATAGGATCTCCAATAGTGGATTATTCTTGTTCTAGGTTTGAAATTGTTGCAACAGGATTGTCTGAATCTCCCCAAAGGAGATTGGTGGAAGGGACCCAATCTTCACACCTATCTTGTTGATTTGTCAAATTTGGCATGTATCTCAACTCATCTTCACTATCTGACTCATCAGGGATAGGAGCAGTTTTCTTGTCATGACTTTCAAACCCTAGGCCAACCGTCTTCTTAGACTTGCATCCAAAAGGGCATGATCAAGAGGCTCAACCCTAGCATCCAATCTATGACTGAGAGGACCATATCCTAGATAGCCCATATTTTTTACAAGAGTGTACCCTCTTCCATATGCCTTAGGAGAGGGAGAGAAGTTCTCATTATGCATGTAATTATCTTCTCTATAAATCCAATCCTTAACACCTACCTCTTCTTTTTCATCTTGGATAGGAACTAAGGACTCTACAAATGTGCCAAACAAGGTCATGGCCGAAGAGGAGGGTCTCATCTCTTGGGAAGGCTTGCCATAGGACTTAAGTGAAACTGGAAGTTTTATAAAGGAATCAAGTTGATACCCCCCCATACGAAGGTCCATTGATTTGAATTTATCTTTGCACTGGGCTAGAGTCACATTGAAATCCTCTACTTCTGTATTTAGGGGAACATGAGTCCCAGATAAAATGGAATTGACAAACAATATGTTATACCCAGGTATATAGATTTCTACTCCATTATAGGGAAACTTAACACATTGGTGGTAGGTGGATGGTACTGCTCTCATCTCATGGATCCATGGCCTACCAAGTAAAATTTTGTATGCCAAAGGACCAACATCAATAATTTGAAACAAAATATCCCTCTCCACAAGGCCAATCCTGATGGGAAGAATAGCCAAACCCTTAGAACTTCTTTCTGTCTCATCATAGGCTTTTATTGTGATCTTCTTTTGGGCATCTATGACCTCTTCTGAGTATTCCAATTTTTTCAATAGACTTAAAGAAAAAATATTGAGCCCAACACCCCCTTCAATCAACACACGCCTGACACGGGTTTTGTGAATCATGACTTCGATGTGAAGGGCAAGATTATGCGGATGGCTCAAGGCTTTGTCATCATCTTCTGAAAAAGTGAGGTAATGTGGGCTGGCAATATGATTGACCATACTTTGGAATTGGTTGACATCTATGTTGGTAGGAACATTTTTTGTGCACAAGGCATCCTCAAGGACACACTTATGTCTTGGGGACAATTCCAAGAGTTCAAAGATTGAGATTTGAGCTAGGGTTCTTTATAACTGGTCAACAAGATTATAGCTCATTTCAGGATTAACTACTGGTTTGGTGGTGACATTTTTGGATGTCACTTTTTTTGGTTTACTAGACTGGTTGGAACTAGGACCTCTAATAACCACAGGACCTTGGCTTTGATTTCTTATGACAGTGTTAAGAGCTTGGGATGACCTTTGAGAGTGAGGATCCCTTAGCAACACCACTGGTTCTTCATCAAATATAGGAGGAGAGCCCACATCATAACCATAAGGATCTTTGTTCCTCATCATGTTGACATTTTCCTCCACAACCTCAAGCATATTGACCACATTTTTTGCAGCTGTGTAGGTATAGTTGATTTCGGCCTTGCCATTCTTTGGTTTAGAGGTTTCCCCCTTTTCATATTTAGGCAAAGGCTCCTTGAAGGCCTTGTGATCAACATTAGTGTTCAAACCATCCACCTTAAGCTTTCCACTCTCAATGAGGTCTTAGATAATATGCTTTAGTTTCCAACAATGTTCAATGTCATGTCCAATACCATTGTGGAATTTTCAGAAAGCCTTCTCATCCCACCAATGTGGTTTGACATCAGGAATATGGTCCTTCATCAAATCTTGAGGATGTGCAAGATTGTTAGCAATAAGCATTTTGAAGACATCCTCATAGGAATCACCAAGCTTTGAGAATTGGTGCCTCTCTTTCTTAGGCTTTTCTTGGTACCTTGTCGTGTGCTCTTATGGGTTGGAGGATGTATTTAGCTCATGGCTTGAACTACACTAGACAAATGAAGAATGCCTTGATCCTTGGGTTGAGAAGATTCCACAACTATGTCATTGACTACTTGTTTGTTCTTGTTCCAATGCGAGTTCTTTCCTTTGTCCTTATTAGAGTTGTTAGTATTTTGACCATTTTTTTTATTCTTGTTGTTGGTCAAAATTCCTTTCTCTTTCAAGACATCCTCAATTCTACATGCGGTTTCGACCATGGTGTCGAAGGAATCAAAGACCATCTTTCGAACCTCATACCACATTTCAGGCACCAAGTTGCTAACAATTATATCAATCCTCTCATGCTCAGGAATAGTCCTAGAATAGAGAGAGCACAATCATCTCCATCTTTGCAAGAAGGTGACAAAGGACTCCCCTTGATTTTGTTTCAAATTTCACAAGTCTAACATAGTGACTGATCTTGACAAGTTGTATGCAAAATGTTGAACAAATATGTGGACAAGTTCTTTGAAAGTTTTGATAGGAGGGGTTATGTTGGTAAACCACTCCATTTCTTGGCCCTTGAGACTCCTCGGAAACAATCACATAAGATAGGATTCATCTTGGTGAAACTCAAAACTCATGATGTAGAACTGACGCACATGATCATGTGGGTCACCATTGCCGTCATACTTGTCATATTGAGGAATTTCAACTTTTCTAGGAAAATCTTTCATACTCACACTTTTGTCAAAAGGATTAGGATAGATTGAGTCAAGTGAAAAGGAACTTTTAGGTGCCAACACCTTTTCCATCATACACTTGAGTTGTTTGATCTCCTCTTCTTGGGATGGACCTTATTTCTTGATTTTTCTATCCACATCAAAGTTGTAAGGGACTCTAGCACCCTTGTTGATCAAGCTCTCTAGGAACTTATCCTTGTTTTTCTCTAGATACTTCTCCACATATTGTTGGAATAGTGGTTCTTGTTGCATCCTCATAAAGTCTTGAGCATCAAAACTTGCACTACTTCCTCCATGTTGGGAGCCATGATGAGCTCATTGGGAGGGTTGTCTCAAGTTCCTAGGAGGTGTTTGTCTCCTATGTTGTGAATTCCTTCTTCCTCTAGGACTAGGAGATCTTGAAAGGGTCCTTGAACACCTTCTGCTTCATGGGGTTCCTGAAGGAGTAGATGGTAGAGAGTTGTTTCCACTGTTGGTATCCCTATTGTTGAATTGGTCATTGAGTTGTTGGGCTAAAAGCCTATCTTGTTCTTCTTGAAATGCTTTTCTTTTCAATTCTAACAAGGCTTGTTGCTCCACCTCTAGGAGTCTAAAGCTCTCTTCTTTAGCGGCTTGTTCATCCAAAAAGGCTTTCTTTTCACGTTTGATTATTTTGAGCCTTTCACTAGCATACCTTGAGGTTTTTTTGAGTGTAGAGTTGGGCCTTGAATGTTTGAACAAGTCTTAGTAAATTTTGCATTCACATGAGCATCACAAGATTTGTTGTTTTTATCTTTGTGTTGTGATCATTTGTCTTGGTGAGCTCATCTTGTATACCTTTCAGCTCTCTGATGGGCATATAAATATCTTGTGTTGATAGGGGGTGATTCTAGTTGATTGTCATCACCAAATAGCATGTTGTCCCTATGTCTCTGAAATATGTCATCAAGATTTTGATCCATTGCTTCTATCTCATTTCTAGTCATGTTGTAACTCATGTCCATATTTGATTGAGAAGGTGCTAAAGGGGTATTCAATTCACTAGGATTGCTCTTAGGTTTAAACCAAACTTCGGACTCACTTCCTGGGGATTGATCAAAGATGGGCTCTTTTCCCTTTCACTTTTGACGAGTTTGGACTAAGGGTAACTGGTCAAAGACAACTTGAGGTCATTTTCCTTAACTAACTTGATACCTTGTCGTAACCAACATGAAATAAAAGACCCTTGGTGATAAAATGACCCTACGAAGTTTTGATATCAAACTAGGATAGTAAAAGTGTTCAATTGTCCAAAAAGAGATGGTAAGATAGAAAATTGCAATAGGTGTAAACCAACATAGCCATAGAGGTGCCCAATCAAAGGATAAGTATCCTAGTACATATGGATCAGGAGGATGGATTTAACCAAATTACATTTGAAATTAAAATTGATTTTTGATGGAAGTGAATTAGACAAAAGACTACTAAGACTCTCCAAGTGTGTTACCAAATAATCTAAAGGTTTACTATTTCAATAAGGATGACTTCTAACTTACTGATTCCAAGAAAGATCACTTGTGAAATAAAAGAATACTAATTCAAGGGATCAAAACATAGGAACCCAAGGTACAAACAGGCTTCCAGCTGCAAGGTAAGAGACCTACTAAAATTTGAATCGACCAAAGGAAGACTGAAAATGACACAAATCAGACAGACGGCAATTTTACTCTATGCGATAGTTCACAGAGTATGGGGATGATACAATATGTCCAGGTGATATTTCACACTAAGGTTGTATGACAGTTTCCAGGCACTAGGTGCAATAAAATCCAGGCAAGTTGTGTGATAGTTGTTCAACAACAAAGTATCGTACGATAAAACTCAGACTAGTGTGCGATGATTTTTTAGTATTGTACGATTCTTGACCAATGAATGTGAAAATCAAGGTTTTAAAGGCAATTTGGTCAATGTTTTAGTTTGGAAAATTCAATCTCACAGTTCAGAATATAGTAATAGAAAACAATAGGTGATCAAACATGTTGTAAAACACTTGCACAAGGGCAAAAGCAACCTTGCCAAGACAAGCAATTGTGATATCAAAGCGAAAAATCTTATGAATGCTACCATGATGTTTGATGTTTGAGAACATTTACACGGGTAGATCACAGTGAGAACAAATCAAAAACTTACTAGCTTAGAAAGACAAAGGCTCAATACTTAATAGCTTAGCCCACACTTGATGTCCCATTGCCTCACACAAAGTGGTTTCCCACAATAGATATTGGCTTTGTCATGGAAGTGCCAATGACACAACCAAAGGAACACAGATGGTGAGTAGTCTTGGGGTGATCTGGGTTAGTCCACTAGGATCAATCCTTGCACCAAGATGCTAAGAGGCAAAATTGGGTAGCTTCTATCTATGGTTCTTAGTAAGGGCTTCCATTCATAATACCCCTCTTGCTCCCCAAAGGGACTCCTTACCTTGTGGCAAGTAACGGACCTTACGGCCACAAGAGTACCTTAAGCATTCTTGCCTAGAATTTTCCTCATGGTCACAATCCCACAAGTACTCATATCAAGCGAAGACAAGTACTACATCTACCAAGGTTTTGTGTCCTTGATAGCCTTGATTTTATAGTGGGTCGAAATAGCTTGTTATTAGCTTGTCCCCACTTGGGTCATTCCTCTTGATTGCTCAAGAGTAGGCCTGCTAAAGGATTCTAAAACTAAACAAAGAGTGGATCAACCTTTGAGGGTCAAGATTTCTAGTTCACCTCAAGGGTGAAGAGCATACTCTCCTATCTCAAAAATCTCTCCCAAACACACCAAGCAAAGTTCAATTAGCCTCTTGCTTTCAAAATCTAGAAGTGGGTCAATATTTTTGGTTCACCACAAGGGTGAAGAGCATACTCTCCTACCACCAAAAGACTCCTACAACAAGATATTAAGTTCCTAAGAAAAGAAATAACTAGTATATGTCACACTTAAAAATGAAAACAAAACAAGAACTTGATTGTTTTTATGCGTTGGGCAACCCTGCAAGAAAGGATTAGTAGCCCTTGTGCATTTGAAGCTTTGACATGCATTCTTTTGGAAAATATTTAAACAATGAGGGCACCTACAAGCATAACTTATTAGCCCCACAATGGTTAGCACATCAAAAATCAAATAATCTACAAGTAAAAAAACTCTGTCTAGCTACAACAATTCAAACCAAAAAGCTAAAAATCCAAATCTTGCAAGCCAAAAGAACCAAAATAGTCATCTACAGGTCTAGGTGACAGTCTACTGTCAAAAAAGAGATCACACAATACTTTGTAGTATAGGAGTGTGATGCTTTCTCTCTGTGTGACAGATCGCACTATGTCCAGACGATGAAGTTCTGTATGGCCGTGCGACAGAACCTGTATAGCCGAACAATACTTTTAATGGAAAAGTATCGCACAGGTATATAATAAAATATTGCATGATGCTGGAAGACTATCGCATGATAATCTATCAGAAAAATAGAGAGCCAAAACAACAAGCAAAAATGATAATGAAAATTTGATAGAAATGCATAAAAAGGACAAAACAAGAGTGTTTTGCCCAACAGTGGGTGCCAAAAATGTACACACTAAGATGTGCACTTCTCTAAGTCATTACTTCCAAGAGAATCCATGAATTGGAAACCTTGAGAAAGTGACCTAGAGCTCCCTAGGCATGGAGTCACAAGGATATTAAGAGTGCCCTCAACTAGAGCTATTAAGCCTATAACCTTGCTAGTAAACCACACAATGGGAGATTCAAAGAGACAAGGGAAAGAATGTCAATATCCTCAAGAATCAAGATGAAAATGCAATGCAATGCTATGCTAGAAATGAAGATGCAAGAATGCAACTAAGCTATGGAAATGAAAGTATTACAAGCCTTACTAATTAAGCTATGTGAGCTAAACTAGAACTTGAAAGGAAATCTAAACTAAGAAAGCATAAACATGAAGCTATGATGCAAGAATGAAAGCTAGAATGCAAGAAGATCTCCAAAGCTCCAAAGTCACCAAAAAATCCTGCAACATAAGATTAGTATTCAAAAGTTGGGATCCTAGAATGAGAAGAGAGATCTTCTTTTATAAAAAATGAGAATCAACGGATGATAGAGATTAAGAGGAAAAAGATTTGATCAAGGGTGGAGTTTGAAAGAGGGATCAATCCATGTGCACAAGTCTCCTCCAATGAGAAAGAAGTGTTGACTTTTGAGCCTCACGTGAGACAAAAAGGCCTTTTCTCCTCTTTATAAAATAAGAATAATGTTTTATTTGTGCAACTTAGGATAAGAGGAAAGTGGGGGATTTTTATTTAATAAAAGGGGAGGAAATTCCTTTTAAATAAATAAAGACTTAGGATAAAGTGGTTAACCCATGGAATAAAATCAAATAAATGATAAAATAAGGATTTGATCAAGGAAATTGATTTAATTTGAAAATATTGATTTAGAAAATTGATAAATTACAAGAATGGGGCCCAAGGTCTAGGCAACCATTTTAGGGTGCTTACAATAGTATGAGATTTGAGTTATCTAGTTGATGTCAAGAACTTGATATATATATATATATATATATATATATATATATATATATATATATATATATATATATATATATATATATATATATATGACTTTGCTAAGTCCAATATATATATATAGCAAAGTCCAAAATATATATATATATATATATATATATATATATATGACTTTGCTAAGTCCAATAAATATATATAGCAAAGTCCAATATATATATATATATATATATTAGCAAAGTCATATATATATATATATATATATGAATCGGTTCAAAGGCTCATGGAGGAAAGAACTAGTAAAGAAAACCTCCAATCCCTGCCTATATACAATAAAAGTTTAGATTATAGAAAGACAAATAGCTTTGTTACCTAAAGAACCTCAAAAATTGGCATATAATTTTGTGCCAATTACATATGATCATTTGCACTAACCCCTAAACAAATATCCTCATTGCATATAAAAAGATTGACATTTATTATGTTGCCAAAATTAAGCACCTTCCCTTACATCAAAATTTGGCATATCTTATGTTGCCAATTACAAAGTTTCCCGACTCTTCCCCCTTACAACACATTTTTGCAATTTTGCCAAGTTAGAAAATTTTCCCAAATACATACTCAATGAACAACAAGGAACCCCTTTAAAAATTTCAAAAGAAATTTGCCAATTGTAGGAGTAGAAAATTTATGGTTTCCCTGAATAGAAGCATTGTAATGTTCATTAGTATTGGCAGATCCATACAAACAATGGTGGAGAGCCAAGTCATTTCTACATTATGAAAGAAAAAAAAATCAAAATTCCACCATCATTGTTCACTGACAAAACAAATAGTATGAGTTAGTTCCTCATTCAAACCACCTTCAAAAGTCAGTTCCCACTCTTCCACCTGAAAACTTAACCAATAGTTATAAGGCCAAAACTTTAAAAAAACCAAAAAAAAATGATTCCTAGATGTAGCTACCATGGTCGTAGAGCTGGATGGATCACAATTCATATTAATAGTAACAAGTAGCGAATTGAGACAAATGAGAAGGAAAAATAGTTAATACTTAATAAGAACTTCACACAAGGGATATTAAAAAAACATCATCCCACAGTACCAAAATACAAGCTATCAGTAAATACCAATAAATGATATTAGGAGTAAGAACATCATTTCACATAACCTTTACCGTACACCATAAGGGATTGTAATCAAAATTCTTAATGGAATGAAGGTTGTGTCATCAGCCAAATGAAACCTGCAAGTACCTGTGTACATAAATATATAAATAGCTCCCAAATAAAGATTAAATCAAAAGAACATAAAGTGGGTGCCATAGCTAACACCGAACTGCAAATTTTAGCTTTTGGCTAAGTATAATGGAGATGGGGAAACCATGACTATAAATAGAGAAGCAACAAGATAAGTCTTCAATAAAATGAATACCAATATAGTGTTAATATGATTTAGAACAATAGAGAGGGAGGTGAATTGGTTGTTCTCAAGTCCAGATGTATAACTAAACTTTCAAAACTCTTCAATAACTCAGATCTAACAACCAACAGCTTCTCGATCATTACTGAATGCATATCAGAAACATATAACAGTGTAGTCCACTATCCAATAGTATTTAACTTTCAAAACATAGAAATGTTCAAACCAAAACATTCACACAAGCATTAACACCAGGATTTAAAACTGATACAATGATTAGAAATTAACAGGAGTATTTGATCTGAAAACATACAACTCACTTTGCAAATAACAGATCCAATTCTGTAAACATATGCTGGCTTACTGATTGTGATCCATTTCCATCTCCATCACTGATCTACTCAAAAATCCCTTCAAGCAATCACAACTCCTTCTCCTTTATCTTTTTATGCTTATACAGTCAATAACAACAACTCCAGCATCCTTCTTTCAACCTCACACTTAGGTTTTCTTAATACCTCTTCGTTGATCTTAGGGTTAGGTCAGATTCATCTAATCCTTCCAACTTTATGTTCTTCATCCATCCTTCTAAAAACATCTCAAATCTCTTTATGGAATTACAATAAAATGGTTTATAGTGCATTAAATGCTTCCATACATATAATAAATAAAGTTAACATGATTTACATAATCTAAGAATTCAACTATGTTAGCTAGGAATCTGAATTCTTCCTCAAATGTAAATTACTGATGCTCGGTCAATACTATGTTCAACTCCTTGGTCATCACTGGGTAGCCCGGTCACCACTAAAATTGTTTCCTCAGCTAATATTGTCTTCCTTGGCAATTAACTGATGTTCGGTCAACACTAAATTTACTCGGCATATACTAGCTCGGTCAACACTAACATCACTCGGCTTAAACTAGATTTCTTCACTTTTGCTCGGTTAAGCCTACTTGTTTAGTCTTACTTCTTACTTAGATAAGCAATGCATTATCTTATCATTGTGCCACATAATCAAGTACCCATTGAAGTATCAAGATAATTCAACCTTTCCTTAGGTGCTATTGTTATCAACCTTTCCCTAATCCTTCTCAACAATCAAATAGATATCGTACTTTCTTAGATAGCAATATTCTTACCAGTTAAGGTTTGACATCAATGACAATACAACAATTGCTTCAATTGCAGTTTCCAACATATAGTCATGCATTATGCATAACGACTATCAATAATGAGAAATGGATTATCAATGACCATGAACATTGGTTTCCATATGGCATAAGTGATACATTTCTTGTAAGACCTTTAGAATGTATAGGGTATCCATGCCAAATTAGTGGTTGTCACTAGAAATACTTAGAGATAGAACTAATTAGAACAAAAAATGGCATCAAATAATGTATGCATCAAAGTACCATAAATATGTGTGTTAACTATCATCAAGCCACACATTTTGAAAACAATGTGTAGGTAGTTTAGAGAATCAAGTTAATGTGCAGGGTATTAGATAGTTTCAAAATTAGTATGGTTATTGCATTCATTGGGTGCATTCATCATGTACATTTGAATTGGTGCATTAGGTACATTTATCATGTCAATTTGGATTGTTGCATGTTCATCACTGTCATTAGGTGCATTATATGACATACCTCCACATAACCTACTCATATGCTCCCTTTGTCTTATCTTTGCTACCTCTCATTGTTCATGTTTTCCTCTCTTGTTCTTTCCCATTACATTAATATTGATTGTCATATGTACATAACATCATGATGAAAATCCACAATCAAATAGCAAGAAAACAAAAAATGAGTATCATTTTATTATAATCTAAAGTAACAAACCAAAAAATAAAACAAATCAATCATTTCAAAGAGAAATTGACAAAAAAATGCAAACCTAACTGTTACTATCCCGAAAACTAATGCCAAACAGTGCAGTGGGACTTTCAAACAACTTGTAGTGCTAGTTTCTAGGCCATTGGGAATATATTATATAGATTTTATCATCACACGTACAGGTTGTAGAAACCTAAAACCAACGTTAACATTTTCCTCATAACTTGTACGAGTTATGAAAAATTAGAGGTTCAACTCTACTTTTCCATAACCCGTATGCGTTCTGTAAAATAGGAACCAAAGAAGATAGAGATAGAGAGAGAGAGAGGCACAAATTTATATAGACATATATACATATATCTATATAAATATATGTATATATAACTATCTAGATATGCATATATACAAATATAGATATATATTATATACATAAATTTAGTGTATTCTTAATTAGGACCATGTGTTTTGATGTATTCATAACCCATGCGTGTTCTATAAAACATAAATTACATGTCTTTACATCTCCAAAACATGTACGGATTTTGAAAATTTTAAAATATACTTTTTGCTTTTCAAAACCCAAGTGGGTTATGATGAACACAAAAACCTATACACATTTCAAGCTTGGAAAAAGGGTTAGTAAACGACCCTAAGGCTTCAAAGCCCATTTTCCTTCCATTTTAGTTCCTTTCCACATTTTTTCATGTTCCAACATGAATACACGACTTCATCCTCATCAGGTTTACAAATGATCAAGTGGGTATCTCTGAAATTGCCACCATAATCTTACACATCTTCTCATCTTTCTAACCATATAAATTTTCAATTTTTGGATAATATTAACATAGTGAAATTTATTTTTCTTTACCAGTATCTTGACAGGCCTCACATACATATGTCTACAATTTTTTTAATAACTTTTGATCTACTCAACCAATTGCAAAACAAATTACATATTATTGTTCTACACTTGAATCTATACACTTTTTTTTAAAAAAAAGATTGCATTTTTTTATTAGTTTGATGCAAGTTATGCCTAGCATACGAACATGTACTAGATTTTCAAGATGCGGTCACTACAAAAAATCATTAAAAAAATTACTCAACAGAAAATTATGAAAAAATACACAACTTTTAGATCTCAGTCTTACCTACCATCCTACCAAACAGTTTTACAAAATATTAAATCTAACTATATCATTTGTTGAGCGCATGGAAACATCTATGTTATATTTTTCTGAAAAAAATAGGAACAATTTTTCATGCGCGCAGGGTTTGACCCTCTTAATATTCTATTTTAAAAAACTTTAGTAGTTTAGAAACTAGATTCAGAGTACTATAATTATTATTCTTTACACATCTTCTAATTTTGAGTGCAAGACCCTCCAATTTCTCTTTGAAGTTCACGTTTACCCGATTTCATAAAAAAAAAAAGGTTTCCACTTATACCCCCCTTTTTGCACACCATCTTGATGCACTTACCCGCATGCAAGAGTAAAAAAGTGGTCATTTTGAGTTGAGTTCCAATACATATTCTCTATTACCCCATTAATAGTTCTCTTTGGCTACCAAAAAGTTTTACAATTGATCTATTATGCACAAATGCTTCAACAATCATATGCTATCCTTGAAAATAAAGTTGCACAATTGGTCTAATTACTAACTTTTTTATAGCTTTGGGTATACCAATGGGTGGCTATTGGCCCACTCAATGTTTTTAGGATTTTAATTAGTGAGATTCAATGAATGGTTATTGGAATTTATGGATGGAAACTAGAACCTTTCTCCTATATAAAATATTACTTAGGTTCATATGATTCTTAGTTAAAAAATTAATATTCTAACATGCATAATTTTTTTGTTTGAATCAGCCAAAAAAAGAAAAATTCAGTACAAACATGAAAACATATTCTATATGTATTATATTTTCTAAAGTGTAAATTATTTTTTTAGTAATAATATAATCATATTAAATATCATAAATAAAAAAAATAAAAAATGAAGTATAATATATAATTAAATAAATAATTATGTGTGGGGGGGGGGAGTGGGGGGCAAATAAGGGGTCAAAGTCGAGCAAGTCATATTTATATTAAAATAAAGTAAAACCGTCCAAAGTTACAGTTAAAATTAAATAACAAGAGAAAAGACAAAAAAAATAGCAGAACGGGGTTGATCAAAGCAACAACAACAACCTATAGGTTGGATGTCTAAGATAAAAGTAAAGCCAAGTATTGATCTTAAATTTTCTAAATCCTAAAATAGAGATATAAAGTAGCCCAAACAATGATGCTACAAACTGAACCCAAAATAAAGTTTATCCACATAGACATTTGGAAATCATAACTAATACATTTTAGTCATGCAATTATTCCTCCATTGCATATGATGACCTAGCAACAACATGAACCTCTTGAGCCTTTTCGCTTACTAGCATCTCTCCCTCCATTGCAAAGTATGTCCAAGGAGCCTGAGCTTCATTAACTTCTTTTCCTTCTTCTAGCTCTTCCTATTCCACTACATCTAATGAGTCCTCACTCCCAAGCCCATCCAAATTTTCATCATACCTATATTTAAATATCCACTCTTCATCTTCTTTTATATTGTCAACAATTGGCTCTTCAAACACTATTTATACCTAAAACATTTTTCAAACATTTTAAACTTCTCTTCATCACACTCATTCTGAGCTCCTCGACTTCCCATTCTCATCTAGTGAGCACAAAAAACCTTCTAGTGGGACTCCCATAGCTACGCATGCATGGTCTTCTACCAAAATCTAGAAATCTCCCACATGCCTCCATAACAAATGCATAATCCATAGGGAAAGGTATTTTAATATTTTCATCAACATTGACTATGGTTTTATGGAGACCCGTCTTTGAATAATCTTTTACATGATTCTTCTGCAACTACATGTTTACACCAAAATTTGAATTCAAATGATTCTCTTCATGTCAAATCCAAAACAAGACAAAAAAAGAGATGTTGATATTTTGTTTGCAATACTGAAAAGTCAAAAAATGATTGAATAATCGTCAATCATTGAGATCAGGCCCACAGTCCTATTTGTTGGCTGCAACAACTCTTTAAGAAATAGGCACCCGTTATTTAAATAAAATGGGTGCTCATTTCTAAATCGAGTTCTTGTTTTGTATTCAATAGTGCAAATAGAAACGAGCACCCATTTTTTGAATTTCAAAAAATGGGTGCCCGTTTTGTAAAATTATGAGTGGGAACCATACCTGTTGCCTTGTTTTTTGGTTCAAGATAGGCTTGGTGGGACCAAGCCTATGCTTGAGCCTACAAAAATATGGCTAAGGCATTGGAATATAAAAATTTTGCCTCGCCATAATTTTTTGGACACCTTCCCGAATGAATTTTTTGATGAAATGAAAACCCAATTTAGTTCTTATTGTACAGATTCTAAAAATATAAATTTCATAATAATATGAGAAATTTTAGTATTTTTACAATATTTATTAAGCCAATGTGGTACCTAAACTTGAAATACTAAGGCTAACTAAACTTTTAATAACATTTTTTTATTGTACGTTTTTTTTGAAAAATGAATTATATGATATCAATCTACATAGAATTTCCTTTCAGATAAAAAAAAAATTGAAAAAAAGTGAAGTTATCATTGAATTATGGTGGTCATACAACAGAGGTTTCGAAAATGTACTTTATAGTCAATTAAAATTTAATTTGTTTAAAAAAATATTCTCATCAATCTTTAGTATTTTAGGTACCTTTCCCCAGAAGGCTTCACAAAAATTCATTTATTTACTTCAAAAAAGGGTGGGCGTACATGTGTGTGGTGTGGTCCTAAAATAGGCATTTTGAAAAAGTGGTTATAAAACATGCCTACTAAATTCAATTTATACCATGTGGGTATTGAAATAAATTACATATTTGAAAAGTAGACACCAAGCACTAAATTTTATATTACTCAATTTTTGAGATTCAATCTTAAAGTACCTCAAATTTTGACATCAATTAATAGAAATTTTGAAAAATGGGGAAAACACTTCCACTTTTTGCCCAAAAGTGGGACTCAACTTCTTGCAGCCACCCATAGAGAAATGTTTCTCAAGAAGGTGGCCATGATCAATCATGTATCATCCATAGTGTTAAGAGTTCTCTTCACCTAGATAAATATGACAACTTTGGAAGATGTCAAAGAGTAATACTAGAATAAGAATATATTAGCAATCGCAACTTGGTGTGCAATGGGTATGTCGAAGAGCTGTAATAGGATAATTAAGGATTTTTTGGCATATTTTGTGTGTACATTTGTGTAGTGTATGTATACAATTGGTGACTTAATCAAATATACACACACACAAACATATAGACCCTCTACCTCTATTTGTACCTACCCCTATAACTACTCTCTCTCTCTCTCTCTCTCTCTCCCCCCCAAAACTACATATATATCTCCTTAATATAAAATATAATATTAAAATAAATTATTAGTTTTCTTTCTCTTAATAATAAAAATTAATATTAAAATTATATTTCTATATTATTTGATCTAGTAACATATTATACATATGAATCAAAATGATATAGTATATTTTTTTCCCAGATGGAAATTTTGAGCTATGTTAGGATTTAGTGTTGTGTTTTTCTATTCTGAGTTTTTTCCTTTGTCCCTTCCAACTGCATTTATTGCAAGATTAGCCTTGCTATTTAATGGTTTTAGCAACCTTTAGGTTAGTTGTTGTTGTTGGTGATGAAGTGGTGATAGATAATCATGGCACCTCTAACAAAGAGACCTCACAAGTTTGCACCGAAGGTGTTTCATGAGGTATGTCATCTTCTGATGTTGTTCTTCCTATTGAGGATTTTGATAATGCATGTGCTTGGCTAGAGAAACATACTTTAATATTTATTTTGTGGGAAGAACCCCTCCTAAAAGTATTCTCAAAGACTAGATTTACAAATCATGGTCTCCTCATAGAGTTTGGCTTGATAGCATTCAAAACCTCACCAAAGGGTTTTTTCTATTTCCATTTTCCAACCCTGCCCATGTCGAAGCCATCTTTGCTTGTGGGTCATGGATTGTTAGGTCTTCCCTTCTAGTTTTCCAATGATGGTATCAAGACTCCTCAATCTTAGATGAAAAAAATCTTAGGGTGCCTATGTGGGTCGAGTTCCCTAGCCTTCCCTTACCTTGTTGGCCTTTCATTCAAACCATTGCACAAAATACTGGTAAAGTAGTATGTCTTGAACATGACCATTTTTTAACGCTCTCCCTCAAAAAAGGGTTTGTGTTGAAGTTGATCTCTCGCGAGACCTAAAAATACACCCTTGAGATACAAATTAGTGGTTCTACCTTCTCTTAGAAGGTTATGTATCTGAACCTATCGATCACCTACTACCTATGTCAGTTGGCCAAGAACAAGATCAAAGACTACCCTTTGGCAATTCCAAGAACTAAATCCCCTCCCAAGGATTCTGGTTCCCATCCTCAAGAGGGTTTGAAGAAAGAGGAGCCAAAAAAAGATGAATGGATGATTGTGAGTCACAAGGGAAAACACACAGCTACCTCAAAGTTAAATGGTGGTGGCTTGAATGCCTCTCCATTTTTTGGGCTTCTAGAAATGGCTTTGTCGCATCCTATTTCAAACCCTATTCAATAAGGGAATATTGTGGTATCATGTGCTACTCACCCACTTGTGGTTCATACCCCACAAGTGCAAGCGGCTGCCAATATTCTTCTTCTCTAACTTTGCGTCATTTTCACAGCCCACTTGGGCATGCTGAGAATGAATAAGGTGAGGTTTGTGAAAAGAGGAGACTCATTTTAGGTGAGTCTCCTCACTTTGAGGATACCTCTTAGTTCTTTCAAAATAATTTCTCCTCTCTTGAGGATGAGGATGGGATGCAAGTGTTGTTCCCATGAATTACATCTTATGGAATGTGTGGGGGCTCAACGACCTAAAGAGAAAATATACTGTGAGATATGTTCATAATCGTGCATTTGGCCTAGATATCTTATGTCTCTAGGAAGTGAAAATTGTTGGTTTCTTTCTTCGGGATGCTTTTTGGGTGATTTGGCGTGATAGCATTATTTTTTTTTCTCAACATGAAGCTGGTGGAGGTGGTGTAGCTACTCTCATTTCACCTTGTTGGGCCCATTTCTTTTTAATCATGGTTCTGACCCCATGTAGAGATCTGATTGGGCTATTTTTTCAATTGAAAATCATTCTTTTGGTACAGCTAATGTTTATGCTCCCAATGATGTTGTAAAAAGATTGCATCTCTAGAGATGGCTTGCCAATTCTCTGCCACCTACAAACTGGCTCATGTGTGGGGATTTTGATATGGTTGAGGTGGCTTCTGACAAAGATAGAATTGTGCCTTTCTGATGGACAACTAGAGAAAGAGAAGCCTGGTTTCACATGCATAATAAATTTGGCCCTTTTTATCCAATGATTGTCTCTTTCATAATGATGGGGTTTGGCATACTTGGTCTAATTTTAGAGCGGGCTCTGACAAGATTTACAAAAGGCTTAATCACACCATGATCTCTGCATGGTCCTTTTGTTAATTTTTATGATAATAAAGGGGTGTCTATCATTCCTCTTTATGATGTGACTTTGTCAAACCACTTCCCCATTTCTTTTAGCATTGAATGGCAGATAGCTAAGGCATGACTTCCCATAACCCAGTTTTATCTCAACACATATTTACTGAGTCATCAACCAAATTTTTCCACATACTTAAAATGTGGAACCTTGAGCTAAGGCCACATCAACCTATTGGCTAGGTCAAGTGGTGGAATGATTTCATCACCTGTACAAGTCACTTTCTTCACATTTATGGAAGACAACTTGTTAGATATCAACAGAGATCTTATGAGGCCACTACTAAATCTTTTTGTACTGGTTTTGAGGCTTTGTCTCTTGATCCATTCAATATGGACCTATAAATATAGCTTGCCCAGATCCATCATGAGAAATAGATTATAGACAATTATTTTTCCAGAGGTGCTCAAATCAAGACTTAGCTTCACTAGTTAAAGGTTGGATATCGAGCCTCAAAACAATTTTTTTTGGCTCTTCGATCTCACCATACAAAAATTGGTATTAATAAAATTAAACAAGGGAAACATGTACTTATAGAGCTTCTTGATATTCTGCAAGCTTTTGTTAGAAATATGAGAAGGTGTTCACTACATAGGGAAATTCTTCTACTAGAGAGAAAGC
>BSBK01006407.1:625000-627048 GCA_027943335.1 Chamaecyparis obtusa
GCCACGTGGTAGCTAAGGGCATAGAGAAGGTAGCTGAGGGAGTAGGTGGTGAGTAGGGACCTCCTCCTGTGCCACCACTGAATCCCAGCCAGAACATTCTCAATGCACTTCAAAATTTAGCAAGTATCATCATGGATAGATTGCCTCTACGAGGTTAGCATGCTGAGGCCCGAGAGTGGAGTAGGATTCCTCTTCCTAGACATGTTGAGTATCAGGTAGATCATGAGGACAATTCGATTCATATGCCAGAGCCACTGCTAGTGATAGTGCAAAGAGCACCCCGTGATACAGCGAACCAGATTAGAGACCTTCTACGACTACAACCACCACCTTTTTTAGGATCTACGAGTGGGATAGAGGCTAAGGCTTGGATTTTGAGCCTCAAGTGTTTCTTTGGGTTGCGCCCTTATGAGAGAAACCTAAAAGCACAATTTGCAGTACATATGCTAAGAGGGACTACTTCTACTTGGTGGAGGCAGGAGGAGTATAAGAGCCACCTGATCATAGGCACCATCACATGGGAGGACATTCCTTGAGAGATTTAGAGATCATTATATGTTAGAGCACTTTAGGCAATGTCGTATTGATGAGTTACATGACCTTTAGCGGAGAGGTCTTTCTGTAGCATAGTATGAGAGTAAGTTCCTTGAGCTCCTTCCCTATGTGGACTATATGAAGGATAAGAAACTATAGGTCAATCACTTTATTAGGGGGTTGAACCATGTTATTTCTGATAGAGTGCAGATGGTACCTCTAAGTGATTTACACTATACCATAGAGAGGGCCATGATTTCTAAGAAGATCCATAATAGGTCTCACGATGCATGGGATAGGTCACAGAACCATAATTTTGCACCATAGTATTTTGGTTTCCAAAAATCTCACTAGAAGGGAAATCAATAGCACTCCTCAAGAACTTCTAGAGCACCTTAGTAGTAGCAACAACAACAGTCTCAATAGAGTCAAAGACATAGACCTCCATAGGGATAGTAGGGCTCTAAGCCCAAGCAGTGGCATTCACAGGGTTCTCGATGTGATCAGAGAGCTCAGACACAATCATCTAGAGGTGGCTACAATGGATCCAGTATGATAGGTGGACATTAGTAGTCTAGACCTCAGGGGATTCAGATTCAAGCTAGAGTTCCATGTTATATAGGTGGTGTGATGGGGCACATTGGTAGAGATTTTCCATCAAATCATCCATCCGACAGTCAGAGGGTGAAAGCTTTAGAGCCTACCATAGGTGACATGGGAAAATCCCACTAAGTGTTTGCAGCGGTTGATAATTGCTAGGCTAAGAATCAGGTCACGATTATTAAGGTCGCAGGTAGGATTGGAGGTAGTAGCATTTCTATTATTTTTTTATTCAAGAGCTACTAAATCTTTTATTACACCTTTTATAGTGGAGCATTGTGGGCTAGTGGCAGCTAGGTAGGATGTGAGTTGGGAGGTTGAGTTAGCCTCAGGCGCTAGGGTGTCAGTTAGTTCCTTGGTGAGGGGATGTCAGTTACAGATTGGGGACATGATCACCTCATTTGACCTTCGTATTACACCACTAGGATCCTATGATGTTGTTCTTGGCATGGATTGTTTTTATGCCCACAACGCCAAGATGTCTTTTAGGTAGAAGAAAGTTGAGTGTTTGGATGATGTTGGTGTGCCCTCAGTTATATTAGGAGTTCATAATACCTATATCTCTTCATATGATTCCTCTATGCATCTTAAGTGGTGCATGTGAAAGGGTTGTCAGTTGTTTTCCATCACCATCAGTGACAGAGAGGAGGAGGAAGAGAAGGAAACTTCCCTCGATGACTATCCCATTTTGAAGGAGTTTGTAGATGTTTTTCCTTTGGAGCTACCAGGTATGCCACCACCTAGAGCAGTAGATTTTCACATCGATCTTGTGTGAGGAGTAGAGCCTATATCTCGAGCACCTTATAGGATGAATACCCATTAGCTCAATGAGCTCAAGATTCAGTTGGAGGAGCTTGGAGAAAGGGCATATTCATCTTAGTGTATCATCATGGGGTGCACCCATCATCTTTGTT
>BSBK01006408.1:0-176381 GCA_027943335.1 Chamaecyparis obtusa
GAAGGTTTGAAGGGAGCATAACTACTTTGTGGCAGGATAGTAAAGCACTTCAAAATATTTGTCTTTCAAAGATGTAATTTATAAGGAGTTCTTCTTAGGATTGATGTCATATTTGTAGATACATTATATTCTATCTTTTGAGGTATACGTTTGCCCATGTTTTTCTTTGTTATCATTTATCTTTTTCATGTTATTCTTAAAAATTCATGACTCAGACCTTGTTAAAATATTGATTTTGTTTATATATTACAATTTAATACCACAATCCTTGCTTTTGTTTATGTATATATTTTGGATATTTATGTTTTTGTGTGAGTGCTTTTGTGAATTGCAAAACACAATGAGATATTAATTTGAGAAATCAAATCAAATTAAGATACAAACTAGTTAGAAACATGAAATGAAAGACTCATGACAATCTCATAACTCTCTATTCCTAGGGAACTATAGATTTATCTCCCAGACATGGTTAGATTGATAGGTGAAAACTTAGAAAGCAAAAACAAAATAATATGGCCTTGATCTAATGCTTTGATGGATGCAAATTAAGATAAATGATCAAGAACAACAATGAATTCAACTAAACTAGGAGATGCAAACTAAAAGTGATATTATGATGTTACTCAAATGATCTTTCTATGCTAAAATGACTATAATGCAATTTCTATAATGAGAGTGGATGTACAAATTAGGATAATGAACTTGCTAAAATGAGAATAGATGATTTGAACTAAGAATGCATCCTATTTATAGGATTTATAAAGGTCTTATGAATGAGTTAGGATTAACCATGATCAATATATAGTTGGATTTATGGTGATGATGTGTTGGAGATGAATGGTCAATATTGTCTTATATGAATTGATGGCCAAGATAGAAAAGCCTTTGAGCAACCCATGTGAGTTTGTCCCCTGTCTCCCATTGGTTGATTTCAATTTGTTCTTTCGTGGTAGGGGATAAATTTTAGGAGGTAAATAATATATAATAATTAATTAAATTAGTTGTGTGTAATGGGTGAATGAGTTGGAGTTAGTTAATAATAGATAAACTATATAATCAAATATTAAATTCAATTACATACTAGATATATTTTTATTTAATTAATCCAATGGCTTCAATTTAATTAATATTTTTCTTTGACCATCTTTAAGTGTATACATTTTTCCCTCTTTGAATCAACATTTGGGTAGCATGTTCTTCCAAAGAATACTTTGATTCATGATCTCAATTTGGTACTTTGATGTTATGATGTCAACCTTTGATTAATTCAATTGATTGATGTTGTGCCATTGACATGATAATGATGATGATGTTTCAATATGATATTCCTAATTTGACCTTTTGATCTCTTTGATGCCCTAATTTGAGGTTTTTCCAATTCGACGTCTAATGTCCCCAATTTTAAAAAGTGTCACAATTTCAAATATTTTACTTCTTTCTTATTGTATGCCTTCTCAAAAATTAAATCAATATTTTTTTTATATATTTTTTGGAATTTTTTCTATTTTTATGATTTTTAAGAGATTTTTCTAGCTTTTATATTTTTTGCATTTCAATTTATTTTTGAATAAAAATTTATTATCATGATTCTCTAGTTGAAAATTTTGGATAATAGGCTTCAACATTACTTTTTTCTCAAAACTACCCCCCTTTGGTTAAAAAGTGAAATAAATATAGCTAAAAAGCTATTTTTTGTAATCATTTTTACATTCTCACTTTACTTTTCACTCTTGAGACCACTTTTTCGCTCCTAGCTAGCATGATGATCCCATACCACTTGCATCATTTTGAGAGAGTTAGGCACTTCCAAAGACCAGGCAGATATGGCCCATTGGGAAGTCTTCGATCCAATCTTGTGATTTTATTCTTTTTTATTAGATTTGGTGCATTTTTCAAAAAAGACTAATATTATTTTATAATTATTCACTTGTGAATGTTGTATCATTGCATCTGATATGAATTTTACCACTTTTAAGTTTCTATTCATCTAATTTAACTAGGGTTTGCGAGTTTTCTTTTCACATCACTTTTAAAAATTGTTGCATCACATTTCAATGGAATGAGTATATGATAAGTATTGTGTGTCCTTTGAACATCATATCATAGCATTTGATTGTTGCATTTCTTTTGACATATATTGCACCATGTTTATAATTGCTTGCATGATTTTTCACCTTTTCATCACTCTTCCACATTATTGCATTAATATTGATTATTTAAGTGCTTTTGAGCTTTCAAGTGTCACGTTTAATGATTTGATTAGTTTTCTTATTTTTGTTAAGTCAATTTTTTGAAGTTTCTTGATCATTTTTTGATGTTATTTTGATGTCAATTGCTGATAGGATAGGTTTAGTTGGTTTTTTTTCAACCTTAAGATCTAGGAGATCATAAATAGATGCACACACCGAGATTGTAGAAAATCTAACTAGAGTAGATAGAATAGATCATGTGATATGTTAATTCACACTTGGTAATCGATTCATGGTTTACTAATTTCTATGTTTGACTTAAATAACGCTATATCGTGAAGCTTAATATGAGGGGTCAATGCCCCAAACTATTTGAGATGGTTGATGATTTGACTAGAGCCAAATGACATGTTATTGGTTAGTGAATTGATGATTTGACTAGAACCAAATGACACATACAACACTTTAATTTTAACGTGGAAACCCTATTACGGGAAAAACCACTTGGGCTCAGTACCCAAAATAATTTCACTCTTCTGATGTAAGCTCAGTTAAGATCCTACCCTATTAAAGGTTACAAAACACATTGTAAGGTGTGACCTTGTTAGATGATTTACCACTAACAGTGCTCCATGACCATACATTCACTATGGGGTCAACAAGAAAACAATCAACATTCATTGAATGTCATAAAGAAATAATTAAAACTATTAAGTCTCACTCAGTTAAGAGATTTTTTCTATAACAATGGTTAGAATGCAACCATAAATAATCTGATTCAAATACAACATTCTTTGCAGATTTTTAGATCTATGCTAAGCTCCAATACCTCTAGCTATTATAAACTCTTCAATTTATTTCTATCCTCCAGCTCTGTTTTCCTCAGTAATCCTTTCTCTGATGCTTGGTGTAGTCTATAGAATCGCTCAATTCTTTCTTCAACCTGTGTAACTAGCTTTGCGTGAATACAGTTTTCTCACACATATATTTTCTTTGAATCACTTCTCTCTTTATAGAGGTCCATGACAAACTATTTTATTTTCAGCCTTAAATTTTGTCTCTTAAAATCTCCATCATTGAATTTTCATTTTTAACCTTCCTCAGAACTTATGTCATAACATGTTTTCAATCTCTATCATCTGACCTTCCTTGAATTTCATATCCATTGGATCTTCATAAAAAAACTTATCTTTAACCTTGAAAGCATCCATATTTGTCTAGCTCATCATCTCATGTGGGCTATCATATGTTTCTCCTTATTTCTCCTACTCGGTCAATATCATGATGTGTTGGTGACTTCTGTCTCGGTTAATACCTCACTTGATGTACACTATTCCAACTCAATGTATACTACATCTTCTTGGTGTATATTTTATTTTTCATATACCAACCACATAAACTTCTATAGTCTTGAACTTCAATACTTAACAGAATCATGTAAGCTAATCAAACCACTATTATAACATCATAGACTCATCAATAAGTTTCCCAATGAATACCAAATTTAAATCTTACTCATACATCTCATTTCCATGTTAATATCTCTTTTCCTTCATCAATATTACCTTCTTCATATGTTTGCAACTAACATGATAAGTACAATTAAAAGTAGTTGACATCAATGACAATATAATAATGGATTTAATATCTCACATACACCTTAGTAGATCAGTGATCATCGCTACACTCTATTCTTTATTTTTAATTAGTTTTAGTCTAAAAATATGCCCCTTTAGTATTAATGGCGACACAATATGAAATATTCCATAGAATACCAAATATATTAAGTTTCTACAACTCAGTTGATATGCTATGACTCACTTGTAAGCTCTTCCTTAACTTATGCTTTTAATATGTTTAATAACTACATAACATCTATGTCTTTTATCTATCTCTCATGATTATCTCTTCTGATTATCTCTGATATGGTCATTTATACTGAATATTTAGTGAGTATCTCTCCCTTTGACAATAATGCAAAAAGTAATCATCTCTTCATTGGCCAAATAAATATCTTTGTAGTTCCTTTTCTAATTCTTGTAGGTCTTGAATGTACAAATGTTCTTTTTTCAATCTATCTTCCACTTTATTCTTCTTTCTTCATAGCCTTAAGAATCCAAAAGTGTGAATATCATGCATCAACGTCATTCTAGATCTTATGATAAAGTATAGGTTGATGCAGCCCCACATCACCTTAGTGACTATTAGATAGGGGATGGACTACTAGTCTACTTTTGAAGTACTCAAATGTGTCCTTCAATAAGGTCTTTGTAAATATATCGGCAAGTTATTCTTGTGACTTCACGTATTTCAATAAGACATATTTCTATTTTGAGGCTTCCCTTGGAGGTAAAAATCTAAGGTAAACCAAATCCTCCTTCACAAAGTTTGATTTGCCTAGATTAATTAAAAGTTTCTCCTCATACAATTTCTTAAAAACTAGATCCAAATGCCTTAGATGATTCTCTTTTGATTTACCAAATATAAGGATGTCATCTAAATATACTATACCAAAAATTTCCCAAGAAATTTTTTATGGGACTTCATTGATTAAACACATAAAAGTACTTGGAGAATGTTGGTTAGACAAAAGGGAATAACCATCCATTTATACAGTCCCTTATTGGTTGCAAAAGTCATTTTCCATTCATCCATTTTTCTAATTCTTATTTGATGGAAACCAAATTTGTGATCTATTATGGAAAAATAATAGGCCCCTCCCAAATAGTCCATAAGATCCTTAATTCTATCCATTGGAAATCTATATCTTATAGTAATTTTGTTGATGGCTCTCGAATCTGTACACAATCTCCAATTTCCATATTTGTATGGGGATAAGAGAATGGGTACTGCACAAGGGCTCAAGTTCTCTCTTATTAACCCTTGATTTAGTAGCTCCCTCACTTGTTTAGATATCTCCTCTTTTTGTGCAAGTGTTATTTTATATGGAGGTTTGTTAGGAAATCTTTCTCCTGGTATTAAATCAATCTCATGGTTTATAATATTGATTGCGGGTAAAGTGTTTGAAATTTCCTCTACCACAATGTCCTTTTATTTATTCAAGAATTGTTGAACCTGTTTAGCAACATATTTCCCCTTACTACCCTTTATATATGAACTTTACTTAGGTTTCAATTTCAATGAAAATCCTCTAATTTCTTCTATCATTATCTACAATATATCTTTCTCTCCTACTAACATGATACCTGACCCATTTATCTATTGCGTTATCACATAAGGGATTCATAGTGTATCTCACACCTTTTTTGACTATTGTGTATGCTTTATTTTTTCTATCATGTTGGGATTTCAAATCATATTTCCAAGGGCATCCAAGATGAAAATTACATGCATTTATAGAAACTATATTATAAAGTAATATGTCCTTGTATTCCCCTATTTGAACAATTCTTCCTTCAACCTGACTATCATCAATCACTTTCTTTCAATGGAGTGAATGCAAAAACTCTGAAAAAACATGTGAAAACATGGGGGAATCAATATAAATTATGTCCACCATCTTTTCCCCAAGGATGGAGATTTTATTCAATGTGCAACTATTATTTTCACATCAAAACACCCTAGAATATCTTAGATGAGGGTTTATAGAAATTTTTAGAAAAATAACAATAACTTTCACTATATGCAATGAAAATTGCTCATTCCAAAGCCAATATAAAGGTTATTCAATGTAATTTTCAATGCATATAAGGATGGACTACTAAAATTTTTAAACAATACTAAATAATCCATGTTTTCAGACTATTATATTGAGAAACATCACAAAAAATTACAGAATTTCAAACTTTTATTGCCTCTTCTTCCAAATCTCAACCACCACCTCTCATGGATTTGATTTACATTAATTTTATAGACTTTTTATCCTACTTGGACCTAAATCCAACCACCCATCATCCATATTTTTCATTAGTTTCGCACTTAACACTAATTTGGTTGTCTACTTGACAATCTAGTTGTCAAGTTAGACAACTTTTGCCCTTTCTTCCCATTCTATATTAGCCATTTACATTGATTTGGTCTTATTCAAAACCTTTACACCATGATTTGAATGATTAATAATAAAACCCCACATACTACCCTACTAACCCTTACAAATTTGCCTGAAGGGCACATATGCCTTATATGGAAAAATTGAACACTTATCACAACTTAATGGCCCTAATGGCCATGAAATAACATAAATGACCTTTTAAGGTCTATTAAAATATCAAATGACCCTTGATGGCCATTTTTAATTCAACTCCATCCAAGGATCTATTAGTGACCCTAGTATGCTCCTCAGGTCTTGTGCCTGACCTAGGTGCCCCTGCACCAGGTACTAGGAATATACTTGTTATTGCTACTACCTCTCTCTACTGCTACCAAATTGAAAAACTATCAAACAAGCCCTCAATTCACATTAAAAATTCTTAATCCAATGCTAAGCATTCACCAGAAAATTAGTTGAATAGCAAAGAAGCCATGAGATCATCCATAAAATAGTTGCTCAATGGAGGAACTCAAGTGTTCCAAATCAAGAAGGCAAGAGCTCATACTTCGATTTGCCGAAGCTACTACACATAGATCTAAAGTTAAATACATAAAATATATTTCTTTGTGAATGCATCTAATTAGGGTTTGTATCTAATTAGTTTTTGTCTAGCTAGCTTAGTGTAGTTGTATGGAAGAGAAGCTGGAAAAGTGGTGTATAGAGTAAAACCACCGCCTTCCATAGAAAAGGTGTACGGACCCTATGACCTATCATTTTAAGTGGTCTGGTTGATGAGCATCTTCACTTCATTTTCTTTCATTAAATGTCCCAGTAAAAGATGTCTGTGGAGGCAAAGTTGTCGTCAAGGCCATGAGGTTTACCTATTTTGAATAGTTTGTTGGACCTTGGTTTGAATCCCCACCAGACCCTTTTTTCTCTTTCCAATTATTATAGAAGCCTATTGTATCTCAAAATGGGCATCACTCCCGCCATTATTTCTTACTCTGAAGAGGCTGCAACTGCCATTTTGAAGACATTTGATTCTAATTTCTCTAACAAACCTCAGAGCAGGGCAACGGCAAAATATATTCTCCTGTATAATAAAATTGACCTAGTTTTACGAGAGAATCCCAAGAATCAAGAAGAATGGGAAAAGAAAGGAAAATGGGAAGCAAACTGGTTAGGACCATTTCTTATAGTTGAAAATTTTGGGACCGACACCTATAAGCTAGCAGATTGTGATGGAGAGGAATTACAAGAACTAATCAATAGCATACATCTCAAAAGGTTCTATACATGAGGTAGATGAAAGATTAGAAAGAGTATCAGATGGAGAGCATCATATTTATTGTACATAGTTCAAAAGAGATCATAAAAATACCAAAAACATTTGAAAAGCAGAAAAGATCAAAAATAATGGAAAATTGAGCATGAAGAAAGCAAAAAAATTCATATATGATCCTCAAAAAGATGTTGTCTTGGTGAAAACCTAGCAAATAGGTGCCTTGATGATATAGAAAAAAAGATTTAAAAAGGAAAAATACAAAAAAAAGAAAAAAAAAGAAGTAAAAAGTGCCTTGGTGAAAACCTAGCAAATAGGCACCTTGGTAGCAAAAAAAGAGAAAAAGCTTTAAAAACATAAAAAAGAGCTAGATCCATTGAATCAGTGAAAACCTAGTAAATAGGCACCATTGAAATTTGAAGTGAGTCGCATACTTAGAAGTTCACCTTGTAAATATTGCATTCACCAACATTTGTATATATTGCATAAGAAAACCCCACAGTTGCATTTGCAAGTACCTGAAGATTTTGGTCGTCTAATCTGCAAATTGTCCTAAGTCCCACAAATGAAATCAATATCAAAATGGGGGAAATATACTCAAAAGGAGAAAGGATTCATCAACAAGATTTATTCAATCAAAGAATCAATTCATCACACTCAAAAGAGGAACACCTATTCAAATCTACATCCCAATCCAATTTGAGCCTAAAAATGAACAAATTGATCCAAGAACTGAAATGACCTTATCTTTATCAAGATTAAAAGCATGAAATGGATGGAACTACACTTGAAATATGTATTTTAAAAACATGGAAAATAATTTTTCTAAGTGTTGACTCAATTGATGAAATCATTTCTTTCTAGCAAATCGATGAAAGTTTTAGACTAGACAAGCTATGATGAAAGGATGATATTTTTCTTGATTTCTAAATGAGTGTAATAAAAACAAAGTTTTAAATCATGTATTATTTGTGTAAGGATGTGATCATCAAAGAATCATTGAGGATGGGTGCATAGGATAAAACTAAGATTTCTGCTTGTTTACGCAAAAAGATACCTTGGCTATTTTGATCTTCATTATCATAATACCAAAATCCACTTGCAATATAGAATCTAAAAAAATTATTATTTGCACTCTCATGATTGGCTTCAATCAGTGATAGTTGTATTGAAGAGACCGATGGGAAAGAAAACAAAGAGGCAAAAAGTATTCATATCATCATAGTTGAACTAGTGATGGTTGTACTAAAATTGGATTCCAAAAATGCTCAATGATGATTATAAGCTCCAAATTTTGAATAATGATAGTTAGTTGTGTTCATTTTTAATTAAGTGCATTGAATATATTGTTTTGCCTTTCGTAGCTTAAATTTACAAGAGGGAAAATAAAAAGGGGGGATGTATGCAAATCAAACAATCAAAAGATCATCAAAAACCAATCATATAGGATCGAGTGTGCTGGAAATCAAAAACAAAGTGCATGGCGTTAGGTTACTTGCATTGATTAAACCATTATCATTAAGTCCTGCATTGATTTAGATGTGTCCAACATTTGAATTATTAACATCATACATTATTAGGTTCATCATTATCATTAAATGACATACATTTGAAAGTTCATTAGAAACATTAAATTGCATCCATAAAAGAACATTGCATTAGCTAGAAATCATGCATTACATCCATTAAGGTCATCCAACATTAAAAGCATCTCATTCATAATAGTACCATTCATACATATCCCATTAAAAGGCCATCATTGCATCACATTTAAATATCAAAGGAGATGCATTCAATAGATTCATTATCCACCTAATATCCATCAATAACATAAAGTAATATCATTACACATGGCATTCATCTATTCTATGTCATAGATAAGACAACCATTTAACCATCATTAGGACACATGCATACATGAGAAAATTGCATTCTACAAAATAAAAAAAACCATATAGAATCATATAGATACATATCACATGAAACATCTGGAAAGAAATCCAACATATGATGACATCATATATAGTCAAATCAATCAAAGAAAGTATCAGAGTCCATGGTACCATCATCATAAATGAACAAGAAATAAAAGTCTATAACACGATCTTAAAAAGCAATATCTAGAGATCAATGTCCATCAGATATCAAAGTATCAACATAAAGTAACATCAACCAATCAAAAATGATACAACATGAGTCCAATGTCTTGATAATAAAAAGGAAAAGAAAGCTCATGAATATAGAGGAACACTCAAGCAATGGAGTCATCAACATCATCAGCGTCCTCAGGACCAGGTGCACTATCTGGCAGACAACTCAAACTAGCTTGTAACCCATGCTGACTCATGGCAGCCATAAAAGACTACATCATCAAGCTCATCTGTGAAACCTACTACTAAATAGAAGATATTTGAGTCTGCAAGGAAGCAACATTCGATGCTGAGGCTAGGGTAAAACCTTGAGCTGCAGAAGACTGTCGAAGTGGAGTATAAGAAGATGGAGTAGATGAAGATGGATCACCCAAAACTGGAACAAACTGAGAATAAGAAGGATACGATGAAGATGAAGGCATAGAGGTAGAAGCATGTGCCTAAGCTATAGGAATAACAGGAGGAACAACAAGAGGAATGACCTACTGAGCAGGATGACCCTATGCCTGATCAAGTAACACCTGCACTATATCTGCATCAACAACTCTCTATCATCTAACATGAGGCCTCTGGGAAGGAACTCTGGAAACCTGATGTAAAAGTCTATCAACCCTTCCACCTCCACCTTGATCACCAGCTCTAAGAGGAATAGGAGCAACAGCTAACACTGGCATCTATACTTAACCTACTCTAGCTCTGTGATTACCCCATTGTCCACATCGACCTCTAGTCCTACCACAACTACCACCTCCATCATCATCATCATCATCATCATCATCATCATCATCATCATCATCATCATCATCATCATCATCATCATCATCATCATCATCATCATCATCATCACCATCACCCCCATCCCCTCTAGCTCCATCATCTCCATCTGATAGCTCCTCAATGCTAGGAATCCTCTCAATAGGATCAGTAAATCTAGGAAAAGGATACCTATGTAACCAGGCACCATAATCATCAGTAATCCCAACATCCATCACCTATGACCTAAGGTTACAAGGATGATACCCCAGATCTTGAATCTCTCAAACAACTATACCATAATCAACACAAGGGCCCCATAATGATCTCTTGGCCTACACATGAGCATACATCACTACACCCTATGGCATATCCTGAATATGCCCATACTGATGGAAAACACGGTAGAAGCAGAATCTCTCAATCACAAAAGTGAAATGACCAATCATCCAACGAGGATAGAACATGTATGAAAGCTCACCATCATCCTCTAGCAAAGCCTCACATCCAAGATAAGGCCTCCAAATGAGAGAATCCATGTCATCAATCTGACGTTGCTAGTAATATAGCTTACCCATATGGGTCTTGATAATAATACCACTGTACATCCATGCAAAAGGCCAATCAGCTGGATGATCTCGTGCTATCATAGGATGTGACATTGGGAGGTGCTCCCAAGTCCAAAGCTATAATAAAATAGCTCTAGTAGTCAAAGTGGTGGAACATCTATACACGATAGTATGCAGCTCATGATATAACTATGCTAACAAGAAAGAACCCTAATCAAAATGATGTGGATCTACCATCAAATCCTCTATAATAGGACCCCATCCAATAAAAAACCCATGTCCACGCCGGTCAGGAAGTAGGAAACCACCAATCAAAGTACCAAGGACAGTTGGTAACATAGGGAACGAGATGAACTGAGCCCACTGAATATGCTGATCACTAATAAAAGGATCACAAAATACTCGGTGATAGGCTGAACCATCACAAATAGTATCATAGTATACAAGCTCTACCTGAGTCAGCAACTGGAGAAGATGATACACATCCTCAAGGGTGATGGTCATCTCACCCATAGGAATATGGAATGTGTTATGGTCTGAGTTCCAATGCTCATCCATAGCAGTATTGAGACCCTGATTCACTCAGAATCAAGGAAGATATAGAAGGAAAGACATGCCACACCAAGCAATGTGATGATGGTCGGCACTACTCAAAGTAGGTATCATATCCCAGGACAAAGGATATGAACCATGGATATGTAGAGAACAAAGATCCAACTACAAAAAAGAAGTTCAAACACATCAAAAAGGAAATCATAAATTATTGGAATTATCCTAAGTCAATCAATAATTTATCAAATTTATCAAAACCATAATCAGATTTCATGTTTCTACTCAGATAGAATAGAAATTTTATCTTCACCCATCATCTAAATCTAGATTGGCGGCTGATATCCTAACTATAACTAAATCCTAGCTGAGATATTACTACTTGCTACAAAATATCAAGATTGGAAACTTAAACCTGACCATTAATCAATGACGTGGACAAATTGTAACTTGGTCAAAAATTTAAAAATTTAAAATTCTGTAGACCAAAAGCGCTGGCTTATGATGAAAAAGTGGCAAACATCAAAAGTGTTGCCTAAAGGAGTAAAAGTGCATATAAATATTGTAAAAGTGGCCAAAAATTTGAAAGCACCCAAATACAAATCAGAAGCGCTCTTAAAAGATTTAAAAGCACAAAATTTGATCAAAAGCGCATATTAAAGTTTCAAAAGTGCTAAACAAGAGCAAAAGCGCACAATAACAAGGTAAAAGTGCAAAATGGCTTAAAAGTGGTGAGCAAAAGCACCAAGGTGATTCACAGAAGTGCACAGGAAAAGTGTGAAAGCACACATTTGAAGGCAAAAGCGCCCTTAAAATTGGCAAAAGTGCCCATTTAGCAGAAAAAAAGGAAAAAAGGGTTGTTTAACTGAAAAAAATTGGAAAAAATTGAAATGAAAGTTGTAAACAAAAAAATGAAAAGGTACAAGTACTCACCGAAGGTCCTGAGCCAGGCAGATGCTGATGTCGACTACATTTCTCAAATCAATGCTCATGGAGAGGGACAGACATTGTGGAAAGTAAAAGAACAAATAGAGAGTAAAAGTCAAAAGTCAATGGTAAAATTTATAATAAAAAGGGATTTTGACCCCTTTATATAGAGGTTTGACCTAAAAAGAGGTAAATTTGACCTAAGCAAGTATCTTTTCATCAAAATTGACCTAATAAAGCAATTTAATCATCAGAACAATTGAAACCGAGGCATTTGAAATCAAACAAAGTGAACATTCAAATCAGAAAATCAAATAAAATTCATCAAAAATCAATTAATGGCCAAATCAAATGGAATTTTATTTTATTTTTGAGGGGGCATACCATCAGATCATCAGATCAACATCAACAATAACATCATCGAAAATCAAGAGACTGATCATCAAATCAAAGCGAAAGCTTTTATCAGGAAATTTTTCATAATCAAACGAATGGGGCAACACATCGAAATCAATTAGCAGAATGATCATCATATAAGAATGATCATCAATTGAGTGTTTCACATCAATCATATTAGAATGATCATCAATTGAGAGTTTCATATCAATCATATCTGCATCAATCTTGTATCAGAAATCAAAGGATCAACCATCAAAAGACATTAAATGAACATCAGAGATCGACCATTAAAAGAATTAGGACCTATCATCAGCAAGATTAGAGTATTCTTTGAATCGACATGCTTTGCACGTAGACTCAAAGAGGGGTATTTGTAATCACCTAAAAATGGACAAAGATCAAATCAAAGTAAATTGTGTCAAATCTAAGAAAATCGAGGACATAATTGAATCAATTGAATCACAAAGCATAATTAGCCAATTGAAACGAAAATCAAGTCTTAATTCAAGATAAATCAAAATTGAGAGCATTTTAATCAAGTGCAATCAAATCAAAATACAATTAAATCAATTAATTGTATAGTCTTGGATTAAATCAAATTCAACTCATTCAAGGGGTACATGGCTAAAATAAATCAATTAAATCAATTAATAAATCTCAATTACTCTCAACAACCACCAAGGGAGGAAATTCAATCAACCAATGAGATTTAAGGAAAGGCATTCACATGGATCAAGCCAAATTCAATCTCAATCACTCAAAGTGAAAGAGAATCTTGTCCATTGATCTTGTCTACTTGTCCCAAGCTTTGAGTACACAAACTTTGCATTGTCTTCAAAGGGTGGAACCAAGGACTCAACCAAGGCTTAATCATGATCAAACACAACTACACCCCCTACCATTTGGAAAATCTATAAAAGGAAGGCCAAATTCCTTCATAATTATCAACCACACATCTAAGAATTTCATTGAACCTCTTGCAATTTCAGCTTAGAAAGGCATTTGATAGCATAATTAGCATTTACTTTGATAATTGTTAGCAATAGCCTGTTTATCTTTATCATTCTCATTCTGGGACTGTCATTAATCAGAGCTTGTTGAGATCTATTCATTAACATTCTTAGTTAGAGAGCCATAGGATGCTCAATTGATCATTAATTTGCTAAATAGTTTCTCTATAGTGGTTGTATTTAGTTACTATTTCATTTATTGATGTTCAACCTTAATTATATGAAGATACTTTTATTAGTATACAAATCAGACCTTTTATATTTTTGGCATGTGCCACTAATGTAAACTCCCTTTTCTGTATTATAATGAATTATCAAATTTTATTATTTTTAATTTATGGTGGTCCTTACAATTATGGCGAGTAAAGCATATGATTCTATTCAAGTGCTAAAACATTGATTTTGTAAATATATATTACAATTTAATGCCACAACCCTTGCTTTTGTTTATGTATATATTCTGGATATTTATGTTGTTGTGTGAGTGATTTTGGGAATTGTAAAACTCAATGAGATATTAATATGAGAAATCAAATCAAATTAAGATACAAACTAGTTAGAAACATGAAATGAAAGACTCGACCATCTCATAGCTCTCTATTCCTAAGCAACTATAGATTTATCTCCCAGGCATTATTAGATTGATAGGTGAAAACTTAGAAAACAAAAACAAAATAATATGAAATTTATCTAATGCTATGATGGATGAAAATTAAGCTAAATGATCAAGAACAACTATGAATTCAACTAAACTAACCAATATGCATACTAAAATTGATATTATGATGTGACTCAAATGAACTTTCTATGCTAAAATGACTATAATGCAATTTCTCTAATGAGAGTGGATGCACAAATTAGGTTTATGTGTTGGAAAGTTGGCTATACTGATGTATATGACTTTATATAGTGTTTTCAGTAAGGGAACAAAGTCATATAGTAGTTTGGAGTCAGCGCACTTGATGAGAAGATCAGAAATCTGTTAAGTGTTGAAGACTTGATAGTGTACTGAGTTCCTATAGCTCAGAGCATCAACGCACATGCATACAATAGAATTATGGTGTGAGCCCTAGAAGTTAAGTTTGTGGGACTATATTCATGCTTATTCTATGAGCACATGATCAGATATGCAAGTATGAGAAAGATACACGTAGTTGAAGTTGCACAACCAGTGTGTGCCAATGAAGAATAGAGTAAGGAGCCGACTGTTATGATTTTGATTTGCAACTATATTCTAATGATGTAAAGGCTATGTGGCTACTTTAATTAGGTTTTTGACATGTATATATGTTTGTTTGTAAACACACTTAAGACAATTCATTTGGAAGTGTTGTATGTAATAGGTTTAAGGGCCGACCTAGTTGTTTATTTTGTATGCGCATATAAATATAAGATGCACCCATTGTAATTAGTGGATGTGGATATAGAGTTGTGATAAGAAGAGTAGAGGTATGTGAAGATTCTATAAGATGTAGTAGAGCTTTGCAAGAGGTCAAAGCATCAGTGCATCAAAGGAACTGATCTGACAAATAGTGTCACAATGATAGTTCATCCAATAGATATGGTGTGTATCTGAGATCAGAAGGTTGTAGCCTTCACCACTTGAGTAGTTAGCTCTAGGATAGTGTGTCCACTCCTCTGATAGGGAATATTGTAAAAGACTCCTAACAGGGTCTGACCCTTAACAAGGTCTACTACATTTAATGCATTATAAAGAAACTCCTAATAGGGTTAAGGATCTTCTAACAAGGATCACAAAATACTAGTACAAAATATTAGTGGGTGTCAATTCCCACTGGTGTTTTTACCTATTTGGGTTTCCCCGTAACCATATTGGTGTCATGTGTTGATTTCATGTTTTATGTTTATGTGGATGTTCATTTTAGTACTTAAGCATTTAAGTTCAATTAAAAGATTAAATTTAAAAGATAAAATACAGTGAACACTGATTCACCCCCCCTATCTTAGTGTTCCCATTTCTAACAATTGGTATCAGAGCTATGGTCCTCAGCAAAGAAGTTTAACCACTTGATGAGATCATGGACAAAGAATAAATGAAACATCTGAAAAGAAATCTGGAATTGCTCTTGAAGACCTGGACAAATCTGAAAGAGAAATTGAAGAACTAAAAGAAAAAGTCAGTGAAGCTCAATTAGTTATCAAAAAGCTAAGAAGGGATCTGAAAGAATGTTCCACCAGTGAATTCGGGATAATGGTCAAGAAGCTGAATGAAGAAAATGCATCCTTAAAAGATCAGCTTCAAGAATTTGATGATAAACTGATCAACAATTAGGAAGTTTATAATGAACAAGTCAAAGATAACCTTCAACTCAATGAGGAATTAAGGCAAGAAAACATGGAAATATTTGAGCTAAGGAATAACAAAGAAAGCTTGGAGTCTGAGTTAAAAGAAGCAAAGAATCATATTGACAAATTGCACATAAGTTCTGATCTGATAGAATCTTAGTTATATGCAAGAAGAGCTAAAGGAGATACTAGCTGCATCAAATACAGTGAAGCACAGAATCAGATTGACAATGTGGGAACAAGCAAGAATGCACTAGAAGACTCTACTAATACTAAGAAGATTGAAGATCAAACCAAAGATAATAGTGAACCACCTAAGAATGAGTGCAAGCCAATAGACTGCACTTGTTTTGCATGTAGCAAACATGGACACATAGCAAGGAACTATACAGAGGTAAGACCTTTTAATGGTTACTATTATTCATGCAATAAATTTGGTCATAGAGACATGAATTGCAAGACTAGTAAAAAGAATAAGATTCAACATGATTAGAGAAATTAGAATTAGAAAAATATAAGAAGTTCTCATAATGTTACATGTCAAATATGTAACTATAATGGTCATTCAGCTAGATAATGTAAAATGATGACTCATGTCAATGCACCGAGGAATATAAGGCCTCCAGTCATTTGTCACTCTTGTAAAAAGGCTGGACATATCCCAAAGTTCTGTAGATCAAGGACACAAGATCAAGAAAGCCCTAAAAAGACAAAAGAACTAGTATTGGACCTTGAAGGAGAAGTTAATTTTGTAAAAGCCTTAGATGATGCAAGCTTGATCTGGTCAGAAGGAAAGAAGGACAAAGTTGATGAGAATGTATTGGATGCATCCATAGTGGACGCACCCTCTACATCTAGATGAATGGCCCTCCGGGTCATAGGGGGAGCTAATTTATCTCTAGCCCCCTATGTGGCTAGTATACTCACTCTCTGAGTATGCACCTTTGAACTTAAGCTTTTGGAGAATAAAGGAACCTTTGTGCAAGAGTGCACATACTGATTGTTCACAAAACAAAAGTTGGAAATTTTTAAGTGACACCCTAGTTTACGCAGCAAGCATTAATGGCAGAATTTTTACTTTAAGTACACAAAAAGCTTTTTGATTACTTAGTGCATTCGAATTCAAAGTGATTGGAGAGTAGAAAGAGCCTTAGAAGTTATTGTGAAGATTTTTAGATTGATCCATCAATGATTAGCAGTACATTTGATCAGTTACAAAAACCCTAGTTTGCCATGCTGATTCAGAAATCTTCAGATTATCTTAGAGAACATTTGGAAAGCAATAAAACAAGCAAGTGATGGCCACTCCCATAGTATTTGATGTTGCAGAAAAGAAAAGATATGTGTATAAGAAGCATCCATTTAAGTCTACCCTAGATGATTTAGAGGGAGAATTCTCTAGCACGCCTATGGGCGTTATGCATGTAAAAGATATTAGGGCATATATTTATTTTAAGAAGGAACTAGTTGTAACAACCCATAATAACCCAAAAGATAAAACCATGAAGGTCCAACCATACACAACCACAAAAGCATGATAATTTTTTTAATTTTTTTTTAATATTCCAAGTCAAAAAAAAATACATAGTAACTGCTTCTAAGAGCATTACAATTTCCAAACTGAGTTATATAAGAGAAAATATGAATACTCTTTACTCAAAACTTATTTTCAATTACATATTCCTTTCAAGCCTTTTACATTCTACGAATGGAACTGATAACTAATAAAAAAGTAATGATCCGCCTTCCATAAATCTTAACAGCAGCTAACCACTGGCCCAAACTCATTGATTTATCCATTTAAACCTGAAAGTCAAGAGTAAACACAAACACATATGCAAACAGGGCTCAGTCACATTAATTAGGATAACAGAGTACTTCCAGAAACCTGCATTCATAATAAAATCAGAATAACCTATAATCCATGCAGATAGAATACAGATGTTACTAAAATTTAATAACATGATTCCATTCTTTTAACACTGAAATCAGCAAACACTACATTTCTTTTCCAACAGAAATAAACTCACAAAGAAAATGACAAGGTAATGATCCAATAGTTCATGGGTGTCCACATAAGAATCTACGCTATGTATCCATGAGGAAACCTCATAGTAATCCATTATGTCTGATGAAACCATAATGTTTTATCTTGTTAGATGATACCCATAGCCCATAAATTTATAATTATCTCTTAATTAAATAACTGATAGAAATTCTTTCCCATAAGGATATAGACTAGTGTCAGTCGCTACCGACAGAAATTCTATCACCACAAGGTACTAGACTAGTGTCAGCCACCCAATCTAAGGATCACACTTGCATTATCTCAAAACACTTATACTAGCATTTAATAATTGAAATAAAATAAACTATATTTCTCATTTTCAACTATATCTCCATTTCCATTGCATCAATAATGAAATTGAATCAGCAATCAGAAATCCATATAGATCCAAATTCTTATTTTACCACAATCTCATTCCAACGTAACCATCTCAAATGGAAACCATTTAACATTTAAAATAGCATTGTAAAAGATACAGTAAGATGTAAATAACTCCATAAAATAGAACCGAATCATAAACAAATATCTACTAAAACATTGCATTTAATATACAAATAAAATACGCCATAACCAATTAAAAATAGTTTTATTTACTTAACATGCTATTCTGTTATTTATAAGAACATACTCTTATATACGTGTTGATGTATGTACATGCATACACCATGGCTCAAGTATGCATCTACATATCCCAATAGATATATCTATAATTATATACTCTTATAAATAACATTTTGGAGTGACAAGTAAATTTTCCACACTTATTTACTAACAATGGCACAAGATAAAAAAAAATAACATTCTAATTCTAAAACTTTATAACAAATCCAAGCCCAAAGATATACATTGAGAATCAAATCCATCATTTCAATTTTCACAGAATTACATCTATTTATAGAGCTTTCAAAATAGTAATTTAATATTATACCTTCAATCACATTGGTATACAATAATTGAATTGAACAGTCGACTACATTAATGACAATTTTGAAACGAACTCAAAATTCCATTTACTGCCTTCGACCTTTAACAGACAATCATCTAATCACATAATCGTCAATTTTTTTCATTGACTCAAACTTCCCATAACTGATATACCAAATCGACTCTGTTATAACATTCTAATATACTATCATCTTAGTTTACAAGCTAGTAACTTTTTTTGGTATTCTATCTACACAAAATAACTTTCGAATACTACAAACAAACGTATGTTACTATTGCATATGACATTAACCATGCTACAAAGCTACAATGTTGAAGGATAAGATAAAAGACACTTACTATCTTACGATAGATAATAAACTATCCACTCTTCCCTGATATACCAACCTTTAGTTCACTACTTTATATACGAAAGATTTAAAAATCAAAAGAAATAAAGACTTTTTTTTCCCCGATAGTATACACCACACATCTAAACAAGAAGTTCAACATCTGACTTGCTAATGGCATTAGATACCAGCTCCACAAAATTCAAGTACAACATGGTGAGCATCAAACTCTAATACCATGAACAACACATAGTAACCTTAGAAGTACGGCAACTTCAATTTCCTTACATCCGCATTGAAATTACTATCAACAGACAAAACACATGTTCCAAATAACTAAAAAGAAAACCCAAGAACCACCTTATCGACAACTACAAAACAAGAATATGAGTAAGCCCTATTCCACAAAGCAAAACCACATAACATCCGCACCCAGAAACACCCATATAGCACAGTGGTCTCAAATAAAATTGCTCTGTTACAAAGAATTCTTAACACCCAACATCCTATACACGTACCAGACTTCCTACCCAAGTATTGCATTTCTCAAAACTCAAGTTCACTAGACTAAAAGCTCGGCCAAACATTAGTAAGCTCACGGGTACAACACAGACCCAAACTATAAATGCAAACTCCCAAGACTTCATGCTGTTAAACTGAAATTACCTTGTAATCAACTTAGATACATCACATTCGCAAGACTCAAAGAGACCCTCTAAACCATGTAAACCATGTAATAGGGTAATACAAAGACAAGAATCACTAGACATTAAGAATAAGCCCTAAACATCATCTCTGTTTATTTCTAATCTACGAATACACATAACATTAACCAATCCCCAACAGAAACATCAATACTACAATAACAAGTTTCATAACCAAAGATTCTAAAAGTAATCTCCAGATTTACATTGACCATTCATAAAATGATGATATACATTACTGCAGACTTAAATTTAAGAACAAAATATAAAAGATAAAGAAGAGATTGAGTCAAAAATTGCCCCTGCCTAGTTTTCGTGTGGGGTTTCTGAAACTGGAAAGTGTCCTAGCCCACTCCGAGCACATAAAATCTCTTAAATGCCTATGATTGTAAAGAAATAGCTTGCCGTGCATACTTCTACACAATCCATTCATTCTATCACAAAGAAAAAGACTAAGATATGCATCCAAAACCAATCGTTCACCAGAGAAAATGAAGCAAAACTCGGCTTCAAAAATGGAAATCCCTTCACCAAGTTAATGGAGGTCTTTCCCAAATAATAGACTAATAGTTTAACAACTACAATCTCCTCCCTCGAAAAGATGAGCATGCTACTTGCAAGCGATGCTTACCATCTGTCTGTAGCATACCAAATTCAAAACCCAATGCCTGCAGAATTAATTGCCCACTACGCCCAAAAAAACTCACTTCATTCAATGTCGTACAGAGCATTTATCGCAGATGGGTTTAGTGATTAATAGGAGAATTTGAGAGTGGTAGAAAATGTGTTTAGATATACTTTAGGTTATAGAGTACTCTAACATATCTTTACCATATTTACTAACATATAGTTAGGATTTACTAACATTAACTTTGAATTAAGTAAGGCATAAAATAATTAATATGTTATACATATACATAAATACCATATATATATGCAAAAATAAATAAGTGTATAAGTGTATATATATATATATATATATATATATATATATATATATATATATATATATATATATATATATATATATATATATATATATATATATATAGACACACACACACACACACACACACACACACACACACACACACACACACACACACACACACAAATATTCTTTTCTAAAACCATTCAAATGAAAATTATATTAACAGAATTAAGATAGTAATCCTATCCATTAAATCAATACTATGAACTTGACATACGCAAATATAACCTCATAACAGAAGTAATAACAGAAAAGTAAACCAATTAATCAGTCACCAACAAAACCTTGATACCAAATACAGATCTTTAACCAACATTTCATCAACATAATCACTATCCGAAACAACCAAGTATAGGTCTTACCAACATAACAAAATTTAGAAAAATAACATCTAATAATCTACCAGTTAATCAGTCATAACAATAATAGTAATTTGAATGTTCCAATTCTGGAAATCAGATTATAATGAACCTAATCTCTCAGTGAAGTTTAGGTAAGTGACATTAGAAATCTAATCTTCAAGGAAGATCCAACAACAGAACTATACCAGAATGAGCTAAGCTAATAAATAGAAACCAAATTAGAACAAAACATTAATAAGCGAAACCAGAGACTGTCAGGGGCATGACACTAGTAGGATTAGATAGATTAAGGGTGCACATGGAAACCATACTAAAACCAGACAAAACCTTCCTGGATGAATATGCAAAGTGGAATGATCACCCTATAGTGGAGTATGCTACGACATATGAGTTCTATGAGACAGAAAGGATTAAAATACTTCTAAGTAGAATTCATGATGACCTATTTTGGATAGGTGATGTGCCAGTAAGAATCACTAGTGACCTAATATATGAGATGATAGGCCTATCTAAGACTGGTGCCTTCCTTCCTATGAGAAAGGATGTCAGAAAAATTATTGAACAAACATGTAAGTCAAGGAGTGATAGGCACGGGATGACAATTAAGCCTATTGAGCAAGCTGACATCAAATTGATGTCCATGATACTTGGATATAGGTTTCAATGTACCAGAAGGATGAATAGTGTATTTGCAGCCACAATTCTAGCAGCCATTATACTTGTGAAGGAAGATGGAGATTTCAATTTGTGTGAGATCTTGCATGCACAGTTGATTGATAACATCAAGGCAATCAAGCATGATAAGACCAAGATATTTAGGTTTGGGTCTTTGATCATTTACATGTACCTTCATATAGCTAGGAAAGTATCAGATTTGTATTTGGACAAGTCCATTCCAACCATGCCACAAATATCTTACAAGGCATCCATTGAGAGTACATTGAGAGATTACATAACATTGGAGTTGAAGACCTTGAGGGCCAAGATGCAAATGAGGTAAAAAATTCCAGAAAACATTTTTGAGAAATACAAGGATACTATATGTTTTATGGTTGAAACAGATACAACATGTATGGAGGCAGTTGTACCTAGAGCAAAGTGGATTCATCCACTTGGATATGAAGTAGAGGAACATGTTTTAGAAGCATATGCTCAAGTATTGCTCTCAGCTCCTATTGACCCTAATGAGCCTAGGTGGGGAACTTATGACGAAAAGACAAGAGAGATAGATGTTAAACTTAATAGCACCACAACAAAAAGAAAGGTTGGTAAAGTGACCTCAGAGATCTTGAGAATACATGGAGTGTCTCAAGAAGATCTAGACAAAGAAAAAGAACAAAAGATTTCTTTGGAATTAAAGAGCGCAGATGCAGCAAAGACAAAATCACATGATCCTTGACAATGTGTGGAACATCCTAGAATTTCAAAAGAGATGTAGGCTATTGAAGAAGATCTATGGATAAGGGAGAAGATCTTAGATGAAACCCTTCCTGTATGTGAGCTAGAAGAGAAGAAGTTGCTATTAGATCTAGTGAAGCCTCACCTCAAGACCAAGACAAGAACATTGAATATAATAGATAAAAAATATGGATTAGTTTCCAAAGAAATAGAGAAATCCTTTGAGAAGGTCTTTATGAACAGACACATGTATCCATCTATTGCACCCAAAGCACAAGTATCCATAAAGGGAGTCAAGGTGGTAGAGCCCACCAATGCATCAATAATAGGTCCTCAGGATTCAACACCTACAATGGAAGTACAATCAGAGGTAGATAAGTCTGCACTCACTACAAAGTCACAAAAAGACAACACCATTATCATTGAGAATGTAGAGATAGCCATGGAAGCCACTAACACTGAGTTGGATAAGTTTGAAGAAGCTTGTGTGAGCACACGAGAAGCTAAAATTTTATGCAGCAACACACCTCTAACTCATCAAGAAGAAATATTGATTGAAAAGATAACAAATGAGAAAGAAGAAGAAAAGATGGAAGAAAAGAAAGAACAAGAAAAAGAAGAAGAAAAGAAAGAAACATAAAAAGAAGAGAGTAATGAACCATTAGTTGAACTAGTCAAGGTAAAAAAATAAGTGATGGATAGCACTCCCATCACTCCCTCAGCAACATTGTTGTCAATTTTGACACCTGACACATCTAGCTTGGACTCATGGAGAGAAGAAGATCTGATAAAATTCAGCACCCTAGCCATGGAAAAGGCCAAAGAAAAACAAGTGATGAGGAATCCCCTCCTGGTAGAATCAACAAACATTCTAAATAATTTGTTGCTAGAGGACAAGAAAGAGTCAAAGATACACTCTGTTGATGATGTGAGTATAGCCATCTCACATTTCAAAAGTAATTTCTCAAACCTTGAAGAATCTACATCTCTAGTTGCAGAAGAAAAATACCTGAAGAAGAGGTTGAGTGAATTAATGAGCATCTTTTCACTTGACCTAAGCTCACTCAAGACTAGTCAAACATCCTTAAAAGAGTTTACAAATCAAGGTAGAAGAATCATTGCAAAATCCATGGATCGGGATAAGCTTACTGATGCCCATTTCAAGAAACTAAAAGAGTTCAGTGAAATACACATCCATAGATGTAAACATGTGTAATAATGTATATCAAGGGAAAATAGATAAGATTGAGAAGGCAGAAAAAGAAATGTCAAAAATTAGGGCAAGGCAAACAGAGCTCAGGAATGCTCTTGCGCCCTCATTAGATATACTCAATTAGAACATCAAGGACTTAGACGCCACAATGATAACATATGATCATGGTCCTAGCATTGAATTGGAGAAGATGGAGAAGCTACAATATGCACTATGTGCCCATCTCCAGATAGTAAATTCTTTGATCACATTTTGGAAGAAGATCCAAAACCTCAAGATAGCATATCTGGATGTTTTCCCTCAGTGAGTATGTGTAAATACAGTTTTTGAAACACCTTTGTCATTAATGTCAAAGGGGGAGTTGTGTATAGAATATGGATCATAATATGTGTTGCCCGTCAAATAAATTTTATCTTATTCATATGCGGCATTTTCCAAGCTTTGTCAAAGTTTAAGTTGCAAATTGAACCTTGAACTTTGAACTTGAACCTGGCAATTCAAGGTTCAAAGTTCAATATAATTTTCTCCAAAAGCATCATGTATAGGTAGCATCATGGTGTTAAAGCTTTTATCATCATGGTCATGTGTTCATTTTTTAAATGTGCACTTTCACAACTTTACATTAGAAAGTCTCCCAAGTCCAAGTTTTTAGTATCATGGTTCATTTTTTTTTTGAACTTGTTATAAAGTCCTTGGGGTCCACCACATTTGTCAAGTGTGCATATTAATTAAAATATTTTGAATCATGTACTTTGAACCCATCTTTAATGGTTGAAAGATCAAATTTCAAAATGTAATAATACCTGTTGCCCAAATTTTCCCTGTCATTCATTTTTGGCCATGGTTCCTGTTTTCCAAGAAGAAATGCTCGTGTTGAAAATCTCTGTGTTTTCTACCTTTTAAAGTCGAGAGTCCAATGTGTTTTTTGCTCAAGTGTCAAAAACACAGTGTGTTTTCGACCTCCGCTCTACAGGCTCAGGATGTTTCTGCCTTTCGGTCCAGAAATCCAGTGTGTTTTCAACCTCTTGGCTCTGAAAGTTTGGTGTGTTTTCGGCCTGTTCTCAAAAATCCTCTATGTTTTTGACACCCTCTATGTTTTGACCCTAGGTGCACAACTCCGATAGGTGGGTCCCAATTCCTCATAGCTGTGCGAGTGCGGTATAAATCTTGCAGTTGTCGCATGTTCACAAGGAATATTCCTTGCCTTTGTGATCATGTGACAATGGTCAGATTAAGTTCTCAGTTGGTCCGCATTTCAAGCAAGGTGGCTTATTTTCTTTAAGCACGCAACTTCGATCTGTGGGCCCAGTGGGGGGCTTTCCTCAAATCTTGTGGTCGTTGCATGATCGCATAGGCCTTCCTGGCTGCATGTGATCATGCGATAGGATGACACCTGTCGGTGGGCCCTTTCTCTATCATGTGGGATCGGTGGTCAACCGGTGGTTATCGGGGTGGATCATGTGGTTTGTTGCATGATCGCATGGGCTCTTCTAAGCCCATGTGACCATGGGACAAACCGTTAGTGGTTTTCATGGTGGTCTGCAGGGTGGTGGTTTGTGGTTAGTGGCTAACCTCATGTGATCGGTCGCATGATCGCATGGACTCTTCTAAGCCCATGTGACCATGCGACAAGCCATTAGCAGTTACCATTGCTTACGGGTGGTGTTGCGGTGGATCCTATGCCAGGGGTGTTGAGGTGTTTGCTCAAGTGGTGGTCGGAATGAATGGGGGAGTGACATGTGGTTGTGTGGTTGTACGGTTGGAGGTGGCCCCAGTCCTTAGTGGTCAGTAGAGGTTGTTGCGGGTCCTGAGTGCTTTTGCGATGGTAGGGAAAGAATTTTAAAGGGTTGTCGCATGATCAAATGGAGTCTTTCTAGCTCATGCAATCATGTGACCAATGTTATTTCAAAGCAGCATGGGCCTGGTGAGTTCACGGTTGCATGGTTAAAGATTTCTACTAGTCGCCAGATCGACCCGGGGTTAAGAAAGACATTGCGCGACTTTGCGACTGCAGAGAGGATGAACCCAAGGTGGGCCCTAGGTTAGATATATTGCGTGACTCAGTGACTAAGGGGTATCTCACATTCACCAAACTTAGCTAGGGTTAGTTAAAAGGTTAAGCGATTCTACAACTGAAAGAAAATTGGAACCCGAGGTTAGAATTACAGTGCATCTTGGGCTCGAGCATTTGCGGAAGGTAGAGGCAGATTTCAAAGGACTTGTCGCATGATTGCATGAAGCCTTTTAGGCTCATGCGATCATGTGACCATTGAATTTTCAAGGCTATGTTGTCAGATCCTGTTGGGCCACATGCTGGGTTTTGGCAAGTATGATGTCTGGCAGGTCCCGAGCATCGCATTTGTGGCAAGCGTTGACAGTTTCAAAGAGGATAGTCACATGATCGCATGAGGCTCTTTTAGCTCATGCGATCATGCGACCAATGATGTTTTTAAGCGATGCAACCATTTTTCATGGGGTTTCTTCTACAGAGTTGATTGTAGAGTGCGGGTAGCTGAGAATTGATGAGTTTTGGAGGCGGTTGCAGTTAAGAATTTCCAGAGATCTTTAGGTAGCTATTTCTTGATCTTTTCTAGTATCTGATCAGATTTTGCCCATTCATGGCAGTATGGGCTCGCAGAGAAGTAGATGGATGAGGATTTTGTGTCTAGAGGTTGATCAGTACAAGCATGGGCATGCAAAGGAAAAGGATATCTGATCGGTCGAGATATTTGTAGAACATTTATGATCAGATTGTGACTGGTTTTAGGGATGATTATTATATTGTAGATTTATGTAGCCCTAAAAGATTTTTGATTCTTGCCTGTGTGCAGTTGGAGTGTATATAACCTTTTTTGGTGCCAGTAGTGCTCAGAATTCACATTTTGTAAAAAGAAAAAAGGCTTTTTCTTGGAAAACTATCTGTAGCATTTTTTCTGCTCTCTGGTTTTTCACATCTTGTAAGTTTTCATTGATGAACCTAATATTGCAATGCATTCTGTGACATTTTTCTTGTCCTTATGCCTTCCTTGTTTGGCTTGTCTCTTATTGGATTGAATTTTATGCATGTTTTCAATGGAAATTGGGGTTCCTGGTCCCTCTCATTTTCTGCAATTTTGTGTGTTCATTGTGTCTGATCTGATTTAGGTGTTTTGTGGGCATACTACAACCCCTAGCAACCTTGTCTCATTCCTACACCTAGTTGTAGAAAAGGATGTCTATTTGTAGGTCATAGGTTGAGTTTTCTGTTGAAGCCTTCCTATGAAATACTGATGCAAACCTATGCAGTGAGTGGTGACTTATTAGACTTGATTCCTCCATTGATTGCACCCCTCTATACTGAGATCCAAACCCTAGTTTTGGTGCATCACCTAGTAGGATAGATTTGTTTTCCTGTCATTTCCCTTTTCATGCACTCCTTCTAACCCTTTCCCCTCAAAGTTTACTTTCCTATTAAGAGAAAATCTGGGTGACTATCCAAGAGGAACCAGCCTAGAACCTGGAGGTCTCATCTCGGTTAGCAAAAGGTCCCACAACCTTGAGATGATTCCCTTGTTATACTGAGTTATCAAGACTATGAGAGCTTGAACTAAGTGTCCAAATTTAGTGTATAACATTTCTGGCACGCCCAGTGGGACTAAAGTTCAGATTCATGTTCATGGTATGCTATCTCTGATATGCCGATAGCATGCTACAGGCCTAGAAGAGGTCATTCTACTGCATATCTGGTGACTCCAGAAGTCTACTAGTTTCAAAGGTCAAGTGCTGGTATGTTTCAAGTCTTTCATATTCAGATTCTAGCTAATTGCATGAGTAGCCATGTCAAGTTTTTATGGACAGTCAAGATACTTACCACCCCATTGTGAGAATAATGCTCAACCAGCTAGTTTTCAGCCTTATCAAAGCCACCCAAAGCCTCCTTTTACCCCAAGCTATTATACTTCTCAAGGGTATTAGTGTATCCAGTATGCCCCAAATGAGTTTTCCCTTGTGAAAAGTTATGAGCAGGCTCTCAGGCAAGGTGGATCATGGGCTCAAGAGGCACAATAGCAGATGTAAAGCCAGCTACCCCATCCTATTTACCACCCACCCTCCCCTGCTTAGCCTATTCAGTAGCAAATGCAGACTCTGAGCTCAGACTTCAAGGAGATGCAAGAGGCAAAGACTCTGTTGCTTGATTTAGTTAAGCAAGTGTCTGAACTCAGGGAGCTCAGAGAGCAGGACGCTCAAATTTATTATGAAGAGGATTCAGCTCCCTACTAGGAGATGGAAGCCCAAAGCTATGAGCAGGAGGCAGTTTCTTACCAAGCGGTAGAGACTCTTGTTGATGAGCAACAAGTAAGGATGTTTCAAGAGGAGATCAGATGCCGAGCTGAAATTGAGACAACAAGGTTAAGATCACTAATTGTTCAACAAGAGGCTCCTAAGCCTAAGATTCCAAGCTCGAGGGCCCATTTTCCTCAAGAGCCCACATTGGAAGAGCCAAGAAAGCATTCATTTCCAAGCTTTAAAACTGCTATGCCTTCTTTGTCTTCCGCCTCTTCCCCTCAGTTGCACATCCCAAGTTTCAAGGCAAAAAATTATGTTCAAGAGCCTATGCTTGAGGTTCAGTCCACCTTGCAAGAGCAGCCCATTCAAGAAAGATTTTCATCCCAAGAGGCCCCTTTGGTTTCTAAGGATGATGAAGTAATCTGGATTCCCCAATGGACTCTGCCTCCTAGCTGTCAGATGCCCAGTCTTTTTAAGTGCACTAGTCTAGTGTCTGAGCAAGGACTGGTGAATGTGCTTTCATGTGATGAGGAGGAGAGGGCATCTAAGGTATCAGTGCAAAGTGATGACTATGGTGAAAATGAGCAGCAAGGTGTGGAGGTGGACATTGATGCTCAACCTAAGCTCTTGGGTGATTTTTTGAATAAGCTTCCCCTCTTTGTTGATGATAAAGAAGACACCATGCCATTACCTATGGCTGAAGGTCAATCAGAACAACAGGTCCACCATCAACAGGAGGTTGATTCTATGATGGATGTCATGTGCTTGTTGGGTGAGCTGCCTTGTTTTATGGAGCAGAATGATGAAGCCATGGGAGAGGCTTTCCAAGAAAAGGACATAGACAAAAGCCTTGAAGAAGAGTATGATTTTTCCAATATCATAGAGGTCTTTTGTGACAAATTGGATGTTGAACCCCTATTCCTTGGAGTGGAGGTTCAAGGTCATATGCCTATTGAAGAGGGCCTAGTCTTGGATTTCCCTTTTCACAAGGAGTTACTGCATGAGCAGGATTTGGAATCAGTTCCAAAACTTCAAGATATTGATAACTTTGATGAGCTCTTGTCTGGTTTAAGGGAGGAAGATGGCAGTCCCTTGGATGTCCATGATGGAAGGCAACCACAAAGATAAAGAAGAAACCAGCAATGAAAGTCCTACCTTTAGACTTTCAAGAGGCTGCCCCATCAGATACTTGGCCTAGAAGGAGTTCACTAAGGCACCTCCATATGATCCATTTGAGGTGAGTGAAATTGATCTTGTTTTTGCAGACATAGCATATCCTCATTTGCCAAATTTTCATATGCCTCATATCCTTGTAGCTATCTTCATGTATTTAGTGCAAAATATCTTAATGAGGAAGGGTAGCTACTTTTCACAACTAGTGAATGGTTTTGTTTAGCCAGGTCTCTGCTCTATTTAGTTTAGCTTAGGTTAGTCTTTTCCTATTTTCTTCTAGTTTTCTAGCTTAGCTTTCCTATTTTCCAAGAAGTGCCTGTGCACAGTTTGTCTTACCGGTTTAGTTTTTGTCTCTGAAAGTTTTTGTGCTCAAAAGAAGTGACTTCTATGCCCAATGGACTTTTCAAGGCAGCTGGTCTATGTCTAGCAGGCTGACATCCCACAGAGGTCGCCAAAATGTTGCCCAAATTTTCCCTGTCATTCATTTTTGGCCACGGTTCCTGTTTTCTAAGAAGAAATGCTCAAGTGTTAAAAATCTTTGTGTTTTCTTCCTTTTAATGTCGAGAGTCCAGTGTGTTTTCTACTCAAGTGTCAAAAACCCAGTGTGTTTTCAACCTCCTCTCTACAGGCTCAGGATGTTTCTGCCTTTCGGTCTGGAAATCCAGTGTGTTTTCGACCTCTCGGCTCTAAAAGTTTGGTGTGTTTTTGGATTGTTCTTGAAAATACTCTATGTTTTTGACATCCTTTGTGTTTTGACCCTAGGCGTGCAACTCTGATAGGTGGGTCCCAGTTCCTCATAGTCATGTGAGTGTAGTATAAATCTTGCGGTTGTCACATGTTCGCAAGGAATATTCCTTGCCCTTGCGATCATCCGACAATAGTCGGATTGAGTTCTCAGTTGGTCCACATTTTGAGCAAGGTGGATTATTTTCTTTAAGTGCCCAACTCCAACCTATGGGCCCACTGGTGGGCTTTCCTCAAATCTTGTGGTCGTCGCATGATCGCATAGTCCTTCCTATCCACATGCGATCATGCGATAGGATGACACCAGTCGGTGGACGCTTTCTCTGTCATCCAGGATCTACGGTCAACTGATGGTTATCAGGGTGGCATCATGTAGTTTTTCATATGATTGCATCAGCTCTTCCAAGCCCATGTGACCATGCAACAAAATGTTAGCAATTTCTATAGTGGTCTGCAGGGTGGCGGTTTGCGATTAGTGGCTAACCTCATGCGGTTGGTCACATGATCACATGGGCTCTTTCGAGCCCATGTGACCATGTGACAAGTCGTTAGTAGTTACCATTGCTTGCGGGTGGTGTTGCGGTAGATCCTATGCCAGGGGTGCTGAGGTGTTTGCTTAGGTGGCAGTCAGACCGAATGGGGGAGTGACACATGGCTACGCAGTTGCGCAGTTGGAGGTGGGCCCAGTCCTTAGCGGTCAGCAGAGGTTGTTGTGGGTCCCGAGTGCTTTTGCGATGGCAGGGCAAGAATTTTAAAGGGTTGTTGCATGATCCCATGATGCCTTTCTAGCTCATGCGATCATGTGACCAATGTTATTTCAAAGAAGTGTGGGCCCAGTGAGTTTGCGGTTGCGTGGGTAAGGATTTCTCGCAGTCGCCAGATCGACCCGGGGTGAAGAAAGACATTACGCGACTTTGTGACTGCAGAGAGGATGAACCCAAGGTGGGCCCAGGGTTAGATATATTGCATGACTCAGTGACTAAAGGGTATCTCACATTCACCAGACTTAGCTGGGGTTAGTTAAAAGGTTAAGCGATTCCGCAACTAAAAAATTATTGGAACCCAAGGTGAAGCCAAGGTTAGAATTGCAGTGCATCTTGGGCCCGAGCATTTGCGGAAGGCAGAGGCAGATTTCAAAGGACTTGTCACATGATCACATGAAGCCTTTTAGGCTCATGCAATCATGTGACCATTGACTTTTCAAGGCCGTGTGGTCAGCTCCTCTTGGGCCACATGGCGGGGTTTGGTAAGTATGATGTCTGGCGGGTCCCGAGCATGGCATTTGTGGCAAGTGTTGATAGTTTCAAAGAGGATTGTCGCATGATCACATGAGGCTCTTTTAGCTCATGTGATCATGCAACCAATGATGTTTTTAAGCGATGCAACCATTTTTTGTGTTGTAGATTACAGAGTGCGGGTAGCTAAGAATTGATGATTTTTGGAGGCGGTTGCAGTTAAGAATTTGTAGAGATCTTTAGGCAGCTATTTCTTGATCTTTTCTAGTATCCGATCAGATTTTGCACATTCATGGTAGTATGGGCTTGCAGAGAAGTAGATGGATGAGGCTTTTGTGTCTAGAGGTTGATCAATACAAGCATGGGCACGCAAAGGAAAAGGATATCTAATCGATCGAGATATTTGCAGAACATTTATGATCAGATTGTGACTAGTTTTAGGGATGATTATTATATTGCAGATTTATGTAGCCCTAAAAGATTGTTGATTCTTGCCTGTGTACAGTTGGAGTGTATATAACCTTTTTTGGAGCTAGTAGTGCCTAGAATTCACATTTTGTAAAAAGGAAAAAGGCTTTTTCTTGGAAAACTATCTGTAGCATTTTTTCTGCTCTCGATTTTTTCACATCTTGTAAGTTTTCATTGATGAACCCAATATTGCAATGCATTCTGTGACATTTTTCCTGTCCTCATGCCTTCCTTGTTTGGCTTGTCTCTTATTGGATTAAAGTTTATGCATGTTTTCAATGGAAATTGGGGTTCCTAGTCCCTCTCATTTTCTACAATTCTGTGTGTTCCTTGTGTTTGATCTGATTTAGGTGTTTTGTGGGCATACTAAAACCCCTAGTAGCCTTGTCTCATTCCTATACCTAGTTGCAGAAAAGGATGTCTGTTTGTAGGTCATAGGTTGAGTTTTCTGTTCAAGCCTTCCTATGAAATACTGATGCAAACCTATGCAGTGAGTGGTGACTTATTAGACCTGATTCCTCCATTGATTGCACCCCTCTATACTGAGATCCAAACCCTAGTTTCGGTGCATCACCTAGTAGGATAGATTTTCTTTCCTATCATTTCCCTTTTCATGCACTCCTTCTAACCCTTTCTCCTCAAAGTTTACTTTCCCATTAAGAGAAAATCTGGGTGACTATCCAAGAGGAACCAGCCTAGAACCTGGAGGTCTCATCTTGGTTAGCAAAAGGTCCCACAACCTTGAGATGATTCCCTTGTTATAATGAGTTATCAAGACTATGAGAGCTTGAACTAAGGGTCCAAATTCAGTGTATAAAAATACCCAGATATAAGTCACGAGCCAAATCTTTATAGACTAACAATGAAAGGATTGATGTGACTGAAAAGAGTGGTGCCACCTCAACTCATGGGACTTATTTTCTAAAGAGAAGCATGTTAACAATTTAACATTTATTACGGCATAAAAATTGATTGCATGATAGCTCTCTTGAAAATTGGGGAATTGAAGAAAGTGTGTATTTATTTTCCATCTCTTTGCATTTCTTTATTTGGCTCTACTATCTTCTAAAGGCATTTTGGGAGCAGTGAGGTAACATTTTTGAAAAGGAAAATGGTGAGTTCTACAGCAACCTTGGCCCTGTAATTCATTTGAGCTTATTCATTTTAAAAGAAAAAGAGTTGTCTTCGTAAGAATTTTACAAGCTTATGTTTCAGTGTCTTCTTCCAAAGTAAAATTCATGAAGGAAAGTAAATATTACCTAGTCATTAGTTGTTTACCTAAGATGTGGGATATGGTGATTGTTGGATACAATTGTCTGGAGGAGATTTTTGGATTAAATTATATGCTATCTTTGATGTCACACAAATGTCATATCAATTATCAAGCTCAATTAGTTAGCAAAGTAGTTCCCAGTATTTACCGAGCTCAGTTGGTCAGCAAGGCAGTTTTCAAGTGTCTACCAAGATATCTTAGGTGTCAAAGAAAAGTATGGCAGAAGACAATGTTAACCGAGCTTCCACAGTTATCAAAGGAAATTTAGTGATTACCGAGCTCACTCAATCTCCAAAGGATGTTGCAGAATTCACAGTGCTTACCAAGTTCTCTCAGTGACCAAAGGAAATAATTTCAGGATTAATGTTTACCGAGCAAGGTCGGCCCAGTAAAGGATTTTTTTAATTCCACCTAACTATTGTAATCATTAGTAATGTATTGTAATAATTATTTGTGCCAACTTGTTAATTTGAATGAACAATCTGAATGGTATATATATAGAAGGTCAAGTTGTGAATTAAAAGTGTGCAAAAGAAAAGAAGGAAAGTGTGAAGTGAATTTTGAAGGATGATTAGATATTTTTGAAGAGTAGCAGAGATATATTTGATCAGGAAGGATCTAGTGAAGCAAAACAGAGATCTATATTCAGCAATTCAGTTGCATCATTATTCAGGTCATTTCATTATTAGTTTCTTACCATTGTAGCAGTGATTTCAAAATCTCTTAACCGAGTTGGTTTAACAACCATTTTGTAAATCCTCTAACAAGGTGATAGTTCTATTGAATTGTTTCAAGACCTCTTACAAGGCCACTCCTAACAAGGTGATTAAATCCTCTAACAAGGTCACACCTAACAGTGTGTTTTGTAACCTTTTACCGGGTTGGCTCCTAATAGGGCATCACTTCAAAAGAGTGAAAATTAGAATCTTTAAAAATGATGGTGTTGTTGGTTCTAGCTCTATTGGAGGCTTAGGTGGTATTGTTGTCTTTTGGAACTAGAATAAAATCAGAGGGGAAGTTTTAGGTGATAATTTGAACTTCCTAAGCATTAAATTCATCCACCTCAAGTCTAATTTTGAATAGGTTACTACTAATATTTATGCTCTAAATACAAAAGCTGGTAGGGCTAAGTATTGGAAGTTGGTTGAGAATCATATGACTTCTTTTCTTGGTTCTTGTAGCTCGTTATGGGAGATTTAAACTATCCTTTGAAAGATAATGAGAAGTTTGGAGGGGTTGATAGTCAGAGTCAACTTAAGGGTAGAGTTGAGCTCATGGACATTTTTAAAAGATAGGCTCTCTTTGATACTAATCTCCAGGGTGTTAACTACACCTTGTCTAACATAAGAGTTGGTATGGATCTTATTAATGTCCGTCATGATCATGATTTGATCTATGTAGGTTTGTTCAATAGTTTTTGTTGTTTTCTTTCGTCTCTCATGAAGGTTGGGTTTGATAACTTCCCTATCTCTTTTGTTGCTGATTCGATTAAGGCTTCAAGTAGTCTCCCCTTTAGATTTGAGAAAATGTGGATTCATCACCTAGAGATTGAGCAGAGGATTTGTGAATGGTGGAATATTAACATTCGGGGCACTGCTATGTCTAGGGTGTCTAAGAAAGTCTAGCATATTAAATAGAATATCAGATCTTGGAGTAAGGAAGTGTACGGAGACATTTTGAAAGAAAAGCATGATCTGAAAAGGGAGCTTGATGATATTCAAGAAACTATCTAGTAGATAGGTATGTCTCAAGATCTTAAGGATAGGGAGGAGATTCTATTGGCCAAAAATCATAATATCATATCCAAAGAGGAAGTGTACTAGAGACAACGGTCAATATTAATGTGGCTAAAAGCTATAGATAAGAACGCTAGGTTCTTCCATATGTCTGCCTCTAAACATAGAGCTTCCAACAAAATTTCTAGACTCAGTTTGGATTCAAGTATGGTAAGTAATGATAAGGACATTTCTTTGGCTATGGTTTACTTTCTCTCTTCCCTCTTATCTAAAGATAATGCACTTTCCCTGGATAAAAAAGCCTTGCTTTTTGATGCTATCCCCTCCATCCTAGATGATGCTATTAATAAGAAGCTAACTACCATCCCCTCCTTGGAGGAAATCAAGCTTGTTGTGTTCTCCATCGAGGTTGATAATTCCCCGAGCCTAGATGGGTTTTCTCTATTCCTTTTCCATAAATATTGGTGCATCATGGGCTTCTATATCTATAATGTTGTGAAAGAATTCTTTGGGTCTAGAACCTTTCTTAAAGAAATTAATGCTACCTTCATTGTCCTGATTCCCAAAAAACCTCGAGCTGATTCTGTGGATTCCTTTAGGCTGATTAGTTTATGTAATTCAGTGTATAAAATATTTTCCAAGGTTCTTACCCTTAGACTGTTGTCTATTCTCCCCAATATTATTTCTCACCAGTAGAGTGGTTTTGTCCCTAGTAGGAAAATCCTTGATTCTATTATGAAGGTGTATGAGGTCATTCACTCTACTCATGCCTCTCACAACTTTGGTTTTTTGTTGAAACTTGATCTCTCAAAGTCTTATGACTGGGTGGATTGGGATTTTTTTATCAAGGTTCTTCATGTCTTTGGTTTTTGTGATAAACTCTTTCAGCTAGTTTTCCATCTCATTAGCACCTATATGGCTACGGTTATTGTGAATAGATCTTCTTCTAGCTTCTTCAAACCTTCCAAGGGGCTCCATCAAGGTGATCCCTTATCCCTAATTCTCTTTTCCATTCTGGAGGAGTGTCTTGGTTACTATTTTTAGAGACTAGCATTTTACATATCCATCAAGGGTCTCACTCCTTGCTCTAGTTCTAGTTCATGCTCCCATGAGCAATTTGTTGATGACACTATTATCATGGGTTCTTCAACCATCTAGGAGGCCAGAATGATCAAACAAGCTCTCTCCAATTATTCTCAGGCTACTGGTCAAATTCTTAATTGGAATAAGAGCTCTTTGTATTTTATTAATACACCAGAGGGGAGATAAAATAGAATTGCCAAAATTATTGGTTGCAAAATTGGTGATCTGCCTTCCACCTACCCTGGTCTTCCTTTGGGATTAAGACCTCCTAACTCTTTGTGGGCTAGTATTGTAGATAGATTTAATAGGAAATTAGCTGGCTAAAAAGGAGCTCTATTAAGTCAAGTTGGTAAACTCCAACTCCTGAAGGCATCCATGTAGAGTCTCCCTATCTATGCTCTTATTCTGTTTAAAATCCCTGGTAAATTTTTAGACAAATTTGAGAAGATTCAAAGAAATTTTCTTTGGAGAGTGGTGGAAGAAAGAAAGAGACAAAGTGTGCACTTTGAAGAAGTGGGGAGCCTTGCAGATCCACCCCTTAAGAGTTACGAATCAGGATTTACTGCCTAAGAAAATTTGGAGGATCTTTGATGAGAAAAAAGACTGGAATAAGATCATCCACCATAACTATGTCTACTCTTTCCCTCATATATCAGATTTTGTGATGTCTACTATGAAGGTGCAGGGCTCTTTTATTTGGAATTGTATCTAGCAAGCTAAGGAGATGGCTATTAAGGGAGCTAAGTGGTATTTGGGTAATGTTAGGGGAATTAAATTCTAGGAAGACTTCTAGCTTAAATATTTTCCTATAAATGCCAGTCCTTCCTTCCAGCCTTCTATTGACATTTTCTTATAGAGATTGGGTTTGTGGGTTAGATATTATTGGGGAATCCAGTCTTTGGTTGATCTCTCTATTATTGATGTCTCTCTTAAGCCTCTGATGCTATATTTGAATGTTTGGAAAGTGGATTCTACCAGGGAGGATGAATTGATTTGTGGTCTACTCCCTTCTCGATTATTTTTTGTCACCTCTACCTCTGAGATCTTGTTGAAGTAGTTGGATCCTCATCCCTTTTGGGCCTAGGTTTGGGATAAATGGTTAATTCCTAAAATTAACATTTTCTTTTGGCTAGTTTTGCAGAACAAGATTTTTACTATTGACAATCTCCAAAAGAGAGGTATGATTATTCCTAACATATTTTTTCTATGTAGGAAGGCTAAGCAGTTAGTCTACCATTTGGCTATAAACTGTTGATACTCCTAGGAAGTCTGGTGCCTCATTTTGCAATGCTGGAAGTTATGCTAGTTTTTCTAGGACAATATAGGACATTTTTTTCACTCAATGGAGAAACGTTAAGGTTCCTATGGACAGGTTGTTGTGGAACATCATTTCCCCTCATGTTATCTAGAAACTATGGAGAGAACATAATGATAGAGTGTTTAGAGACACTATCGTTCCTCCAGTGGTGATAGCCAAGAAAATTAAGATGAGTTTTAAGGAGAACTATACTACAATGAATGGAGCTAAGCTAGATTTTTACGCTAGAGTTAATTCTACTAGCACCAAGGTGATTTCCCCTTCCCAATGGGAGAATGTCATCTAGCTTTTCCCCCTTCTATTTGGATCAAAGCTAAATTTGATAGTGTAGTGAATGGCTAATTGTCTTGTTGTTGTGGCACTCCCTATTGGTGTCTAGAAAAATCATGTGGAAGAGGCTACCTTCAAACTTTAAAAATAATAAATGAAGACATGTCTTTGAATGTGTGGATTGAAGGTGACTCTATGAACATTTTAAACTATCTAAAAGGGGTGACTAAGCCTTCATGTTATATTAACAAAATTATAGAGGAGGCTCAAATAACCATTAATTCCTTTAAGTAGGTAATTATTTCTCATAACTTTAGGGAGGCTAATAGTACTATAGATGCATTGTCCAACATCACCATCAAGGCTAAGGACATCATGACTTGGCATGGAGGAAATGATTTGATAGTTGATTTGAAGGCCAAGTTGGCATTTGACATAATTCATAGCAAAAGAGCCAATTTGGCATATCTTAGAAAGCTATCATGAAAAGATACAAGTTAATTAAAGCAATTATTAGTGATACATAAAGTATTGACTTTCCAAAGAAGGCTAAGTGTAGACATGCGTATATTAGCAAGGCTTTGAATTTTAAGTCCACCATTTCTATTCAGAGTTTGTTCTCTGAGAGCATTATGGGTGGAGGGATTAATAGTAGGGAGCTGAAGAATTGAAAAAAATGGAAGAATAAGACTAAGGTCTAGGACAAGCTTAGGAAGGGAGGGTTCACCATGTACATGGAGCACCTTCATTGGTTCAAATAAGCTATCATGATGGATTTTGTTGAGAGATAGAAGGATGAAACTATGACTATTGGGGTTATGGCTATGAAAATCATTGAGGAACTTATTGCAGAGGTGTTTGGGTTGAACATCAAGGGCATGAATTTTTATAGAGACAAGAAGATCTCTCAACATGCCATTGAGCATTTCTCTAAAGACAACGTAGAGGCTGAGTGCTTGGTGAAGGACTTTGGTGGGTGTTATGATGTGGACACTTTCAAGGAGATCTAAGCAAAGATTATGACTATTGTTATCAAGTATATCACTCTAGATGGTAGGTATAAGCATGCTCACTCCTATCATTTTGTGTTGCTTTGTCATTTCAGATACAAGGTTAGTATTTCTCTCCTATTTTATCTTCTACAGTCCCTTTTCCATCATATAATTGATCATAGGAAGAAAGTGAGAAATCCTATTCTACATAAGGCTCTTATCCTTCTAATTATGGAACATATTAAGAAAGTTATTGTTAGTAACCCTATTATCCCCTCACCTAGGGACTCTACATCTACCAAGGCTTTGGGTAAAAGGATTAGGGGGGTTGAGAGTAAATAGGAGATGTCAGTGGGTAAAAAATTAAAAATTGAAAAGAAGGATTGCATGGAAATGGATTTTGAAGGTGAGAGTATTGAAGGTTTTGTGGTTGCTATTAGTTCTCCCCATACCCAGTCTAATGAGGAAATTAAAGAGTCACTGTCAGCTTCGGTTAGTGATTTTGGTGAGGAAGAGGCCAATGCCAATGCCAAGGTTAAAGTTGATGAACCTGAAGCTAAGGATAAAGATATGGATGTGGGTGGTTAGAAGGTTCCCATTCTCATTAATTATGATAGCTTTGAGGAACATGATGTTCCTATTTCCCTGAAGCTTAAAATGGTCATGGAGGTGCAGTCGGATAGGAAGGAGGATAATGGGATTCCTATTTTGGAATCCGATGCGAAGGGTAATAACCCTTCCTTCTCTAGGAACATTCCCCTTGTGAAAATGATTGACATTCAGGAAAATAATGTTCAACTCCTTAAAGAGGATATGGATGACAAGATTGATCCCCCTTTCAATGTCCTCCAAATAGAAAAGGTGATGTCAATGTATTCATTCCACCTCATGAAATAATTTTTCTAGTAAATTAAAAGCCTCAATCTTATATTTTTCTCCCTCTATGCCAAAGTTGATCTTCATTAGGGGAATCTGGACAATGGGCCTACGGGATGGAATTTTGAAAGGACAAAGAAGGTGAGAAAAACATGAAGGATATGCAAGATAGAATGGATAATTTTGGAGAACACTTTTTAGAAGCATATGCTAGATAATAAACTTTTCATGGGTTCTGCAATCGAGTTCTTCAATACCATCAAGTTTGAGCTGAATGGTGGGTCTCCGACTATGAAGCTCGAAGATGATAAACATGTTGTAGGTGATGTTGGTCCTGACATGTATATACAGTCTGCAAAAAAGAAGAAGATCCATCACAGGATCTTGGAGCTATTAGATGATAATGCGGCCATCAAGAAGGTGTCATAGGCTAAGAAAGAGGTGGAGGGAACTCTTCTAGAGTTTTCCTAGGTCTTTTTGTTCCCTTGTTTAACTGCTAGTTAGATTTTAGGTTTTCTTTTGCTGGGCGTTGTTGCTAGTTTTTGGGTTTTTTAGTTTTTTGTGTTGGTTTTGGGTTTAGCAGGCTAGTTTCTAGTCTTGATTTAGTTTAGTGGGCTTAACATCTTTTCCCTTTTTGTAAGCTTTGTGAGGGGTTTCGGGTCATCCTAAAACCTATTTTTTTTAGAAATAAAAAACATTATGGATTTTTCTCTTTGCCAACAAATCCAACTCATAAGCCACCTCACTGACTCTCCTAATCACCCTGAAGGGTCTATAGTATTGTGTCTTATATTTCTCAACACCACTCTTTTTGAGAGTGGACTAGCGATAGGGTTACAACATTAAATAGACCATATCCCCTACCTCAAAATTTTTCTCATTCCTCTTCTGATCTGCATACAACTTCAGCTGATTATGTGCCTTAGTGATGTTCTCCTTAAGAGCCCCAACAATGTCCTAGATCTCTTGTAACAAATCTCCATGAATAGACACTCTAGTATTAGTCAACAAAAAATCCATAAAATTTGGTGCCTTGTACCCATATAGTTCCATGAAAGGTGACTTCTTGATATACATGTGATAGCTCAAATTGTAGAAATACTCACTCAAATAAATCCACTTAACCAAAGCCTATTTCTTCCCTACTATGTAATTCCTGAGGTACCCCTCTACCCATTTTTTTACTATCTTTTTATGAACATCTATCTAGGAGTGGTAGCTAGTACTCAAAGTGAACTTTGTCCTGGACAATCTAAACAACTCCTACCAGAAGTGACTCATAAACCTGATGTCCCTATGGCTAGAAATGCTCCGAGGTAAGCCACACAACTTTGAATACATCTCTAAAGAATAAATCTTTCATCTAGGTAGTAGTGTATGTAGTAGTGATTAGGAAGAATTGGGAAAACTTCATAAGCCGATCAAGTTGGAGTAGTACTCAGATGGGTGACATCCCAGGAAGTCTTGGTGCTTCACCTCTGTGAGCATCACTTAGATCAAATGAGTACTAAGTTTTCCATTCATTCTCATGAGAGATGGGTTCATGTGAACCACTACTCATGAAACATGGGTCAATGAGTTTGAATCAACAAAACTACACAGTTGAATCCTGATAGCAATATCACAATTTGACTTGTTGTGGAAAATATCTCCTGCTTATCAATTGATGAGCTTAAGGGGATTTATAATGAATAGCTCATAAGGAACAACACTTGCTTAAGGTTTTGCAAATGGGGTTGCAAGTAGAGTGAGTTTAACCATGAAGAAAACTTTGTAGTTAAGTGCGCTCAAGCTATAGTAGTACTAGGATGGGTGACCTCCCTAGAAGTCCCGGTGCTTCACCTCTATGAGCATCACCTAGATCCAATGAGTGATAAGTGTTCCATTCATTCTCATGAGAGATATGTTCATGTGAGCCACTACTCATGAAACATGGGTCAATGAGTTTGATAAAAAAATTTCATAATTGAATCCTGATAGCAATATCACAATTTGACTTGCTATGGAAAATATCTCCTACTTATCAATTGATGAGCTTAAGGGGATTTCTAATGAGTAGTTCATAAGGAAAAAAACTTGGAGAAGGTTTTTCAAATGGTGTTGCAAGAAGAGTGGGTTTAACAAGGGAGAAAACTCCATAGTTAACCATGCTCAAGTTGGAGTAGTACTAGGATGGGTGAGCTCCTAGGAAGTCTCAGTGCTTCACCTCTATGAGAATCACCTAGATCTAAGGAGTTCTAAGTGTTCCATTACTTCTCATGAGAGATGGGTTCATGTGAACCACTACTCATGAAACATGGTTCAATCAGTTTGACTAAAAAAAACTACATAGTTGAGTCCTGATAGCAATATCACAACATATATTTAGTCTTTTCCCTGGGTTCTCAGTAGTCCCGTAATGAAGTCCATGGAAAAAAACTCCCACTTCCTATCAGGAATCAAAAGTGGGTGAAGTAAACAGGCTAAATAAGAGTGCTCATATTTATTCTACTAGAGAGTAGGACACTCTTTAACATACTGTAACACCTAATCTTTGAGCCTTTTCCAAGAAAAGAAGTCATGAATCTATCGGTAGGTTTTATAAAAATCTAGATGTCCTACCATAGGTGAGTCATGAAAAAATCTCAACACTATCCTCCTGACCTATGACCTTGGCACCAAATAAATGAGCCCTTTTCAAATGATGAGCTCATTCTTAAGGATGAAATCACTATCCTAAATCGATCCATCTATGGATCCTGATGCCCATGTATCCTTTTCATATTATGCAAGGATCAAATGTCTCTAGTCCTTTGATATATCCATCATCAAGCTCAAGTGGGGTCTTCATGACAAGTGATGTACTACTACATTTTGTGTCCCCTTGTAATTTACTTACCCATTTCTTCCACCTATCATTAAGATCTTGTTGCCCCAGGAAATGCTTTAGGCTATTGTGGTCTATTTTTATGCTGAATTTTCTGCCCACTAAATATTTCCTAAATTTTCCCAAAGCATGCATTATGGCCAATATTTCCTTATGATAAATGTTGAAGCTCCTCTCAGGTCCCCCGAGATTCCTACTCTCATACAAAATTGGGTGCTTGTCTTGTATAAACACCACTCCAATGCCCTCACCAAATGCATCACAATGAAACTCAAACGGCTTACTAAAATCTAGTAATGCTACCATTGGACAAGAAATCATCAACTCCTTGAATTTATCAAAACACTAATGTTCCTCAGGCATCCACAATAAAGCCCCCTTTCTCATCAAATTTTTCAAGGGTGTTGCATGCCTAGAATATCCACTAAAAAATCTCCTATACAACCCACACAACCCCAAAAATCCTCTCAACTATGTCACGTTTATTGGAGTAGGCCACTCAACAATAGCAAAAATCTTTTCAAGATCCATGCATACTCCCTGTGTAGTGATAGTGTGAGCCAAATATAATAACTCTAATAATCAATAATCATATTTGGACTCCTTTTCATACAAGGATTACTAGCTCAGAATGCTCAACACAGTATCTAAGTGTCACACATGCTCATCTCATGTCCTACTATAATCACCTAAAAATGGACAATAGCAATCAAGTTAGCAACCAAGACAAAAATTAAAGCAATTAAATCAAATCAAGCTAGAATCAAAGATAAAGTGCAATCAAGCCGTAATTCAAATTTAATTAAAAATCAAAAGCCATAAAATTAATTAAAATTGAATAAATCAAATGAAATCAATTAATTGTGCAATTAATCTAATTAATTGCATAGTTTATTTAAATCAAATCAACCCATTCAAGGAGTACACATTGCTAAACATATTAATTAAATTCAATTAATTAAATCCCATTTTCCCTCAACCACCAAATGGAAGGAAAATGTATCAACCAATAGGATTTGAGAACCTAACTCACATGGATCAAGATTGCATCTAATCTCCATCACCCATAAGGAGAAACAATCTTGTCCACCCATTTTGTCCTCTTGTCCCAAGCTTTGAGGACAAAATATTTAAATGGTCTCCAAAGGTGGAACCATGGACTTAATCCTAACCTAACCTTGATCAACCTGACTCCATCCCCTACCCTTGCTAAAATCTATAAAAGCAAGGCATAATTCAAGCAATAATCATCCACAATTTTTGAGAAGCATCAAACCTCTTGTAATTTTAAGCTAGAATGACAAATCTAGAGCTAGTTACTCTATTTCAATTGGAATTAACTTGTTTTGTATTACTTTATCTTACTTTCTCATTCTAGGACTGTCACTAGTGAGAGTTCGCTAAGAGCTCATCATTAGCATCCCTAATTATAGAGCCATAAAGTGCTCATTTGTCTTTTAAATAGCTTAATAGATTTATTTTATGCTAATTTAGTTCTTATTTTTATTTATTTGATAAAGCTAACCCTATGAAGGTACTAATCCTAGTACACAAAATGGCACCCACTATGGGGCGTTAGGTTTCACTTAATTCTAAATTTGGAGAAAGTAAATTTTTCTTGCAAATTCTTATTTTCTTCTTTGTTTCGCAGGTTTTTTAGTGCATTTGCCAATCCCTACAACATGTACACTACTTTCTCAAGTGATTATAAGGTTTGAAATGATGCTCCTATGGTAAAGTTGCACATCTTTGCACAGAGTTTCAACACATCCAATCTTTCTATTTTCTTATCTTAATTCTTTCAATGCATTTACCCTAACTCCCGAGCACTTTTGATCTATTCTATAGTGCATTTGATACTTCTTTTATGTGCCTTTTCTTATTTTAACAATGCATTTAAACTCTATTTTTGCACTTTTAAGAGTTTTCTAAGGGCATTTAATAGTTTAATTAGCACTTTAAATCATTTAAGAAGTGCATTTAATAGATTCTACTACACATTTCATTAAACTACAAATTTCCAAAATCTAACATTTGAAAAAATATTTGTTTGATTCTGTAGGATGACTAGTCATGAAAAAGTTAAAAAGCCAGAGACTAGATTTAATTGTGAAGGAAAAGTATTGGCTAAAAAAATCAAGGAGGAGAACATAGAAAATATCAAACTAGTTTTGGATAATTCGCAACAAGAAACAGAGGTATATGAGCATTATTTGAAAATTGTAGAAGACTACAAATCTAAATTTGCTTCATTAAATTGCATTTACTTACCTTAATCGATTTGCCTCAAATTTGATAAATAAGGTTACATTTCCAATTTTGTTCTTTTTTTTATTCATTGTGCTTGTTTGTGTTGACTAACTTGTTGTAGGAGAAGCGAAATGGAAGGAAAGATCGCCACTAGGTAAGGATAAATAATAGAAAATTCATCAAAAATGCCCCTAGCCTTTGCTAGCTTTGATTGAAGGTAAGCCTAAACTTGGTCAAATTTTCTATAAATTTTGGCCTTGTGATTTTTGTTTGAATCTAGTAATTAAAATAGCATAAAAGGATAAAACTAAACACTTAATCAAACAACCCCTTGTTTGAGGAAAAGAGTACAAATACTCGATTCCTATTAGTTAGTGGGTTTGGGAAATTGAACCTTGTTAATAAGTGTTTTGAAATCAAGAAATAGATAGGGATATGCTCTTCACATGTTTGGTGAATCAAACTCCCACAACCTATTTCTTAATTCCATTTTTATTGCTTTCAAATATGAACATGATAGATCTTTAGTGGGCTCACCTCCCGAGATTTTCCTGCACAAGGTCAGTGAGAGGGACAACCCAAAGTGGGATACATTTGCCTTTGCTGCAAAAATATAACCCACTATAAAATAAAATGGATGCATCCTTAAATGGGTGTATGACAAAAGGATATTAAGCTTTCAAAATTCCTCAAGTGGTCCTACGGGATTGCCCAAAAATCCAACATACTAGTGGTGGGAAGCCTCCTAATTTTTGGAGGATGAAAACTTAGTGTCCATTTTGAACAGAAACTTGATTAAATACCTTGTTTAAATAGAAAAGCCTATCTTATAGAGTCATGTTTACTAACCAACTTGTGAACTAGGTAGATTTTTGGAAGTGTCTTTTTGTGCAAAAACCCATGATAATGTCCTTATACATTCAAACACTTTAGGTGTAGAGGGTTAAAAAGAACAATTGTATTTGCAATTTCTTTGTTTGAAAAATGTATGCAACAAGTGAGAGATATCCATTTTGAAAATTCATAATATATTTTTAATCTCTTCAAAACTACAAACAATTACCAAGTTTGGGGGAAAAAAATTTGAAATCAAAACTTGTTGAATTCCAGTTTCTATAGGATCTCATAGACTCAAACTATCTTTACAAAAAGAGGACACCTACATTGCAAAAGAGGTCTCTGAATTTGAATCCCAAAACTCTTTTATAAATCACAACCAAGGGGATAGTCTCCCAAATATTTTTGAAAAGAGAACTGATCCAATGGATAGAAACTCCACATGTCATGATTACATCCATGGAGGGAATAATGACTACATTAATAATGCCAATCAAGGACCTAAAGAAATACTTGAAGATAAATCTAATAGGGTGGCTCAAGATATTGAATTTCTTGAAGTCATGGACAAATTAATAGAAAGAGATAGGGAAAGATATTTCCTAAATTTATCCCAATAAGGGGTGAAACTTCCACATGGTTATGACGTTGATCAACTTAAGAAATAAAATGAAGTTGATAATCTGATGGGGGAAATGAATAAACAACTAAAAATATTCAAAGCTCAAATTCACCTAGTGAAGAAGGTAGCTAAACCTAAGCCATTCTCTATTGAGGCCTTGTGCCTATTTCCTTTTGACAAAATCTTGGTTATGGCACCTTTTCCTATAAATGTGGTCTCTCTAAAATATGACAAATATATAGGTAAATTAGACCCACAAGATCATCTTAGAGTGTTTTGCGCTCTAAGTATCAAATTTGTGCATGATACAGCTTATCTAATGAGACTTTTCCAAGAAGTTTGGGAGGTCATGACATGGAATGGTTCTCAAAATTTCCACAAGCGATAAAGACATTTGAGGAATTAGCTTCTAAATTTGTAACCCATTATTCTTATAACATTGAACATGAGATTACTGTGCTCAACCTATGTGACACTAAACAACAAGATGGTGAATATTTCCTAGGGTTTCTTTAAAGGTGGAGAATAGTCTTTGCAAGATATCCATGAAGCATCCCCAAAAAGGAGAAAATGGAGATATTTTTGCATAATCTGAATATGGAGATGAACTATAGGCTTCAAATCCAATGTCCCCCTACCTTTGAAAAACTTATAAAAAATAGGGTTAAAATTGAAGAAGTATTGGTTAAGAGAGGGGAAATCAAGTTATTTCAAGAAAATAAACCCTATACCAATACTAATAACAATCATAACTTATCTAATTATAACAATAATAAAGGAGAAAAAAATCACAATGAAAAACCAAGATTCTGGTTAAAAAACAATAATAAAAATCTTGTGAAGGATGGAGTTGTGGAAGCACACAACTTAAATAGTACCCTCTTAAATTTATCAAGTGGGGAAAATTTGATATATAATGTCTATCAAATGAACACAACCCCTTTCAATAATAGCAATCCCAAAAACAACAACAATAATGCTAGCAACAAAAGCAACAATGCCTCCAACAATTTTGACATCAACAAACCTAAGCCATTCTTTTCCACATATCAATAGAGAAAATTTACCTTTTTAGGTGAACTTTTAGAAAATGCTTTAAGAACTTTGGTGGCTAATAAAATCATTACCTTACCTGACTCATGGCTATATGAACCCCAAGTCAATAATAATTGGTGGAATTATTCTCATCACTATGAATACCATCACAACAAGGACCATAAAACAAGTGAATGCATGAAATTGAAACATCTTGTGCAAGACCTAATTGATGATGGAACAACAAAGGTGGAAGTGATGCAGAGGGATTGGTTCCTAGTCTTCTCTCCAACATTCCTAACCTTCTCTAATAAACCAATGATTATTTTAGAGTGTATTCTTCACTATTTTGGATCTCCTAGATCCTCCAACTTCTCCTCCAAGATATAGTTGGTTTTTAGAAGTTACACTTCTTCCAAGACCAATTTTGGACTTCAATCTACTAGGTTCCTACACAACGAATACCCCTTAAGAATCACAAACCTTTTCTTAGGATCTTTCCACACTATATTTTATCATCCAAATAGTTTCATAACCCTTCAAAAACATTTGGATCCTACTCATACACTTTTGGATTCAGTACCAAGTCATTAGACATCAAACTCTCTAGGAGACCTAATTGGCTCTAATCCTATTAGGCCTATTTTCACTATTTTTGGTCTCTAGCTTCCAAAAAGCCCAAAAAATCTCATAGAAGACCTTTAAATTCTTCAAGGTATCTATCATCCCCTTCCAAATCCTAATTTTAAGATTCCGGATGCACCCACAACCCTATGAACTAGTAGGCCCTAGATTTAAGCCTATTAATTAGGCCTCTGGACCAATGTGCACAAAAGACCTCCCAATTGGTCACCAAACTTCAAAAATCACTCCCAAACCTCTTCAATAATTTATGATTCTCTTAGAGCTTTCCATCAATGCATCTAATATCCCTTCCCAAAGTCCTGGGTGCATGTGCAAGTATCTTCTATTCCTTGTCTTGGCTCACCTATCTTCAGTAGTCAGCCATAGGGATTCTAATTTGGCCTTGAAGCCATGGTTCCACAACATAAATCAAACCAAAATCAACAAATAAAAACTCTAACATAACATTCCCCATGGTTTCGGTCATTTCCACCAGTGGATGTTCAGGTTAGAGCTCTTCCAAGCATGGCGGCTCTACAAATGAGTTTCACAGACCAGTGGCTTGGAAATCTTACCAAATCACTCTCCCCTAATCTATAACCAAAAGAATCAATGAAGAATAAATATTACACACCAAAATAAACCTCCATGGATTTGGATCTCTCCAACCAATCTATATAGGTCGTACAACTCACAGTGAAACCCTGCTAATAGTGCACAATCAAAACACATCATCCATACAGAAAGTTCTAAATTATGAAATTCAACTCAAACCTTCATTAACCTTCAAAATATTTCATGCTCATTCTCATGCTCATATATCGAGAATGAGTGGTTATAACCAACATAACCACCATTTGAGCAACTTTTCAAAAAGTTGCAAAAGTTGCTCGAGCAAATTTGCAAAGTTGCTTAGCAACTTTTTTCCCAAGGTCTCATTTCACCTATTAGACCTTTCCAAAGCTTAGGAATGAATCCTAAGTCCTAAACCAACTCAATTAGAGAACTAAGACATTATTTATGCCATTTCCATTTAAATCCAACACCTAGAGACTTCTCAGGCCATTTAGACCAAATAGACCACTAATCTTCCATGAGCTCATTTGGCTCTCACATCAAATGAATGCATCCATCCTATGTATCTTTATTCCAAACTCCTAATCAAACTCTCACAAACCCTCCCTAAGACCTCTAAACACTCAAAACTCAAACATGGTTTGAGGTGCCTTGGACCATACTCCCCTGGGACAAAGAACTCAAGTCCCTTGAGTTAGGAGTTTCTCAATGGTGACTCCATGTTGTAAGCTATCCAGCTCTATCATCCAAATTGATTTAGCATTAGGTAACCCCTACCATTTAACAAGTTACTCCTTGTATGTTCCTTTCCTTGTCTTCTTCATGACTTTAGTATTCAAGATACTCTCCAACTTCAGTGGGAGCAGGTTTGGAAAATCCTTAACCCATTCAACATCTTCCAAATCTGAAAATGTAGATGGACCTATATCTAGAACTGATCCTTTGTAAGGATAGAGATCACACACATTGAAGATGGGTGAGATGCCCAAATCTGGTTGCAACTCCACTTCATAGTCATTGTTACCATACTTGTACAAAATATTTAGAGGTCCTATCTTCTTCATAAGCATCTTGGTAGGTTGTCCTTTAGGTAATCTCTCCTTCCTAAGATAGGAAAGGACTAGATTCCCAACTTTGAATTGAAAATCTCTCCTAGTATGATTTGCCTTTGCCTTGTACTTCTCTCCCTCCTTTTGTAAAGTCTTCTTGACCTTCTCATGCAACTCCTTCATTTTCTCTGTAAATGTCTCTTCTTGAGAACTCCTATACTACAAATATAGATCCTATAACTCCAAGATTCCCCTAGGATGAGTCCCATAGACTATCTCAAAGAGCCTCATACCTGTACTCCTATTGATGGAGTCATTGTAGGCAAATTCTTCTTTCCCAATGATGTGATCCCATGACTATCCATGATGCTTTATCAAACACCTCAACAAATTACCAAGTGACCTATTCACTACCTTTGTTTGACCATTAGATTGTGGATGGTAGGCTAAGGAGATTGAAAAATTGGTACCTAGCATCTTCCATAGGGTCCTACAAAAGTGGCCAAGAAACTTGCTATCCTGGTCACTTACTATGTTTAATGGTAAGCCATGGATCCTAACTATGTCTCTGAAAAATAGTCCTACAATTTGTGATGCACCATTGGTTTTCTTGCATGGTATGAAGTGTACCACCTTGCTAAAATGGTCAACTACCACAACTACACTGTCATGACCTCTAGATGTCTTTGGAAACCCCAAGACAAAGTCCTTACTCAAACACTCCTAAGGCCTTTGAGGTATGGATAAAGGTTGATATAATCCACTATTGTTGCTCTGTCCTTTAGCTCTCTAATAGATCTGACATTTCTCCACAAATCTCCTTACATCTGATTGCATCTTAGGCCAATAATAGTGCCTATTAACCTACTCCAATGTTTTTTCCACTCCAAAGTGTCCTCCCAAACTTCCTTGGTGCTTCTCCTTCACAATGTTCTCCCTCATTGAGCATTGAGGAATACATAAAAGGTGACCTTTGAAAAATAGGCCTTCTTACAACACAAACTCACTAAAATCCACTTTGAATCCCTACATAAATTTGACACATACTTCATAAGCATCTTTGAAGTCTTTATCATCCTTATAGAGACCCTGCAAATCTTCCATGCTTACACTTTGTAACTAAATTTCTTGAATAGTCAACACTCTTCTACTAAGAGCATCAGAAACTTTATCACTCACCCCCTTCTTATGCTTGATCACAAAGGTGAAAGCTTGCAAAGACTCAACCCATTTAAGGTGTATTTGATTCAACTTGTCTTGCCCATTCAAAAAGCTAAGGGCATGATTATTTGTATAGACCACAAACTCTTTTGGTAGGAGATAATGTTTCCACTTTTTGAGTGCTTGCACCATAGCATACAACTCCAAATCATAGGTGGAGTAATTTTTCTTAGCTTCATTCAACTTCTCAGAGAAGAATTCCATAGGGTGTCCTTCTTGGCTTAGCACTACTCCAATGGCTAGTTTGCTAGCATCACACTCAACCACAAACAACTGATTGAAATCAGGAAACCTCAAGGTAGGTAACTATGCAATCCTTTTCTTCAACATTTCAAACCCTTTGTTAGCTACCTCAGTCCATTTGAATTGGAATTTTATTCCACCTTTAATGGTGTTGAGGATAGGTGCACACACATGACTGAAATTGATCACAAACTTCCTATAATATGATGCCAAACCATGAAAAATTATAACATCACCTATGGACTTAGGTGTAGGCCAATCTAAGATTTCCTTAACTTTATCAAGATCCATCTTCATGCAACCATTAAAAACCACAAAACCAAGGTAAACTAATTTAGTTTTCAAGAACTCACACTTATCTTGATTGATCATGAACTTCTCCTTATAAAGCCTCCTTAAGACCTGCTCCAAATGCTCCATGTACTCCTCCTTAGACCTACTCAAAATCAATATATCATCAAGATAAACTATAACAAATTTACCTATGAAATCTACCAACACTTCATTAATGAGTCTCATGAATGTACTAGGAGAATTGGTGAGACCAAATGGCATCATAAGCCATTCATATAGCCCTTCATTTGTCTTGAAGGATGTCTTCCATTCATCACCAGGCTTAACTCTGATTTGATGGTAGCCTGACTTCCAATCCACCTTACAAAAGTAGCATGAACCTCCCAAATTTTCTAAAAAGTCTTCAATTCTTGGCATTGGAAATCTATACCTTATGGTGATCTTGTTGATGGCCCTTAAATCAGTGCACATCCTCCATGTACCCCCTTTATTTGGTGCTAGAATAGTAGGTACAACATAAGGGCTTAAACTCTTCCTTATCAATCCCTTATCCAAAAAATCTTGAATTTTCTTGGCTATATCTGCATTTTGGCTAGGTGTCATCTTATATGCTACTTTGTTTAGTAAGTTTTCTCTAGGAATAAGGTCTATTTGATGACTTATCTCTCCCATGGGTGGAAATGAACTTGGCAACCCATTGTCCACTATGTCATGGTACTTTTCCAACAATGCTTGTACCTCCAAAGGTATGCTAACCTTCTCTTTAACCTCCTCTTTTGGCTTTACTACCACCACACAATAGATCTCCTTTTCCTTCTTCATAAATTATAGGAACTCCTTCCCACTCAATAGCATAGTAGTAGCTCCTACTTTCTTCTCATCACTATCTTCTTGTAATGGATCCATTTGGAATTTCTTACCTAGCTTGGTGATTAGATAGCTATTCTTCTCACCATCATGTATGGCCTTCACATCAAATTTCCATGGATGTCCTAGTAGTAGGTGACATGCATCCATGGGAAATATGTCACATAGGACCTTGTCATTATACTCACCAATCTCAAACTCTACCAAGGTTTGTTCATCAACCACTATCTGATGTCCCTTGTTCAACCATGAAACTTTATAAGGTGTGGTATGATGTATTCTCCTTAATTTCAATTTTTCAACCATCTCTATAGATACAATGTTCTTAGTGGATCTGGAGTCCACTATCACCTTTCATATCTTTCCATGAGACTTACAAGTTGTCTTGAACAAGCTCTTCCTTTGTAGTGGCTCTATGGAACTAGGAACTTTCAGCAAATTCCTCCTCAACATCATTCTCTCCATCCACTACTGGCCCTTCCTTGGAAATAGGAAAAGTGACACTTTGTGTGTCGTCCTCATGTACCAACTAATTTCTTCTTTTCCCCACTGAAGATGAAGAACTTTTAGCAGGACACCTACCCACGGTGTGTCCCACTTGGTTACAATTGTAGCACCTACTAGTGAACATTGAATTTTCCCTATCTTATGACTGAAATATTTCTCTAGGAGGCCCTCTTCCTCTATATCCTCCTCTTTGAAAAGAGCCTCTAAACTGACTAACACCACTGTTATCATTAGACTAATTTTCTTCTTGTCTATTAGGACTCTGTCCCCTTCCATAATTGTTCCTACCTCTAAAACCCCTGTTATTGTTTCCACTTCTTCTTCTTTGTTGGAATTCATTCCTCATTCTAGCCTTATCCTCCACCCTCAAAGCTAACTGAAAACACTTATGCATACTTTCAGCTACCAACATGCTAATCTCATCTTGTATCCCTTGTCTTAAACCATTAAGGTACCTTGCCACTTTCTCCATTTCATCTTCTTGTCTTCTTTCCCTTAGACTTAGCTTATGGAACTCTTCAATATAGGCACTCACTATCATCTCCTTTTGTCTTAGGTTCTACAACCTTTGATACATTTGGATTTCATAATCAGCAGGCATGAATTGAGCCCTCAACCTAATTTTCAATCTTTCCCATGAAACTATCTTCTTCTTCCCATTGGCTATTCTATCATCCTCCATAATGTTCCACCACACTAATGTAGATCTGTTAAGCCTTTCTTTGGCATAACTAATGATGAAGGGTGCTCCCCTTAATACCAAAAACACATAACAGAAATAGAGAAACAACAACAATAATATGCAAGAACAAAAAATTGGCTTCTTATTATCTCCACAAATGTGGAATTACAAACTTTCAGAATTACAATATGCAAAGCCACATGGGCATTCCCTTACAATATTCTGTAGGAAAAAGCCTCAAATTAATACCCAGATCTACTACCCAGAATTGCCCTAGACAACACTACGGGCCTTCTTTATAGGCAATTTCCACCACCCAAGAAGGTTCTAGAAATTTAGCCCTTAGGGCCGACCAAACTTAGAATTATTTTATTTTACAATTTATTACATCAAAGTCGGCTCAAAATGAGTTTTGAAACCCAAACATAAATTTTGAAGAACAATTATTTTTTGCCATTTCAGGTGACCCAACTTCCGAAGACCATAAGTCATCACCCGTTGACCCGATTGGCTATTATAACCCCATTCTGGAAATGCCACGAAGTGCTCTACAGGCTTGAAAATTGTAAAGCACTTGTCACCCAAATTTTCAACCTCATCTGGGGCCTCTAAAGCCTTCAAAACTGAGTTCAAAGTTTATGTACCCTGCTGCCAATACCAAAAATCTTCAACATCTTCAAAACTACACCTGATCTAGCCATGAAACTTTACTGGCAGGCTGATATGACTGAGATGAACCTCCATATGTAAAATCAGACATTTTGAGATCATAAGACCAACTTACTAAAAATAGCAAGTTTCCATAAATAGCAACTCTGCATAAGATAGCCCTTATTGAATACAAAAACAAAAATATTTTTGGGTGATGCAAGATTGCTCTTACACCTAGGATGCTCCTACATCAGACACCCAGGGTAATCTGGGAAGTGACCCTATCATGACTCAAGTGTGCAGAGGAAAACCAAGATGATTAACGTCCTCCTTTATTAGCCATGATGAATCTTCAACAGGTCATCCTTTCCATTTGACCAAATACTCTTCATATGTCTTGTTCCTTGTGCTTCTGTGAACATGACTGTCTAGTATGTCTTCAATCTCCTTGATATCTGAATTGGTTGCTGGAATACTCCACTGTGCTACTACAACCTCATCTTCAACACATCCTTCATGATACTCTATCAAATCTAAAATGTTAAACACTGGTGAAATATTCAGCTCAGTAAGCAATCCTACCTCATATGCATTTCCTGAATCATGCTTCTTCAGTATCTTACATGGTCCAAACTTCTTCATTTTTAGCTTGTTATATGTACCAACTGGAAACCGCTCCTTCCAAAAATGAACCATGACTTCATCCCCAACCTGATATTCCTTATGCCTCCTTTTCTCATTTTCCTTAGTCTTATACTGCACATTCATCTTGGTAATATGCTTCCTCACCTCCTCATGGATGTTCTTCAAGTGTTTTGCAAAATATTTAGCTTTAGTACTACTTATTTCTCCTTTATCTATCTTTCTCAATTCAGATGCATTTCTTGGACTACTTCCATATACAATCTGGAATGGTGATTTACCAATGCTCCTGTTGAAAGAATTATTGTATGCAAATTCTACCTGTGGTAAAATCAAATCCCATCCTGTTGGATTATCTCCAACCAAACATCTCAGCAAATTTCCCAAACTTCTATTCACCACCTCTGTTTGTCCATTAGTCTATGGATGATGTGATGAACTAAACTTAAAATCTATCTTCAACTTCTTCCACAATGTTCACCAGAAATATCCAACAAACTTAGTATCTTGATCTGAAACTATGGTCTTTGGCAAACCATGCAGTCTCACCACTTCTCTGAAAAATAATTCTGCTATATGAACATCATTAGTCTTCTTGCAGGGAATGAAATGTGCCATCTTCAAAAATCTATCAACCACCACAAAAATTGAATCATGTCCCCACTGAGTCCTCGGTAAACCAAGAATAAAGTCCATATTGATATCCTCCCAAGGCTTCTCTAGTACAGGTAACGGCTGATACAACCCTATATTCTGCTTCACTTCTTTCACCATCTGACATACTCTGCAACTCTATACAAACTTCTTCACATCTTGCTATAATTGTGGCCAATAATAATTCTCACCAACCAAAGCAAGGGTTTTATCACGACCAAAATGTCCAGCCAATCCTCCACTATGCTTCTCTTTGATGAGATTCTCCCTCATAGAACTTCTTGGAATGCACAACTGACTCCCTCTGAATAGCATATCATCCTAGATGATGAAATCTAGCCATTTCATCCTATCTAGAGTAACATGTTCTATACAAGCTTTCCAAGCTCCACCAAAATCAAGAACCTCTGGATACAAATTCTTAAATTCCTTGAACCCAACCACTTCAATCTGCATCTCTGTCAGCAATAGTTGCCTTCTGCTAAGAGCATCCACAACCCTATTAGACTTTCCACTCCTGTGTTTCAAAACAAATGTATAACTCTATAAAAACTCAACCCATTTCAAATGCCTCTGATTCAACTTTCCTTGACTATTCAAATACTGCAACGATTGATGATCAGTATACAAAACAAACTTCTTAGGAAGTAGATAATGTCTCCACTTCTTTAATGCCTGAACTATAGCATAAAATTCCTGATCATAAACAGAATATTTTCTTTTGGCATCATTTAACTTCTCACTAAAATAAGCAACAGGTTTACCTTCTTAGCTCATAACAGCTCCTATTACAGTACCACTAGCATCACAATCTACTTGAAACACCTTATTAAAATTTAGAAGTGCTAAAATAGGTTGTTCTGTAACTTTTTGTTTCAATAATTGAAAACTCTTTTATGCCCCATTAGTCCACTTAAACTCTTTTCTATCCGCTCTCATTGTCTCAGTCAAGGGACCACAAATACTGCTAAATTTTTGATAAACTTTCTGTAAAAACTAGCCAAACCATGAAAAGATCTTACCTCAGTAGCACTCCTTGGAGTAGGCCATTCAAGGATAGCATGTACCTTCTCTGGGTCCATTTTTAGACCTTCTGCTGAAACTACAAATCCCAAATACACTAACTCTTTCTTCACAAAACTGCACTTCTTCAAATTAATCAACAATTTCTCATCTCTCAACTTCTCAAACACCATACAAATATGCATCATATGTTCCTCCAATGTCTTGCTAAAAATCAAAATATCATCTAGGTAAACAATGACAAACTTACCTAGAAATTATTTCAGAACCTCGTTCATGAGCCACATGAAAGTGCTCAGTGCATTGGTTAGCCCAAAAGGCATGACTAACCACTCATATAGTCCTTCCTTTGTCTTGAAGGTAGTCTTCCATTCATCTCCTTCTCTGATCCAAATCTGGTGATATCCACTCTTTAGATTTATCTTTGAGAAATACACAGCTCCACTCAAACAATCCATAATATCATCCATTCATGGCAATGGAAACCTATACTTGATTATGATCTTGTTTATTGCTCTAGAATCTGAACACATCCTCCACTCTCCATTCTTCTTTGGTGCTAATACTGCTGGTATAGCATAGGGACTCAGACTCTCTCGAATCAACCCCTTCTACAATAACTCATGTACTTGTCTATTCAATTCTTCACTTTCTGCTGGTGTCATTCTGTGTGCTACCTTGTTTGGCAAACTGGCTCCTGGAATCAAATCTATCTAATGACTAATCTTCCTTACCGGTGGTAATCCATCAGGTACATTATCAGATACAATATCCTGAAACTCATTCAACAAATCTGCAACCTCGACAAGTACATCCTCTACTTCTTCTTTACCAACTTTTGGAATGAAAGCAAAGCACACATACTCATGCCTCATACCATCTAGGAATTTTCTTCCATAAAAAAATGTTATTCTTGCATTACCACATACCTTTTCTTCAGTCTCCTTCAATGGCTTTAGCTTATGTCACACTCCATCCTTTGACATGGAATAGGTATTTGCACAACCATCATGTACAACACATATGTCAAACTGCCACAGTCTACCCAACAACATATGACATGCATCCATAGAGATGATATCACATAGTACTTCATCTTGGTACCCGCCGATCTTGAACTTTACCAGGCACTGTTCACTGACCATGACCTTGTGGTCATCCTGTACCCAGGCAATCTGATATGGATGTGGGTGTTTATGTCTCTTGAGATTCAACTTTGTCACCATCTCTTCTAACACCAAATTGTTAGTACTTCCACTATCGATAATCACATCACAACATTTACCCTCACACTTGCATCTAGTGTGAAACGGGCTCCTCCTTTGTTCAGGTTCATTCTCACCACTCAGCAAGACTCTTCTATTAATTAGTATTTCTCCTCTTTCAGCATCTTCAAAATTTGATGATGTAGCATCTTCATCTACATGTGCAACTTTGGCCTGGCCTTCATTTCTCCTGTCTATTCTACCTTGGCACTGAGGACATTCAAATGCCCTATGACCTTCTCCACAATGAAAAAATGTTCCACAGAAGCCTCCTCTTCCAGATCCTTATCCTCTTCCTCTTCCTCTCTGATCTCTATTACTCTGATCCTGGAAATGATTGGAATTATTTCCTCTCTGATTCTGACTGCCATTGGCCTCATCCTTCTTTTTTGGATCTTCATTTCAGCCACCATATGAACATCCACCAAATCTTCCACCATGACCTCTTCCATTTTGTCTGTTCTCAAACTTCTTGTTCAGCTTTTCCTCTACTTTTAGGGAAAACTAGTATGCCTCCTCAATACTATTCATTCGAACCAAATTCAACTCCTCCAGAATGCTTGGCCTTAACCCATTAAGGTATCAGGAAGCTTTCTCCTTATCAGCTTCTACATGGCCTGTTCTGATGAGGAGTCAATAGAAGTCCTTTGTATACTCCTGAACAGATCTTCCTGCTTGCTTCAAACTTTGCATTTTCTTTAGTAGGTCAAGCTCATAATCAACAGGAATGAACTATCACTTTAATTTATCCACCATCCGATCCCATCTTGTGATTTTATCTTTCCCTCTTCTATTTCACTCCAATTGAATTTCTTGCCACCAGATCTTCGCCTGACATTTCAATCTGGCCTTCACAAATTTAACCCTATCCGGATCCTCAACATCTTCATACTCAAAATATTCCTCACATTCATTGATCCAGTCGATTAATTCCTCTAGGTTAATATTTCTAGAAAATGTAGGAACCTCAATCTTAGGTCTTTTCCCAATCTTGGAAATCGCCCAAAAAAGTCTTTCTTCCTCTTGGTTCACAATTTCAGCTTCTCCTTCTTGATATTCTTCTTCGGCTTCATCCTCACTTTCATCTCTAACATTAAGATTCATTCCTCTACGAATCTCTTCTTGCAATGCTCTCACTTATCTCTGCAGCTCTCTAACCTCAGGTGTCACAGCACCACCTCTTCCACCACATTCTCTTCGTGGAGGCATTTTCACGATGCGCGCTGAAACCCTAACCACGGTCCTGGTGCAAACTGCCTCACAGTTGGCGATCTATTTACACACTCAAGAACTCCTGCTCTGATACCACTTGATGAAGGGTGCTCCCCTTAATACCACAAACACATAATAGAAATAGAGAAACAACAACAATAATATGCAAGAATAGAAAATCATCTTCTTATTATCTCCACAAATGTGGAATTACAAACTTTCAGAATTACAATATGCAAAGCCACATGGGCATTCCCTTACAATATTCTGTAGGACAAAGCCTTGAATCAATACCCAGATCTACTACCCAGAAATGCCCTAGACAACACTACGGGCCTTCTTTATAGGAAATTTCCACCACCCGAGAAGGCTCTAGAAATTTAGCCCTTAGGGCCGACCAAACTTAGAATTATTTTATTTTACAATTTATTACATCAAAGTCGGCTCAAAATGAGTTTTGAAACCCAAACAAAAATTTTGAAGAACAATTATTTTCCGCCATTTCAGGTGACCCAACTTCTGAAGACCATAAGTCATCGCTCGTTGACCCGATTGGCTATTATAACCCAAATTTTCAACCTCATCTGGGGCCTCTAAAGCCTTCAAAACTGAGTTTGAAGTTTCTATACCCTGCTGCCAATACTAAAAATCTTCAATATCTTCAAAACTACACCTGATCTAGCTATGAAACTTTACTGGCAGGCTGATATGACTGAGATGAACCTCCATATGTAAAATCAGACATTCTGAGATCATAAGACCAACTTACTAAAAATAGGAAGTTTCCATAAATAACAACTTTGCACAAGATAGCCCTTATTGAATACAAAAATAGAAATATTTTTAGGTGATGCAAGATTGCTCTTACACCCAAGATGCTCCTACATCAACTAACCTTCTTTTCCTCTACCACTTCCTTGTAATCAAATTGGTTATCAATGGCTTCTATCCAATCCAACAATTCCTCACTATTCAGACTGCCATTATAATAGGTTATGTGTTCCATTCTATCTTTGTTCATGGACTTGAATTCATCCAAGAACACCTTTTCCATGTCATCTGCTATCTCTTTTTCCTTACTACATGTCTCCCCTATTTGACTTTCATTCTCATCTTCACTCTCATCACCCCATTGAGTGAATCTCTTTCCCTTTGTCTCTATGAAATTGGCTTTTGCAATTAGATCTTGCACCAAGTCCACTATGGGCCCCCTATTCATTGTTTTAGGAGGCATTTTTTCAACCTCTTGACTCTACTCTTCATTTGACATAAAAAAACTTCAAGAATATCCCACTCCAATACCACTCTGATGTAGAGGGATTGGTTCCTAGTCTTTTCTCCAAGGTTCCTAACCTTCTCTAATCATCCAATGATTATTTTAGAGTGTATTATTCACTATTTTGGATCTCCTAGATCCTCCTCCAACTTCTCATCCAAGGTAGAGTTGGTTTTTAGAAGTTACACTTCTTCCAAGACCAATTTAGGCCTTCAATCTACTAGGTTCCTACACATGGAATACCCCTTTAGAACCACAAACCTCTTCTTAGGATCTTTCCACACTTAATTTTATCATCCAACTAGTTTCATAACCCTTCAACCACATTTGGAGCCCACTCATACACTTTTGGATTCAGTACCAAGTCATTAGACATCAAACTCTCTAGGAGACCTAATTGGCTCTAATCCTATTAGGCCCATTTTCATTTTTTTTGGTCTCTAGCTTCCAAAAACCCCAAACAACTTCATATAAGACCTTGAAAATCCTCAAGGTATCTATCATCCCCTTCCAAATCCTAAGTTTAAGATTCTAAATACATCCACAACCCTATGAACTGCCAGACCCTAGATGTAAGCCTATTAATTAAGGCTCTGGACCAATCTACACAAAAGACCTCCAAATTGGTCACCAAACTTCCAAACTCACTCCCAAACCTCTTGAATCCTTTAGTAGATTCTTAGAGATTTCAATCAAGCATCTAAGATCCCTTCCCAAAGTCATGGGTGCATGTGTAAGTATCTTCTATTCCCTGTCCTAGCTCACCTGTCTTCAGCAGTCAGCCATAGGTCTTCCAATTTGGCCTTGAAGCCTTGGTGCCACAACATAAATGAAACCAAAATGAAAAAATACAAACTCTAACCTAACATTCCCCATGGTTTTAGACATTTCCACCAGTGGATGTTTAGGTTAGAGCTCTTCCAAGCATGCTGGCTCTACAAATGAGTTTCAAAGACTAGTGGCTTGGAAAGCTTGAAAAATCACTCTCCCCTAATCTATAACCCAAATAATCAATGCAGAAGAAACATTACACACCAAAATAAACCTCCATGGATTTGGATCTCTCCAACCAATCCATACAGGCTGTACAACTCACAATGAAACCCTACTAATAGTGCACAATCAAAACATGGCATTGGTACAGAAAGTTCTAAATTATGAAATTCAACTGAAAGCTTCATTAACCTTCAAAATATTTTATCCTCATGCTCATATATCAAGCATGAGTGGTTATAACCAACATAACCACCATTTGATCAACTTTTCAAAAAGTTGCAAAAGTTGCTCGAGCAACTTTGCAAAGTTTCTTAGAAACTTTTTGCCCAAGGTCTCATTTGACCTATTAGACCTTTCTAAAGCTTAGGAATGAATCCTAAGTCCTAAACCAACTCACTTAATGACCTAAGACCTTATTTAGACTATTTACATTTAAATCCAACACCTAGAGACTTCTTAGGCCATTTAGACCAAATAGACCACTAATCTTCCATGAGCTCATTTGGCTCTTACATCAAATGAAAGGATGCATCCTATGGATCTTTATTCAAAACTCCTAATCAAACTCTCACAAACCCCCCCTATGACCTCTAAACACTCAAAAATCAAACATGGTGGGAGGTGTCCTAAACTAGGAAGGGCCTCAAAATAAGGAAGATGATACAGCTTTTAAAAACCCTTTCTTAAACCATGATAAAGGGGAATCATCAAATGCTAATCAAAACAACAAAAAGGTAATGGAAAGGTTAACTTTTCTCACACTTATGATAACACCATCAATACTCTAAGTGGTGGTAAAAAAACCACAAATGTGATTGTGGTGAAAGAAAAGCCAAAAGAAGCAACATCTAATGTTGTAACTAGGGGGCAAGCATCAAAGATTACCTTACTAGGAATTATCCCAAGAGCTATCTTATGAAATCAAACTTCATCTTCATCTTCGAAACAATATAATTTGGTAAATCAATTTCAAAGAAACCTTTCTCAAATCTCTATCCTAGAATTACTCAAGCTTTCACCAACTCATAAGGAGATTCTAGAAAAAACCTTAGTGGAGACCAATGTGCCTTTAAATTTAGATGTGGATAAATTTCAAAACATGGTAGGCCATCTTGTTGCACCTAATTTCTTATCCTTTTCAAAACAAGATGATATCTCCCTAAACCACCAACAAAATCTTCCTTTGCATATAGAGGTCCTAATCCACAAGCATAGAGTGAAAAGAGTCCTCATTGATGGGGGAGATGGTTTGAAAATTTTTACCTTAAACTTGGTCAAAGCCTTAGGATTTTCTAAGGAGGCTACTGACCCAAAGAAAAAGATAACCATAAAAGCCTACAATGATGAAGAAAAACTTCCAAAGGTGTCATAGTACTTTGAAAGGTGTCATAGTACTTCCTATGCAAGTTGGTCCAATGTAGAAAGAGACCATTTTTCAAGTACTTGACCTAAAATTGACTTATAATATTCTATTAGGAAGGCCATGGATCCATGAAATGCAGGCCGTACCCTCAACCTACCATCAATGTCTTAAATTTACCTACCTAGGACAAGAAGTCATGGTAAGTGGGGACTCAAACCCCTTTCAATATTGCAATAACATGAAGCCTATTATTGAATCCTCAGTCACACATAATGCATAAGTATCTATTTCCCAAAGAATAGAGCAACCGAAAAGTTCAAAAGATCTTCCATCTTTGAAGGGAAAAGAAAAATAAGAAAGAGAAATTGTTGTTGAAAATAATCAAATTCCTACTAGCGTAACTACATTGACAAAAGGGAAAGAGAAGCTTAGTGAGGAAAGTGCTCCTAAGAAACAAAAAGAAGACCAAAAGATATCTATTCAAATCTACACCAAAGAGGCCCATTATAAAAAAGTGGATCATATGATGAAAAACTTTGAAAAGCAATGTCAAATCATATAAAAGGGTATAGGTAAATATTCATTATCTATGATGGATCTACCCTTATCTCCAAAATCTAATGGAAGACCATCTAATCTACCTCATAAATAAAATGATCACTTTTTGAGGGAAAGTACATCTTCATCCATGGATGAAGAAGATAACAAAATCCTAAATTGGCTATATAAAGATGAGGAATCAAGTGCACATGAAAATCACATCCAAAATATAAGCATTCAAACATATCAATATGGGAAAGAATTCCAAATAATGTGGAAAATGGGATACAAAGGACAACGGCCTTTAAGAAAAAAAAATGAAGGACTGATGGAACCTATTGAAATGACATGGAGAGGTAGAAAAGAAAAGACTAGATTACAGTACCTAGAACAAAGGTACACTCAAAAGAAGTATCCCTTGGTGTATGACCAAATTTTACAACTAGGTTCCCAAAGTGATGAGGATTAAAACAATTGGGAATGGGATTTATTGTCAAGTGAATCATGTCAAGATAAAGAGGTTGATGTCATCCATACATATACTCCTAGCAAAGGGAAAGACCAAATGTTAGAATCAAATCAGTATGAAGCTTCAAGTCCTAGTGAAGAGGGCATAGATAATGTGCCCAGTCAAGAAATTGAAGGAAATCAATGGGTAGGAGAACCTTACATACCATCATGGAGACCTACTATAGGGTAAAATCACAATAAGCTATCACCCTTTTACAAAGGAAAAGGCTAACAAAATCAAATTTGTTCAACTTCAATAGTATAAAAATGATATTTATGTTTGGAATTTGAAGATGATGTAAACTAATTAAATGTGATAAAATGGATGAATTTTATGATTAATATTTTTTAATAATTTTTTTGAATACAAATTGATATGTTTTTTTAATTTTTAAAGATAATTTTTCAGTTGCTGAAAAATGTTGAAAATTAGGGGTTTAGTTCCCACCAAAAAATTATATGTAAATAAACTTTTTCCCCAATAATTTCAAAATATGGCATAGTTGACATTGTTGGATACAATTATCTGAAGGACATTGTTGGATTAGCTATGTGTTGTCTTTGATGTCACAAAAATGTCATATGAATTATCGTTCTCAGTATCTATTGAGTTTAGTTGGTCAGCTAAGCGGTTCTCAGTATCTACCGAGTTCAATCGGTCAACTAAGTGGTTCTCAGTATCTACCGAGCTCAGTCAGTCAGCTAAGCAGTTTTTAGTGTCTACCGAGTTCTCTCGGGTGTCTAAAGGAAACATGACAGATAACAGTGTTAACCGAGCCTCCTCGGTTATCGAAGAAAAATTAGTGGTTACCGAGCTCTCTTGGTCTCCAAAGGATGTTGCAGAATTCGCTATGGTTACCGAGTTCTCTCGGTCACTAAAGGAAATATTTTCAAGATTAATGTTTACCAAGCAAGGTTGGCCCTTTCAAAGAATTTTGTTATCACAGTTTGTTTATCCCAGCTGACTATTATAATAATTATTAGTGCTGACTTGTCATTCCAAATGATTATGAAATGGGATATATATATAGAAGGTCAAATGGTGAATAAAAGATATACAGCATGCAGAAATCATTTTTGAAGAAAGGTGTGTGTGAATTGTGAAGGATGGTCAAATATCCTTGAGGCACAACAAATATTTAATTGATCAGTAAGGATCTAGTGAAATAGAACAGAGATCTATATTCAGAAATTCAATTGCAGGTTATTTCATTGTTACTCTCTAGCAATTGTAGCAGTGATATCAAAATCTCTTAACCGAGTTGGTTTAACAACCATTTTGTAAATCCTCTAACAAGGTAATAGTTCTATTGAATTGTTTCAAGATGTCTTACAAGGCCACTCCTAGCAAGGTGATTAAATCCTCTAACAAGGTCACACCTAACAGTGTGTTTTGTAACCTTTTACCGGGTTGGCTTCTAACCGAGCATCACTTCAGAAGAGTGAAAAATAGTAACTAGTTACATTGGTGGTTTTTCCCATATTGGGTTTCCACGGTAAATCTGGGGTCTCTTGTGTTCATGTTTTTTTTCTTTATTCATGTAAGTTAATCAGTGATGAATGTTTAAGAATAGTTTAATTATTACACACTTCAAGGATTAAATTTTCAGCATAATTACCAAGTGGCACAGTAAATAATTTGTTAAGATATTCAAGGGATTAGTGGTAATATTTTTGTGGTTAACTGATTCACCCCCCCCTCTCATTTACTGCATCTATATTTCCAACAATTGGTATCAGAGCTTTTGGTGCTTGCAGGAAGGGTTTCAAGAATCTAAGCTAAAGATCAAGATGTCTTACAAAAGAGAAATTCCAAGGCTTAACAGAAATAACTTTTCAGCATGGCAAGGTCTCATGAGATTACATATGGCTTCCATTGGTGATTCAGGATGCAAATATATTGATCAAGAATATACAATTCCTACTAGCACATTAACTGTTGAAGACATTGCAGAGAAGAAGAACCATAACACTATGATGATAGACATTGCATCAGCTCTTAGCTATGAATAATTTGATGAAATCAAAGACTGGACAACTGCTCATGAAATGTGGAACAAGCTAAAGAAAATCTATGGTGGTGCTAACAATGTGAAGAGAGCCAAAGAAGAGAGCCTAAGAGGACAGTTTGATCAAATAAAAATGAGAGAAGAAAAAAACATTGCAAAATATGTTGAAAGGATCAAGACAAGTGTTAGTGCAATCAGAGCTTCTGGAGGAAAAATTGATGATGAAACGGTTATAAGTAAGGTTCTTAGAACATTACTCCCTATTTATGCAATAAGAGTTTCTGCTATTCAAGAAAGAAGATGTGAAGAAAATCACAATATAACTTTGGATGCCTTAGTTGGAAGATTGACAGCCTTTGAACTGGATAACTATGACAACTACGTTCCAACTTCTAAAAATATTGAATTAGCTTTTGAGGCCAAACTTTCAATCAAGAAAGGGAAGAAAATCCAATCAGAAAGTGAAGAAGAATCAGAGGAAAGTTCTGACAGCGATCTTGAAGTTATTGAAGCATTACTTGCAAAGAAGTATTCAAGAGGCAGAGGAAAATACAGAGGTAAAACTCCCTTAATATGTTTTTCATGTAAATAAATTGGTCATATTGTAGCTAGGTGTCCAAACAAGCAAAGCAAAGATGAGAAGAAAGATTACAAGTACAATGGCAAGAAAAATTTCAAATCATTCAAGGATAAAGGTAAGAAAACATGTTTCTTAGCTAAAGATTCAGATGATAGTGAAGAAGAAATTATTTTTATTGTTGTAAAAGATGAATCTGATAATGATGAAGATGAGATGGCACTTATCTCTCATATAAGCAAAAATGATACATAGATTATAGACAGTGGATGCTCACATCATATGACTAGTGACAGGACCAAGTTTGAACACTTTGAAAACTTTGATGGTGGTAATGTAAGGTTTGGAAATAATGAACCCTGTTGTATAAAATGAAAAGGATGAATTTCATTAACCAAAGAACTTATATGTGATAATGCATATTGGGTCGAAGGACTAAAGCATAATCTTCTAAGTGTAGCACAGCTAATCAACATTGGATTCAAGGTTGAATTCATGAATGGAAAAGCAAGACTACTGGATGACAAAGGAAAACTGATAGGATCAGGCAAACAAACCAAAGGTAACCTATTTTATCTTGATCTTGGTGATTACTCATGTTTTATTGCTCAAATTCAAGAAATTTGGTTATGGCACAAAAGGTTATGTCATGTAAATTTTGACAACATGATGAAAATAAGAAAATTCAAGAAAGTAAGAGGTATTCCTATTTTGAAGAAACCTGATGTTGGTTTATGCAAGAATTGTCAAATTGGTAAAGTGGGAAAGTCTATTTTCAAAAGTAAAAACTATCAATCTGAAGATATTTTGGAAATTGTGCATATTGATTTATGTGGACCTATTGGAATTGAGAGCTATACCAGAGAAAAATTCTTTAATCTCTTTGTTGATGATTATTCTAGGATGATGACTGTTATGTATTTAAGAGAACAATTTGAAGCATTTGAGAAGTTCAAATGGTATTTAGCAAGAGTAGAAAAGGAAATAGGAAAAAGAATAAAATGCTTAAGATCAGACAGAGGTGGTGAATTCATCTCCCATGAATTCAATAATTTCTGCATTGAAAGAGGAATCAAAAGATAGGTATCAGCCCTGAGAACTCCTGAGTAGAATGGAATAGCTAAAAGAAGGAACAGATCTATCATGGACTATGCAAGGACTCTAATGATTGAATAGAATATTGCTATGAAATATTGGAAGGAAGCTATCAGCGCTGCAATTCATACCTTGAACCCAGTACAGCTAAGAAAAGACATTCAAGACTCCATATTAGCTATGGTATGGCTACAAACCAAATGTAAGCTACCTAAAAGTATTTGGTAGTAAATGTTACATCTTGAAAGAATCTAGAAAAGGAAAATTTGATGTAAAAAGTGATGAAGGAATATTTTTTGGATACTCTTGCAAAAGTAAGGCATATAGATGTCTAAATTTGTCTACTCATAAAATCATAGAAAGTGCACATGTGAGAATTGATGAGTTTGCAGAAAAGATTGAAGAAGAAAGCAAAAAGGAACCAGAGGACTACAGAAAATTTGTTTACATCGAACCTAATACATTGCCAAACACATGTAAGGAGACTACATCTACCGAGCCCAGTACAGTAACTGAGTCACAAGAAGAAGTTCAGACCAAGTCACAAAGTATCGAGTTTTAGTCTGAAGCTACCGAGCAAGTATCTACCAAGCCCGAGCAATCTGAACCTGAAGATGAAGAAGATGATAATGTAACTCATTCAGGAAGCAAGGAACCTGTATTAGCCAAGTACTTCAGAAAGCATCATAAACCAAATCAGATCATTGAAACAAATCAGATGGTACTATGACAAGAAGTAAACTAAAAGGTACATGTTTATTTTCTGATTTTGAACCTAAAAATGTCAAAGATGCATTAGAAAATGAAAGTTGTATTGAGGCTATGAATGAAGAAATAGAGAAAATAGAGAAAAATAAGACATGGACTCTTGTACCTAGGCCTAAAGATAAAAATGTAATTGGGACAAAATGGGTATTCAGAAATAAGTTGAATGAAGATGGGCAAGTATCAAGAAACAAAGCAAGATTGGTATGTAAAGGATATTCTCAAGAAGAAGGAATAGATTATGGAGAGATTTTTTCTCCTATTGCAAGATTAGAAGGTGTGAGGACTTTACTTGCATATGCAGCACATAAAGGATTTAAGGTATATCAGATGGATATCAAATCTGCTTTTCTCAATGGTATTCTTGAGGAAGAAGTCTACATTAAGCAACCTGAAGGTTTTATTGATCTAGATAAAAGGGATATGGTGTGCAAATTACACAAAGCATTGTATGGTCTAAAACAAGCTCCTAGAGCATGGTATGAAAGATTACACAACTATCTTACTTAGATTAATTTCAAAAGGGCTAATGACAATAGCAATTTATACATAAAAGAAGGATCAGATAACAAAATTGTTTTGGCAGAAATATTTGTGGATGATACTGTGTTTACAGGAAATGATGATTAGTGCAAAGAATTTTCAGAGCTTATGAACAAAGAATTTGAAATGTCTATGTTTGGTTAGATAAAATTCTTTGTTGGACTTCAGATTCAGCAGAACAAAAATGGTATCTACATTACTCAGTCTAAATATATCAGGGAAATACTTAAAAAATTTGGTATGGAAGATTCAAAACCAATTGGTACACCCATGTGTACTGGACTGAAGCTTACCAAAGATGATGATTCAAAAGAAGTAGATCACACCTTATACAGATCAATGATTGGAAAATTATAGTATGTGGTACACACAAGGCCTGACATTGCCTTAGCAATTGGAATAGTGGCAAGATTCTCGGCTAAACCCAGAGAAAATCACATGATGGCAATCAAAAGAATCTTGAGGTATTTAAGGGGAACTGAAGATTACGGCTTGTGGTATAAGTTTGGAGGCAATCTGGATTTAAAAGTGTTTGCTGATGCTGATTGGGTAGGAAACATTAATGACAGAAAGAGTACAAGTGGTGGAGCATTCTTTCTTGGCAAAAGGTTAGTATCTTGGACTAGTAAAAAGCAAAATTGCACTTCCCAATCCACAACAGAAGCAGAATATGTTGCTGCAGCAGTAAACTGCTCTAATATTATATGGTTTAAATAGCTTTTGGAAGGCATGAAGGTTGAAATCAAAGAACCAGTTGTTATGTTTTGTGATAATACAAGTGCAATAAATATTTCAAAGAATCCAATAATGCATTCCAAAACCAAGCACATTGCAATTAAATGTCACTTTGTCAGAGAATTGGTGCAAGACAAGGAAATCAGATTGGAATATATTCATACAAAAGAACAAATTGTCGATATTTTCACCAAACCACTACCTAAGGATGCATTTTTGTATCTAAGAGGCAAGTTAGGGGTCACTCCCCTATCCGAGGTTCACTAAATAAAGTTTTAGTGATGCATCAACCAGAACATATTGAAGACCAATCAGTTGATGTAGCATAGGTAGGGAATCATTGCATATGAATCAGTACATAAGGTACATTGATATTTACCAAAATTGTGTAAGTTATCTTTGGCATGTGTTGTCAAAGAGGGAGAGTTGCCTGTCATTTCAAGAAATTTCTAAGAAGAATAATTTGACAAGTTAAGAGGGAGACTTCTTAGTCAAAGAAAGAAGTTTGAAGATGATGAGAATCATAATGAAGCTAAGGATATGTTTCTTACTCTTGGTTTATCTGTGAAATTTAATTTTGCAATGACATGTTGTGTTGCCATCAATGCCAAAGAGGGAGATTGTTGGATATAATTACTTGAAGGACATTGTTGGATTAGCTATGTGTTGTCTTTGATGTCACACAAATGTCATATCAATTATCATTCTTAGTATCTACCAAGTTCAGTCGGTCAGCTAAGCGGTTCTCAGTATCTACCGAGTTCAGTCGGTCAGCTAAGTGGTTCTCAGTATCTACCGAGCTCACTCGGTCAGCTAAGCAATTTTCAGTGTCTACCGAGTTCTCTCAGGTGTCTAAAGGAAACATGACAGATAACAATGTTAACCAAGCCTCCTTGGTTATCGAAGAAAAATTAGTGGTTACCGAGCTCTCTTGGTCTCCAAAGGATGTTGTAGAATTCATTGTGGTTACCAAGTTCTCTTGATCACCAAAGGAAATCTTTTCAGGATTAATGTTTACCGAGCAAGGTCGGCCCTTTCAAAGAATTTTGTTATCATAGTTTGTTTATCCCAGCTAACTATTATAATAATTATTAGTGCTGACTTGTCATTCCAAATGATTATGAAATGGGATATATATATAGAAGGTCAAATGGTGAATAAAAGATATATAGCATGCATAAATCATTTTTGAAGAAAGGTGTGTGTGAATTGTGAAGGATGGTCAGATATCCTTGAGGAACAGCAAAGATTTAATTGATCAGTAAGGATCTAGTGAAATAGAATAGAGATCTATATTCAAAAATTTAGTTGCAGGTTATTTCATTGTTACTCTCTAGCAATTGTAGTAGTGATATCAAAATCTCTTAACCGAGTTGGTTTAACAACCATTTTGTAAATCCTCTAACAAGGTAACAGTTCTATTGAATTGTTTCAAGATGTCTTACAAGGCCACTCCTAGCAGGGTGATTAAATCCTCTAACAAGGTCACACCTAACAGTGTGTTTTGTAACATTTTACCAGGTTGGCTTCTAACCGGGCATCACTTCAAAAGAGTGAAAAATAGTAACTAGTTACATTGGTGGTTTTTCCCATATTGGGTTTCCATGGTAAATCTGGTGTCTCTTGTGTTCATGTTATTTTCTTTATTCATGTAAGTTAATCAGTGATGAATGCTTAAGAATAGTTTAATTATTACACACTTCAAGGATTAAGTTTTCAGCATAATTACCGAGTGGCACAGTAAATAATTTGTTAAGATATTCAAGGGATCAGTGGTAATATTTTTGTGGTTAACTGATTCACCCCCCCTCTCAGTTACTGCATCTATATTTCCAACAGACATATATAGCTAGTGCATGAAGAAATACAAATTGGTTTGTGACCTATATTTTCTCTTTTATAACAATTTGAATTCCTACTCACTGAAATTGACAGTTTTCATCTCGCAACATATTTTTCATAACAAATCTATCCCAATAAAAAAAAGAAATATATATTCTTGAAGAGGACTCTCTCCTCTAGTGCACCATATATTTTTAAAATTTATTTAATATGATTTACTATTTTTTTCTTTCTCCGAATCAACATTTCCTTGACTGTTAAAATACATACTTTCAATATTTTTTAATTACAATAAACTATGTCTAATTAAAACACTATGAAATCTATATGAGGATATTCTTGACTTTGATCTCTACAAAAGGGTATTTTTAATTTATTTTTAAATATCATTACAAATATTAGGAGTTATTGAAATGTCACTTTTCTAAAATAATTTTATTTTATGGTAATTGAACCCAAAGTGGTATAAAACATGCATTTAATAGATATTTCCAATTGGAAAAGTTAAAACACTTATCTAACTTAGCTAGAATGAATCTAGCTAGACCATATGTTTGACCAAAATTAATTTTTAGTTAGAAATAAAAAAATTCAGCTATGCTGATAAGTTAGCCTAAAAGGTGACACCTGATTATGCTTTTACCCTATAGAGGAATCTAACCCTAGGTTTAATCCAAGAGATTTTTACCCAACTGAAACCCTAGATGAGTCTAGTGAGGAAGATTTTAACCCTAGTTCTCTAGAACATCTCGAAGAGGCACATATCATAGACTTAAGCAATACAATGTTTGAACCTTCAAATGAGGTCATGTCCTTAAACCCTATTGAACCAAACCAAAGCGTTGATCCCTTGATCCTTATCTATCCCGAACTAATTGAATGAAATTCCATTGAACCTACCATCCTACCCACATTCTTGAATGACAACCTCATGTCCCAATATCTTAATGCAGTTGAACCTTCTTCTATAATGGAATATCAAGAAGAAGTGACAATGGGAATTATCCAAACTCTCAATTCAATTATAAGTGGAAAAAAACAAAAAAAATAAAAAAATGGAAAGAATCTAATGTTGAAAACCACATTGTAGAAACATTAGATCAAAAAGAAAAATAAATAAAGATTGATTCTGAAGGTGAAAACCCAACAAAGACACCTAAGGAAGGGAATTTGGATACTTTACTCGAGTACTATGAATAAAGATCTCCTATTTTAATTGAACCAACAAAAAAGTGAACATTGGGTCAGAATCAGAACAAAGAATCATCCATCTAGCAACGTCCCTATCTAGTGTAGAAAGAGAAGATTTCATCAAATTTTAAAAAGAAAATAAAATCAATTTTGCATGGTCTTACAATGATATGCTGGGACTAGATCCTAATTTAATCATGCATGATTTGAATATTAAAGAAGGAGTAATACCAGTGTAGCATAAACTAAGAAAGATGTATCCACATATAGCATTGCTTGTAAAAGTGGAGTTAGAAAAATTGCTAAAAGTTGGGTTTATAAGAGCCATTAATTATGCCTAGTAGATTTCAAACATTGTGCCAATTTCCAAAGTGGACAAATCAATCAGAATTTGCATAGACTTTAGGGATCTTAATCTTACATGTCCTAAAGATGATTTTCCACTACCAAGCATAGAAGCCATTGTGGATTTGATAGTAGGACATTCTATGTTCTCACTTATGGATGGGTGTATTGGTTATAAAAAAATAAAGATAGCACCAGAAGATCAAGATAAAATTACATTTACATGCACATGGGGGACATTCTGTTGGAATGTTATGCCTTTTGGTCTCAAGAATGTGGTCGCGACCTATCAAAGAGCCATGATGACCATATTTCATGACATGATCCATAAGTTCATAGAGGACTATGTAGATGATATACTAGCTAAATCCTACTCAAGGGAGGAACATATACCATATTGGAAAAGATATTTGTAAGATTGGAGCAATTCAAAGTAAGGTTAAATCCAAAGAAATGTTCATTTGGTGTTCAATCAAGAAAACTATTGGGATACATAGTGTCTACTAAAGGTATAGAGGTAGACCCTGCCAAAGTAAAGGCAATCATGGAAATGGGGGCACCTCAAAATATTAGTCAAATAAGATATCTTCAATGAAGGATCCAATCCATTAGGATATTCATCTCCCAATTAGCAGAAAAGTGCCACAATTTCACTCAACTCCTTCACAATGAGAAAGTTTTCAAATGGGATGATAAATGTGAAGAAGAATTTACCTTATTGAATAAATAACTAATGACTCCTCCAACATTAATGTCACCAATTAGATAGAAGCCCTTAATTTTGAACATCTCAGCAATAGAACATGCATTAGGGGTACTCTTGGCTTAAGAGGATGAAGCTGGAAAGGAAAAGGCCATATACTACATACACTAGTACATTTTGCACCAATTTTCTACCAAAATTTTTGACCGTGAAATAAAAAGGTTTTGGTTGGTCAGATTATAGAAGGAAAACTTTCATTTTTTTTAAATCCACACCTATGTTAGTCAAAATTTTGACCACTATCATGTATGTCAAAATTTTGACGAACACGGGTATAACTTTTTAATTAAAAAAAATTCATTTCTCATTTCATTATCACCATAATGAACTTTTTCAAGGGGCAGCATGCGAAACCACATCGGCTAGGGCTGATTCGATTTGATCTTCAAGCTTGAAACCACATCAGCCAAGGCAGATTTAGCACTGTGTATAGGGGTTGTAGTTTTTATCTAGACTTGGGCCTTCAATCTTTGAGCTTGGTTTTGGAAACTTGGCTTTTCTTCTCCTTATCAAATAAAAGCTCATTGAGGTAGGGATTATGTTATCTCCTCTGTATTTCAAGGGAACATCTTACTGTGATATTCATTACTCCATGCTCTACTGTGTCCATGGCATTGAGTTCATTTCTTTAGATGATTTGATTATGGCATTAGCTATGTTAGTGAACTAGGGCATCATGCATGTTAATGTGTGTTCATTGGATTCTCTAGTTACCCACAAGCTATGGCATCCATTTATATGAGCTAGGGTATCATTGATTATTTCCTATCAATTATATGGTCCTGGTAAGTCTTTCCCAGCCCACACAACCATTATTAATACCAATATGAATAGACATGATTGGCATTGTTTCATTATCGGTTGACTGGTATTGTTTCATTATCTTAAACAGTGATAGAAATAACCACAAATTAGTGGTTATCATAACACATTAACAATATGTTACGATAACCATTAATTACTAGTTATTGTGTGATCAAACAATATTCAACTAAGTCGATCTTAACAGTGACTGCATAATATATTTAATGTGACTACATAATATATTAACAGTGATTGGTTAATTCCCTTGTTCGAAAGCTCCCATTTTGGCATAGGCAGGGAGGATGTTGGCAAAGGTTGTGGAATTTAGCTTTACACCTACCATTTTCATTTGCTTGAAAATTTCTAAAGCCTTTTCAAAAAATCCATTTTGTAAATAGCCCGTAATCATGGCATTCCATAATACCACATGTCTTTGATGCATTTTGTCAAAGAGTTCACATGCCTTGTCTATAGTTCCACATTCTGCATACATGTCTACTAGGGCAGTTGCAACTACAACATCTGACAAAATTTCATAATTGCTAATTGATCCATAAGCAATACAAAAATTCTAAAACTTTTAAAATGTTCTCAATGACATAAATTTGACCATATTGGTTGCTATGACTAATATCCTCTACTTAAATTCTTCTAATGATGATAATTCAGTGTTGACCAAAGATTTAAATTTCCCACAATAGTTATCTTCCCAATGTGCTTCAAATTTTTTGATGATAGGAATCAGTCTTCTACCCATTAAATCACTGAGTTGGGTTAGTGGAATTGCAAAATGTTTGACTTTAATCGTCATGTTGCCTCATGATAATCGTTCTATCTGAACAATGCTACTTTGGCATATGAATTGGTCTCAAAACAATCAGCCTTGGAATGTGAAATGTAACATGGGCATTTTGGGGTGCATAATTACTTTATATTGACCGCACTAGCTTACTATGATATGTGGCATCTCTATATTTCTTTGATAGATATTCTCTTACCTTTCAACTTTCTTACATATAATTTGAAAACCATATGATTATTAACACATCCCATCATTGGTGAATCGATCTTCAATAATAAAAATCCCTTTCTATTTAATTGGGAATTGTTTCCTTTTATGTGTACAAGAATTGGGAAGAGGCCAACATCCTCATGGAATTCCATTTCATCTGTCTTAGGAGTATGAAGAAAAACTAATACTGTAACCATAAGCCAAAATTTGGAGCTTTCATTAAATTTTCTTGTAAGATGTTTGTTTCTTTTATCTATAATAATAGAGGAACCATCCTAAGAAGCTATGTGTTCATTGCCATGAAGAGATTTTCCCACATGATTTAGATAAAAATTTGGGTGATTATCTTGGATTTTTTTGTATTCCTCCATGACATCCTAAGACTTTGAAGACATTATAATAGTTTTTCAACAAGAGGTTCATTCACACTAATTGATTGCATTATTGCATTTCCTTTGAATCATTTGAACATGGTTGAACACTACGAACATGTTGAACCCTTTGAACCCTCTGAACCATTGAACTTGAACTGTTGAAACTGTGACTTTGAATTGGTCATACCCATTGAACCTGTTGAACTCTGTGAACTCCTTGAACCATTTGAACCAAGCTCAAACATTCTTTCAAGGGCTGCCCCTTACGGAATGGATCTTTACAAAAAAAAAATTATGAACAAAAAAATATCCAAATTTCACCTTTAATCATGGTTATTGGAATAAGGGCTTGGTTGTTTTAAAAATTTAAATTGGGGGGTGCCATAGGAAAGCCAAGAACTATCTCTATCTTAGGACTTCATTTTCATGCAAAAAGTAGAGAACTTTTAGAATCTCTGGTTAAGTAGAGAACTTTTAGAATCTCTAGTTAAGTAGAGTAGTAGTAAATTGTGTCAAGTGGATTGCTATTTTTTTAATAGATTGTTGACTATTCATTATTTATAGAAGTATTGATTTTTTATATAAATCTCTGCACTGCTCAGAGGCAATAAAAATTTCTGATTCAAATCTTCATAATTCTTGTACCTCATATGAAGTCATCTTTCATGAGATTAAAACTTAGTGCTCCTCTTCAATACATGTTGGGAACCTTCCTCATTTTTGCATTGTGCTTTCATATGTTTTCTTCATCTTAACTCTTATCTTTGTGGACCTCCATCTATTATGTACCAAACAACTTAATATTGTGCTACTAGTTTTTTTTAATAAGTTAATTTGGATAATGATTGTTTTCCCCAAAAGCCCAAACTAAACCTTTGTGACTGATACTTTTATTTAGTTTAGTGGCATCAATCATTTTTATATCCAATAGAGAGTCTTTTCATGTTATAATGTGCTCTCAAGTTTTTTGTTTCTATGGGAGACAAGTTTTTAATTGCATTCACCAATTTTTCAGTACTGTCTCTGCTAAGTTTCATTCACAAGGTTTCTGCCTCATAGGAGTTCTTTTAAAATATGATTCTCTTGTTTTCTAAATCACTATCAAGATTTATTATGCAAAGTTTCCTTTACTTATGATTCAAGTTAGATTAGGGTCAATTTGGAATGGCCAATTGATGGATTCACATAGTAGGTACAATCACCAAGGATTCTTCAATGTGCCCGAGACTATCAAATTCAATCTATGATTCAATTTCAACCTTCCTGTTACTACACTGCGACAAACTTGTCTTCTTCTTGCTGGTTAAATACATGGAAAGTATCTACCTAGGGCATCAAATCTTGAAGTAATATGCCTCCTTGCATAGTCTAAGCACTTATATTATTAAATTGCATAACCTTGGCTTGCTTCTCACCCAATGGCATTGGAATCCAATGGGGAAACCGTAAGTCAAGGTTCCACCTTCATGATAGAGCCATCTATAGATTTTCTCAAGTCAGTCTGTTAGTGAGGTTGGGTTCTTGTGTAGATCAACACCAAATTTAAAATACAATGTTTGCAAAGTCTAGTTAAATGAACTCTAACAAGAATTGTGGATGCACAAATGAACCTGCAGTGACATAAAAACTCTCTAACCATTACATGATCGAGTTTTCTATGATAGTCAAGCCATGTGTTCAGTTCATAACTGACTGTGTAAATGTAACTAAAACTTGAAATCAAACAATAGTCAAAACTAAGATGGATTACAATAAATAATGCATAAAATTCAAAATTGCCTCTATAGAAGAAATTGTTCATTAATAGTAGATAGATATGTTTTTCCCTATGATCTCATGATAATGGCCATATTCAATAACTCTATAACATGATGGTTGTTCCTTGTAAGAGAGATGGTTGTTCCATTGTTCTAAAAACTACACTTTGTTGTCCTTTTGACATGATAGCATTATATGTCAAAAAATATGAGGTTCTCTTACCTTTTGTATGTCATGACTTCACCTCTATGTAGCTAAATCTCACTCTAAAAATGATCTTCTTTTAGGAAACAATAAAAATCCTCTATGGGTTCATACTTATTGTGACTTCCCATGGCACACTATCATTTCTTGTACACTGTATTTTTCCAATACTTTTAAATTGTCACTGTCTTTGAAAATTAATGCCATATGTTGCTTACATTTGATTCAATTTCCATATTAATTACTCTCTTTAGTTGTATTAGGAACTTTTACCTCAAGCATGTGTGATGAAAACCTAGATATAGATAGGCATTAATGCATTAATGTTCAATTGAATGCCTTAATGTAGCTCCTAGAGAAAGGCCATCTAGAAGCTTTAGAAGAAATAATTTGTACTAGGTATGGAATCACCTCCACTACAATGCCAAATTATAATGTATTATTATCTTCAATTGAAAGTTTCTTTTGCAAAAATATATAGTATATCTTTATAGACTAGACAATGTGACTGTACAACTCTAGAATATAATCTCTATAATCTCTAATTCAGTAGTCTAGTGAGGATATTTGTGTAACTCCCAAAATACTTATCCTTTTCAATATTTTGTGGTCTAGTGAGCATGATTTGTGTGTGTATTTGTAAATCTTGTATAATCTTATAATATATATATATATATATATATATATATATATATATATATATATATATATATATATATATATATATATATATATATATATATATATATATATATATATATTATATACAAGATACTACTAATGTTTGTATGTTTACATTTTGTATATTTATAGCCTGTGAAGAAAGTCCACACCTGGCAATATGAACCTAGAACAAAATAACGAGACACTTGCTACATTGTGGTCTCAGTTCCAAAGAAAAGACATTGAAAAATTTTATTGCCCTTGCAAAAAGTGTAAGGGCTTAAAGAATCAAAGAATTCTAATAAAAAAACCAAGAGTCAATGTAGGCAATATGGTCACATTGAAGGGGGGCATGTTTTTCATCAATTGGTGAATGTGGATTTCCAATTGGAGGAACATGGAGGTGTGAATATCCAAGCCGATGATAATGCTCCCATGGAAGAAGATGATCATGTGGCAGAGGACATGATTGAAGATGGTATTGGCTTAGCTGATCAAGATGATCATGATGATGGTACTAGCACATTTGATAATGATGATGAAGATGGTAAACAATCTGAAAATTGATACTATGGCATTTTGGATGATATACTTGAGTGTGACTTTAATTCATTCAAATTAGTTCTATTTGTCATCAAATGGTATAGGCTACAACTAAATCAAAATGATCTTGATAGGACTGTTATTGAACATGATAGTGGATTTACAATTATTAATACAAGGTCATTTGAGCCAATTGGTGATGAGCCCTATGTTCTTCCAAGCCAATGTGAGCAAGTGTTTTACTTTTCCATTCCACATAAACTAGGTTGGTCATTTGTTGTTAGACATGATCCAAGAGGAAGGACATTATAGTATAATGTGATGGAAGAAGAAGATACTGAAGAATTAGAAGATGAAGTAAATGATGATCACATACGACTGTTACACAATGAAGAAGAAGAAGAAGAAGAAGAAGAAGAAGAAGATGATGATGATTTCGGTGATGTTGATGATGGTCATGATGATGATGGTCATGATGATGATAGTCATGATGATGGTGATGATGATGATGATGATGATGATCATGATCATGATCATGATGATCATGATGATGGCATGGATGAGGAGGATGATGAATAACATGATCAATGAAATGTATGTCAAGGTATGATCAATGCCATGTATGAGGTATTGATTTATTCATAGAAATTTGAATTAAGTTATTATGTGTTGAACTCTATAGTCATGGAGTATATTTTGTATCATGTAAATTTTGTCTTCTATGTAATTTGTAGCTTACATATCATGTAATTTTTGGCTAACTTAAGATAAATGATTTACATATGCAGGAAATGTAACGCCTTTGACATGGATCGACAAGTATAATTTATTATTTGGTTTCCTTCTCTTTAGTCAGAAAAATATATAGATCCTACTATGTCTCTCATTTGATGGATTACAGGTATCACCAAATATGTATTTTTCTGATCTGTCTTCCTCAAGTGAGGAAAATGCAGGAATAGAAGACAAAAGTGAGACATCTAGTAGGTCTAAAATAGGGAGATCAACTAGAGGTCAAAAGATTAGAAGAAAATTTGATAAATGAATGTAATTTTTCCTTGCTGAGGGGGGGTCATGTTCTTATGATAATGAGACCAAAGGTGACATATAGGTTCCCTTAAGGTACACACATCTTCAGAAAGAATGGGTACCCAAGGAACTACCTCCAATTAATACTAATTTTTCTATTAATGAAAGGATATATCACATACCTCCATCTTCATTACATGGTTTGGGATTATTACCATGGATGGCATAAAGGTCAGTTATAATCAAGTTGTTGAATTGATGGAGTATGTAGGACCTTGTTACAATTACAAGAATTGGATGCAGATTGTGTAATATAAAAAAAGTATGCGTAGGTATGCATTGTCAGCAAATTATATACAATGCAAAGAAAATGATCAAACTAAAAGCCTGGCTATGTATATTGATGTAAGGCAAAAAGCAACAGGGAATATTGTAGGTTTTATAAATAGTTCTCAACCTGTGTCAACTAATAAGTGCTTGAATTATATATTCAAGGCACACGAGGGAAATCATGTATTTGTATGTGCAATAAAATCAATAAGTGCAGGCGAAGAGCTTCTAATAGATTACAATTTGAATCGTGTAGATACAAAAAAAATCCCTATCATGGGACTGGTAAGTATAACATTTAAACCAATTTCCTCCAATTAATATTGACTCCAATCACTTCTGATTGCTAAGAATTACTAATCTTTGTCACAGGGCGACATGGATATTCCACCTCAAGATACAGGTGGGGATTCTCCTCATAGTAAACTTTCTTTAGCAAAGGTAAACCTTAATTAGTGTAATTATACAAATTATATAGAAACAAATGTCATATTATTATGTTCTTTTATTTATGGCTTTGGAGTTATTTTGATAGAATTTTACTGATATTGATGTCACAACTTGATACTTATTGATAGAGAAAAGCAAAAGAGGCAGCAAATCTATTTCGATCTAAAGTTGTTGTGGCATTTAGAGATGATGTACAATCTAAATCTAACCATGTATTCATGGCTACTAAAATAAAAACTAAATATGCTAATGAAATTATTAACGTTGTAATGGAAGCAAATGAAACTAAGGAGTCAAAGGAACTCAAAGAAGAATTCACACATAGAGTCAATTCTATTGATGTAAGTAGTAATTAATCTTAAGCAATAATTAAAGTTCAATAGATGTTTATATTTTATAGTATCTTATGGATCATGATCTAAAATATGATGTGTTCTTCTTACATAATTTTTTGACATGTGAAACATCATCAACATGGTGAGGCTTGTAGCGCCACACAACCTTCATGTAAATAATCCTTAAACCTTTAACCACCGATTTAACCTTTGTATGCATTATTGACTCAACTTATGTTTGAAATGCTTCTAGTACCCCATTTAATCTTTATCCATTGCAAATGTATTTTCTAACAATGTATTCTGTAGCTCATGATGAAGTGCAGACACCTCCTTCGGTTAATATTTGACATTGAATGACTGCATTGTCCACAACAAGGTGCTTGTAGACATCTTCCTTTGTACCATCTACAATTGGTAAAACCTTATTTTTCTATATTTTGTTATGTGCTAATCATGAATTGATTATTTTTCTAGTGAGAATTTTATACATTGTATTGACCTATTTTGTGCACTAATAGATACACCTACACTTGGTACAAGAATAGATTAGACTAATACTAGTGAAGATCAATCATTTCCTAGATCAGTTTGTGTTACTAGTACTGGTTCGATTGGTGGGACATTGTTGATGAACAAGAATAATATGGTTTTGTTAAAAGTACCAAAGCTTCTAGGTGCTTTAAAATTGTTATTATTTATAGTGTAATTGTAGTTTACTTATACATAACTCATTTTGGACTGATAATCCCACGCTATTTTTGTAGGAAATGATGTTTTTTTATGAACATCTTTTTCAAATGACATTGAAGCTATTTGGGCCCACCATACATAAAAGGTAGATAGCTTCATAATATTGGTACAATATTTTTCTTATCTTCCATTTATTGTACTATATTAAAGTTATGATATCTAACAATTTTGTTTTTTTCAAAAAAGGTGGAATGATCAGGATTCTGACTTAAAAAATCAGCTCATTAAATCTTTAGAGGACCTCTTTGGAATTAAAAGTTTTGACAGAGGCAAGATTCTTACAAGAGCAGCCAAATATTTAAAGACTATGAGGGACCAATATAGAAGGGCTCTAAAGGATAACCCAAAGTATGAGCGTCCTCATATTATTCCACCGATGGAGTGGAATGAAAGAATGGAAGATGCAAAAGAGAAAAGGCTAAAGGGTAGTGGAATTCAACCAAAAGATGGAAAAAGAAGGTATGTCATGACAGTATTAAGTAGAATGTAATCATGCACTAATTAGTGATCTTTGTAAATATATAATCTAACATGTTACAAACTTTTCATAGACTGCAAGACACATCAAAATCCACACAAGCAAGATTAACAAAGGTTGGCCAACACAAACTTGGCTCTGGTGGCTATATGAAACTTCACTCTCGACTTGTAAGTAGCAGCATTGGAATTTCATATCAAATTTTTATATATAAGGTTGTAAAAAATTATGTTTAATCAAATCATACATGTAAAATTGATGATATTAAACAAAAAGTACAGGGCACATAATTCAATGTAGAGCCCATAGATGAAGACAAGAGAATAGCCTTGGACGAAGGCTATGTAGTCGTGGTTGCATGCCTACACAAAGAATCCCAAAGCCATAACAAAGAATCTGCTACACCAGATGAGACACAGGTAAATTGGTCAAATGAAAAGTAAATCAAATTGAATAGTTAATTTCAAACATAAATTGACTATTTCATGATAACAAGTGCATGACATTTCACTACACCCTTCAAATCCTACTAGAGAACCTGGGCATGGCGAAGGCCATGATGTGCATCATAGTGTTTGAGGTATTAATTTTCTATTGGAAATAAATTACATAATTATTAATAGAATTTAACATCTTTAGTTGCAATTGGCCGTGTAACCCTTTTTTGAATATTTTAGAGCATGTGGAGCATGTTGAGGTGGTAGAAGATCAAAATGTTATTGTACATGATGATGTACCATTGTTAGGTAAAGAAAAATGCATGTTATTGTTCTACTAGTTAATGAAATACATGTAACAGTAAAAAAAAGTATGCGAATTTAACCCATTTACTTGTTATTGCAGTAGACCCCCCTTTGGTGTAGCAATGTCGTCATCCTCGAGACATGAGGAAACATCATAATTTGAGATCACAACCACAAGAGGAGGAAGATAACATTGATGGTTATGTCAGCCTTTACCTAAATAAGAAAGCTAAGAAAAACCTAAAAAAGAAATGATTTCTTAAATATGCTCTTTGATAAAACTTGTTTGATTAACTTTGTTGGATAATGAAAGAACATTGTTTTAAGTAATTATCTATGAATGTTGTGTATTAATATTGAATTATATGTCATGTTAATGAGTATTATTATGTGTTAATGAGTTCTTGATTAGTGTTGTGTATTAATGAATGTTATATCATATTAATGAATGTTATGTGATTGTATTGATTGAATGTTATAGTTCATAAATGGATGAATGAAGTGTGTAATTAGATGTTAATGGGGAATTCAAATTGATGTTAGGGGGAGGGGGGGTGAGGCTAGATGAGTTTCCACCTTCATGTGGTTTTCCTTGTTAAGTAGAGAATATTAAAGTATTCTCGAAACCAAGTGAAGCTCAAACTAACACACCTTCATTATTTAATCAATTTCATTCATTCTAGGTCTTTGCTCATAAGTGCATTTTGAATGTGTCATTGTTAGGCAACTATCAAATAAAAAACTAGAAGGGCCAATAGTCAACATCTCATTGTCATTGTCTAGCATGATTTGACTTCATTTTGTGTAAGTATTCTCGTATTGAATGTGTCAATCTCTCTTGGCCTAATGTCGATTATTTCATTGGTTTGTGTTTTTGAGTAGGTGAAGTGTAAAATCAGATATCAGTTGGATCTATAAGTAGCATAGATATTCTATAGCTAATAGCCTAATACACCCATGTGAATAAATTTACTTGTTGTCCCCTTAGGATTTACTTAAGCAAACAGTCCTTATGTGCTAAAAAATTAGTTGTTTTAGTGCTGCAATTGTAGATGATTGTATGCATGAATTCAATGACAAGAACTAAACATTTAGGCTCTATGATAATGCTTGTCATCCTTATATGGCAGGCAAATGAATCCAAGAAGGAAGCTTTAAGGAAATATTTGGAGTCAAGTGGTGTGCTTGATACCCTCACAAAAGGTATGTGGCAGTTCTTCTTATATGATGAAATGCTAAATCTAGAAAATTAATTTGTGAATTTGCATCTATTTGTGAGATAATATATTAATATTGCTAGTTCCTCTTATATGATGAAATTCTGATTTTAGAAAACTAGTTTGAGAATTTGCATCCATTATTTTTGGATGCCTAAATGTTATGTTTTCCTTTTGAGGATTCAAATTAATTTGATTGATATGATCTTCGAAATGGTGTAGTAGTCTTTTAGATTAATGTGATTTGTATTATCGTATAGTATCTCTGCTCTTATAAACTACCTTGTTTCCATGTATGATTTACAAATATTCATTCCAGTGTTCTGAAGATGAATCTGGACGATCTCTTTGAGAAAAAGAACAAGGTTGCTAAATTTTTTGAAGAACTTGAAAAGGTTGATACATTCATATCAGTTTCATTTATTTATTGATGTGTATTGTCAATTGATTACTATAAAATATCTCTTAAATATTGAATAATGGTAAAATGGATTCACCACTATTCAGATGTAAACGGGGAAATATGAGATATATTCTCAAACCCAAATTCCCCAAAGAAGAGATCTAATTTGATCAACCGAGAGGTTAATACATAATCGAATCAATGTGGTGGTGAATATGGAAGAGAGAGAGTAAATCCAATATTTCCCTATGGAGGATGCTATACTTGGAATATATAATAATTGAAATACAAATACTAACCTCAAATTAGGGTAGATCTGGAAAATATTGAATTCTAATGTTTGTCTACACTTTCAGGAAAATCTGAAGTCTATCATAGACTAGAAATGTTGAGATAGAGAAAACCCAGAAATCTTTGTCCAAGATGGCTTAGCTCAGGTTTGACCCTCATAAAAGGTCAAATACTACATTCTTTATTTGAAGTCCGCTTCAAATTTTGTTTGCAAATCTCAGAAGTTTGTCGAAAAGGGTATCCAAATTCACTCTTAGATCTAAAATTCTACACCTATACCTACAATAAAATGAGGACTTTTGTTGTTTGTTTGAGGGGTTTACCTTGGTCAAACCCTGGTTTGGAATTAGCCTTAATATTGAAATTGAAATAAGAATGCTAGCAAGTAATAGAAAAGGATCTAACCATGAAGCTATGCAATTCAATAGATATGCAATTGTATTTTGAATGTAAACAAGTATATTGATATGAAAGCTTGAACAAAAAAATAAATGTAAATCAAACCTCCATGGTCATATGCTTGGATTCCACCTTGGTAGAAGAATGAAATGGATCTTGAAGATGAACAAAGGATCTTGAAGGAAGATTACACCATCATGATGGCTAGATCTAGGGTTTGAATGATGAATCTTGAATGCATGAACCAAATCCCTTCAATGGCTTGAATTCTTGAATCCTTTATCTTCAATGGATAACTTGGATGGAGAAGAAGACTTGGATTCTTGTTTGGTCACCTTATTGGGAGTGCTTGAGCATGAAAACTTGAGATGATAAAATGAGAGAGGAAGGCCTCCTTTTATAGTGATCTAGGGTACAATCCTCTAGAGGGGCCACCTTGGAGAATTAAATCCCAATTAGGTCCTAACCTTTAGAAAATATACCTAGATTAAATGAAATTGAAGGATTTACCATCCTAAAACCCAAAATGATTAAACCGGAGGTGGGAAACTAAACATCCCGAAAGCCCGAAGCCCGAAAATTCTTGAAATTGAAATTTGGAGAAAGGGGTCAAAATCAAGGTTGGACCTGACCTAGTTAGGTTCAAGCTTGACTCTGACCTAGTCAGGTTCAACCTCGACCTTGACCTAGTCAAGTTTGACCTTGAATCTGACCTTGGTCCTGGATTGGCTCAGAACCAAGTTAGGAGGTCCTAGGGATGCCTAGAAACCTAGAATTGATGCCAAAACATGATAGAATGTCAGGGATAGACATAAAATATCATGATTACTATGATGAAGGCTAGGAGGATCTATTTATAAATCCTACCTAGAAAATAGAGCCATGGAAGAGGGAAATTTAGTAGAATCCTTAAGATCCTAACCCTAATTTCACCTAGAATGAAGCGAAAAAGAAGTGGAAAGAGAGGAGAAAGACAGATCAAAGAAAAGATCAATTCAAGAAATTAGAGATGACCCCCAAACCACCTAATCAGAGGGATAAATGCTCTTAATATGGAAGTGCTTCCATTTTAAGATGATAGATTAAGCCCCCACTTTAGCAAGAGTATGGACTCAATACAAACTCTTGGTAAAGGAGGAGAAAGAGAAGATCCAAGTGGATTCGCAAAGAGACAAAATAACACTTAGCTAAGGGCACAAGCCCCCAGACTAAGGATTGTAACTCATCATACACACATGAGAGTGTGAAACAAGAAAACCAAAAGAACAAGGGTTAGCACTGAACAACCCAAATCAATTAGCATAAGAAACCTCACTAAGAAATATTCCTCATATTAATATCATATTTGAAAATCTATCATAAAAGTATAAATGTTTACATAAGAAAGACAAGAGCAACACTATAAATAACATAGCTTCATGATCCTATGCTACTAGCATGAAAGCATAAAAGAGAGAAAGGAGAAAGTGATTACCTCACCCAGTAAGATGCCAACCTTACTGTGAATCACCTTGGAGGGAGAGCCCAACAAGTTCACCCATAAAATGTGCTTGTAATTGTAATTCATCCTCTCACAGCTTCTGGAATACCCATAGATCTACCTTCTTGTATCACCATGAATATAAAATGCATGTCTCCTCAAGATTTAGTAACTTATGTGCATTACCTTTGGAAGATTTAGCATATAGGTGCATGTCTTTTCAGGATTTTGTAGCTTATGTGCATTACCTTCCAAGATTTAGCATATTTGAAATTGGAAATGTGTGTCTCTTCAGGATTTAGCAACTTATGTGTGTTACCTTTAGAGGATTTAATATATTGAAAAATTTCAAAAATGTCTATCACCTCAGGATTTAGCAACTTATGTGCATTACCTTTGGAATATTTAGCATATGAATACATGTCTTTTCAGGATTTAGAAACTTATGTGCATTACCTTCCAAGATTTAGCATGTAAAAATAAAATACTATAGTACAAGGGAGGCCCTATATATGCCCCCATCCTTAATATGGAAAAAAACATACTATTTTGTCATGTTAAGGAAAGAAAAGATCAAGGATAAATCCTTCTTCAACATCAAGACAATATCCACAAACAACACCTAGTCGAAGCCAAGAAGGTCGCAGCTCCTATGAGGCCATGGAAGGGACGAATGCAAAGAGATATCATGCAAAAAGTGAAAAGAAAGTAACCCTTATGAGGGATAGAACACTATTCAATTTCCAAGGCAAGAGATATATCAACCATGGAAACCCAATGTAAAACAACAAAAAAGGTTGTTATCAAGGACATAGGTCCTTAATGCAAACCATAATTTTCATGTATGATTGGATATCACATAATAGATAATTACTACTTACCCAAGGAAAGAGGTGCATCTGGGAAAGATAGAAAAGGAGATGGTATCCTTGCCCCCCAAGTGAAGGACAAAGATGAAAGATGATACCTACTTTACAATGCAAGGAAATATCCTGTTTAGCAAAAATGTACAATATATTCCTAGTGAGGGATATTGACCCCTACATCCAAGAATATAGATAATCATGAAAGGCATATGTTACTCATGGAAAAGGATCCTCAGATGAAAGAGATCTTATCATGAAAACCCCCACCAAAGAGGAGTGCTTTAAAATAAAATATCATCTTTCAAAAGGCGGGAACAAAGATTCAATCCTCCAACCCCCTACAAAGAAAAGGAAGAGTAATCTTTGGAATAAGGGATATCCCCCTACAATGATTAGCATCACCTACCTTAACTTGAGATTTTGAACACCCAACACCATACATATCCATTTTAGGAGGTATATGAACTAGAAATCTAATACCATGCTCATTAACACCTAGCCCTAAACCTTTATAACCTTGTTTAGTCACCATATTATATCCAGTAGTGTACATATTATATAAAGATTCTACAGGAGGTGATTATTTATCATGCTCATGAGTAAAGGTCACATAAGGTGGGATAATAGGTTTTGAAAAATTTTCTTTACCCTTTCCTCTAATATCATCATGAATCAGAGGAGAAGATAAATCAAAGAAATCTTGCACATCCACATCCTACACTATAGCTTGAATCCCATCATAAGTATGGGAAGAGCGAGGATTAACAAATGGAGAATTAGGTATTGGAATAGGAAGATTAGGATTAGAATTGATAGGATTAGGATTAGAATTGATAGGATTAGGAAGATTAGGAGATGGTGTATCATATACCCAATTCTTCACATAATCCAAAAGATGAATAAGGCTACCACATAAATCTCTAACAAAAGTTTTAAATGTAGGTAGACTAGTGTCGGTTAACTTCACAAAAGCATAAGCAAGAGCAAAGTGAAGGGTCATCAACATAATGAAGTGAATGATACTCTTATAGACATCATAAGTATTATGAAGGGATGCTAAAAGAAGAGTAATAAAGAACATAACTACACACCAAAGCATCTTAACAATCGCCATAGAAAATAGAATGCAAGAAATATTTTTGGATTTTATTGATTATATAGATTTTTTGTTTAATTTTTTAATTTTAAAATGCAAGAGCAAAAACTAGATCTAATCTAAATGTAAGAAAGGATCTAAAATCTAACACAATAGGGCATCTAATTCCACAAAAGAAAAGGAGAGTAAGTATGTCGGGTTCACCAAAATGAATAATGGTAAAATGGATTCACCACTATTCAGATGTAAAGGGGGAAATATGAGATCTATTCTCAAACCCAAATTCCCCAAAGAAGAGATCCAATTTGATCAACCGAGAGGTTAATAAACAATCGATTCAATTTGGTGGTGAATATGGAAGAGAGAGAGTAAATCCAATATTTCCCCATGCAAGATGTTATACTTGGAATATATAATAATTGAAATACAAATACTAACCTCAAATTAGGGCACATCTGGAAAATGTTGAATTCTGATGTCTATGTACACTTTTGGGAAAATCTGAAGCCTATCCTAGACTAGAAATGCTGAGATAGAGAAAACCCAAAAATCTTTCTCCAAGATGCCTCAGCTCAAGTTTGACCCTCATAAAAGGTCAAATACTACATTTTTTATTTGAAGTCCGATTCAAATTCTGTTCGCAGATCTCAAAAGTTTGCCAAAAAGGGTATCCAAATTCACTCTCAGATCCAAAATTCTACACCTGTACCTAAAAAAAATGAAGATTTTTGTTGTTTATTTGAGGGGTTTGCCTTGGTCAAACCCTAGTTTGGAATTAACCTTAATATTGAAATTGAAATAAGAATGCTAGCAAGTAGTAGAAAAGGATCTAACCATGAAGCTATGCAATTCAATAGATATGCAATTGTATTTTGAATGTAAATAAGTATATTGATATGAAAGCTTGAACAAAAAAATAAATGTAAATCAAACCTCCATGGTCATATGCTTGGAATCCACCTTGGTAGAAGAATGAAATGGATCTTGAAGATGAACAACGGATCTTGAAGGAAGATTACACCATCATGATGGCTAGATCTAGGGTTTGAATGATGAATCTTGAATGCATGAACCAAATCCCTTCAATGGATTGAATTCTTGAATCCTTAATCTTAAATGGAGAACTTGGATGTCAGAAGAAGACTTGAATGCTTGAATGAATTCTTGTTTTATCACCTTGCTTCGGAGTGCTTGAGCATGAAAACTTGAGATGATAAAATGAGAGAGGAAGGCCTCCTTTTATAGTGATCTAGGGGACAATCCACTAGAGGGGCCACCTTAGAGAATTAGATACCAATTAGGTCCTAACCTTTAGAAAATATACCTAGATTAAATACAATTGAAGGATTTACCATCCTGAAACCCGAAATGATTAACCCGGAGGCCGAAAACTAAACATCCTGAAAGCCCGAAGCCCAAAAATTTTGGAAATTGAAATTTGGAGAAAGGGGTCAAAATTGAGGTTGGACCTGACCTATTCAAGTTCTACCTTGACCCTGACCTAGTCAGGTTCAACCTTGAATATTACCCTGCTCCTGGATTGGCTCAAAACCAAGTTAGGAGGTCCCGGGGATGACCAGAAACCTAGAATTGATGCCAGAATAGGACAGAATGTCAAGGATAGACATAAAATCCTATGATTACTATGATGAAGGCTAGGAGGATCTATTTCTAAATTCTACCTAGAAAATAGAGCTATGGAAGAGGGAAATTCAGTAGAATCCTTAAGATCCTAACCCTAATTACACCTAGAATGAAGTAGAAAAGAAGTGGAAAGAGAGGAGAAAGCCAGATCAAAGAAAAGATCAATTCAAGACATTTGAGATGAGCCCAAAACCACCTAATCAGAGGGCTAAACACTCTTAACATGGAAGTTCTTCCATTTTAAGATCATATAAATATCAAACGAGATGAAATTTGAATGTAGTATGATTGAATCATTCATTTCTATGCTTATAGGCTATGTCAAACTACAGATATGAGATAGTTCAAACACTTATGTGGATATAGAGGCTGATGTGCATGTCAAGAAAGAAATGAATGAAATAAATGTAGGCAAGACTTTTACATCCAATACTAAATGTCCTTTTTACCATGATATTGTTGGAGATTGCTAGCATATACTTTTGCATTTTGTAAATGGGTTGATGGTATTCATTTATTTAAGAAAACCCAACTCATTATCCTCAACTTTGTTCATATTTTTTTATCTATATTTGTTTAGTTTATTTACCCAAAATTTCTCTCAATTTCACCATCATTCATTTCATTGTTTTATATTAGCTGGAAGAATGAGGGTAGCAACACAAGAAAAAGAAGAGGTAGAGAAAATTTTACAAATCAAGAGAGAAAAAGATTTTCTTATTTTATTTGTTAGTATGAATCAACACTTCCTTTTATGTTATATATGTATATTTTATAGATTTGTATATTTATAATTTTAAAAGTTGTATGTAATATATATCAGGTATGTTTGTAACACCAATAATGAAAACTATTTTCTTGGTTGTCATACCATCCATCTCCATCAACAACTAGTTAAGGACTCTGTCTGTGATAGTGCCAGCATCCCCAACACTGCTTCCACACTGCAAAAATGCAAACCAGTTATGCATCACTAGTTAGAGATCCTATCTCAAATAGTTCAAACAAAATTCCTACTCAAATATATTCACCATCCTCAATTTGAACTTCACTCATAAAAAATCAAGACACCTATGTAGCAATAGAATCAAGCTCGTCAAAAAATAAGATGCAAGGAGTTGATCCTCTAGCTTTATCAAAAATTTCCCTCACATTAGCCCCGCTCTCTCCAAACCAAATTGTTAACAATTCAGGACCCTTCACACTGATGAAATTGGCTTGACATTTGTTAGCAATGGCTTTATCAGATGGATTGCTAGAGCCCAAAGCAATCTGGAAGTGCTTATTACTAATGACCATGGAGTTTAGAATCTCAACATCTATTGTCTCATCTTCTAAGTCTATAACATCCATCTTTTCCCTAATGCACTGAAGTGTAGCCTTAGTACACAAAGCAGCAAGATCTGCTCCAACATATCCATGGGTATCCTTAGCAATCTTTTCAAGATCAACCTATAACAAGAAAACAAAAGATAAATAGATACTCGATCAAGAAACATAAAGATTAATAAATTCTTTCAAAATCTAAGAACTATTTAACATTAGATATAGAAGTACAAAAAATAAGGCCCCAATATACGTACATCATCAAAGAGCTTCATATTCTTTGTATGGATGTGAAACACTTCCAACCTACCCACTTCATCCAGAACCCCAATATCAATGTCCCTGTCGGACCTTCCAAACCTTCTGAGTGCTAGATCAATACTATTTGGTTGGTTAGTTGCTCCCATAACAATAACATGGGCATGCAATTTAAGTCCATCCATAAGCATAAGATGTTGAGAAACAATTCTCCTCTCAACTTCACCATGGGTTTTTTCACTCTTGGGAGCTATAAAATCAATTTCATCAATAAATATAATGGACGGGGCATTCTTCTCAGCCTCCTCAAAAGCCTTTTGGAGATTGCTTTCACTTTATCTAGAAAACTTTGACATGATCTCAAGTTCATTGATATAGAAAAAGAAGGCACCGGTTTCATTTGCCACTACCGTAGCAATTAAGGTTTCTTGAGAACTAGGAGGCCCATAGAGAAGAATACCCTTTGGGAGATTCACACCAATAGTTTTGAAGAGTTGTGGGCATCTAAGAGGAAGCTCTACCAATTCATGGATCACTAGTCAGAGCCTATTTCTCAAATAGTTCAAACAAAATGAAAAAACCCACAGTTTCACACAAAGCAGAGCAGATGGATTGCTAGAGCCCGAAGCAGTCTGGAAAATAGAATGAGTAGGGACCTACTGACAACAAGCAGCATAATGAGTGTGGACACCTAAAGATAAATATCTAGACTAGCCACCAATCAGGATGCCATTGGTGATTAGTTTGGATATTTATCTTTAATTTTTTTTTAAACACTTCGTGTTGTGTCAAACTTTCAACCCACCTACATCAAAAGTTTGGCCTAAAATTGACCATTCTGTGTCAAAATGTGGCATTGTGGGTTTAGCATCCTGGTTAGAGCCATTAAATATTTTGACCAAATTTGTTCAAAATATGACCATCATGAGTTTGGCATCCTAGCCGGAGTGACTAAAATTTTTGACCCATATTGGTTGAAAGATCAACCCATACACAAATACTTACTAATGTTATCTTTGGCCTAGGTTGCCCTCATTTTTGACCAATATTAGACTCAATCATTCGATGGGTTTAGTAATTGGTTGATAGTTTGATGCCGATAATAGTGATGAACCCTTTGGTCAACCATTCAACCGAATTTGGTAGAAACTTCAACCAATACAACATCAAAAAATGGTGGAAAATGTACTAGTGATAAGCAAAAAATTGGTGAAGTATGAGCTAAATAATAGCTTCATTGAAAGAGAATTTTTGGCTGTAGTTTTTTCTTCCCAAAAATTACATGATTATATGTTATCCCACAAGATTCAACTCATTGCAAAGATTGATCCCTTAAAATACCTTCTCAGAAAAACAACATTGAATGGGAGACTAGCCAAATGGGTCACGGTCTTAAGTGAATTTGATATAGATTATGTGGACTAAAAATATATCAAAGGCCAAGTAATAGTGGATTAATTAGAAGAATCACCATTTCAAGATGAACATCCAATTCAAGTGGAATTTCTAGATTCTGAAATTGTTAATGTTGAAGAAAAACATGGCAATTGTATTTTGATGGTTCTTATACACAACATGGATCAAAATTAAGAATTTTATTGATTAATCCTCAAGGGTCTACAATTTCAAAATCATAAAAATTCATATTCCTATGCACAAATAACATAGCTTAATATGATGCATTGGTCATTGGCATAAATTTGGCATTAGAATGGAAAGTAATAGAGCTATGTAAATCTATGGAGATTCCCAAATAGTTATTAATCAAATTAATGATGAGTATCAAACTAAAGATGATAAGTTGATACCATACAAGAACATGATTGAGAATATTAAGAAATAATTCACTCTAATCACATTTGAGAAAGTACCAAGGGATAAGAATAAAGTAGCAGATGCAATGGATACTTTGGCATCACTTCTCCAAATACCAGATCAAAGCACTAGATATGAATTCCTGGTAGAAGAAGTTGAGCAATCCCCATTTGACCCTTCCCATCCTCATACCATTTTCTTACTAACAAGACATGAATCACCTTGGTATGGAGCCATTTACACATATTTGAAAGACCAAATCTTACCTTTAGATGAAACTAGAAATCAAAAGAAGAGATTTATACGGAAAGCTTCCCACTATACCTTGATATCCAACACGTTGTATCACAAGAGTGTAGATGGAATGCTTCTAAGATGTCTAGAGAAAGAGGAATCAATCATAGCCTTACAAGAAATTCATGAATGGAATTTTGGTTCACATTCAAATGGTTTAACCCTAGGTAAGAAACTTCTTAGGATAGGATATTTTTGGCCTAGTATGGAAAAAGACACTTGTAACTTTGAAAAAATCTATTGTAAATGCCAGTATCATAGGAACTTAATCCACATACTAGTATAAGATCTTCATCCCATGAAAACACCTTGGCCCTTTTATCAATGGGGTTTGGATCTTATAGGTATGATTTATCCACCATCTTCAAATGGTCATAAATTCATCATTATTGTAACGGAGTATTTTACCAAATGGGTGGAAGTTGTACCCTTATCCACTGCCATAGGAAAGAAGATATCCTTGTTCATATTAAATCACATAATCTGTAGATATGGTGTTCCTCATGGAATCATAGTAGAGAATGAAAAACATTTCAAAAACAAGGATCTAAAAGAATTATGTACAAATTTTCATATGGTACATCACTCATCTTCGATATATTACCCACAAGGTAATGGACAAGAAGAAGCTACAAACAAGAACATCCCAAAAATATTGAAGAGAACCATGGATAATTTAGGTAGATACTGGCACATTCAAATAAACCCTACTCTATGGGCTTATAGAATGAGCATTAGAATGCAAATGGGATCTACACCATTCTCCCTAGTCTATGGAATTGAAGAAGTTTTACCTTTGGAGGTAGAAATTCCATCTTTAAGAGTCTCTTTGCATGGATTGTTGAGTGAGAAAGACTATAGAGTTGCTAGGTTGCATGAACTAGAACTACTAGATGAAAGACAACAACAAGCTTTTGATCAATTAAAAGTGTATCAAAATCGAATGACCATAAACTATAACAAGCATATCAATCCACAAGCATTCCAAATAGGTGACTTAGTGTTGTGATAAAATCCCAAGAACCAAGCAAAAAGGGCAAAGAAAGGAAAGTGGGAATAAAATTGGTTAGGACCCTTTATGATCACTTCATCTTTTGGCATTGGCACCTATAAACTAGCTAATTGTGAAAGAGAGGAGTTTCAAGAGCCAATAAACAGTATACACCTGAAAAGGTTCTACACATGAAGCAATTGAAGAGAGGTGGAGAAAAAGAGTATTAGAGATATAAGATGAGAGAGAATCTTATTTATTGTATATAGTCAAAATAGATCATGAAAATACCAAAAACATTGAAAAGTGGAAAAGAGAAAACAAATAAAAAATGTAGAAAATATAAAAAATAGTGGAAAATTAAGCATGAAGAAAGCAAAAACATTCAAAAATGATCCTCAAAAAGATGTTGTCTTGGTGAAAACCTAGTAAATAGGCGCCTTGATGATATGAAAATTGAAAAAAAAAAGTCTCTTGGTGAGAACCTAGCAAATAGGCACCTTGGTTGCAAAAAAAGAGAAAAAGCTTGAAAAAAGAAAAAAAAAAAAGAGCAAATCCATTCAATCGGTGAAAACTTGATAAATAGGTTCCATTGAAAGTCAAAGTCAGTCTCATGTATAGAATTCATCCTTGTAATTATTGCATTTTCCAACATTTGTATATATTGCATAATAAAACCCCACAGTTGCATTTGCAAGTACCTAAAGGTTTTGTCTCTAATCCAATTTACAATTTGTCCCAAGTCCCAAAATGAAATCACATCAAATTGGGGGAAAAATCTACTCTAAAAGAGGAAGGATTCATCAAATAAAATATTAAATCTGACACCAACTAAAAAAAATCAAAACACTTGATCAAATCCAAATTTCAATCAAATGCAAAATTTTGATCCAAGATCCCACAAGGACACTTATCTTTATGAGGATTGAAAATATGAAATGAATAGAACTATACTTGAAATATGATTTGAAAAAAGATACAATTTTTTTTCTAAGTGTTGATTTGATTGATGAAATCATGTCTTACTAGTGAATCGATGAAAGTTTTAAAACTAAACAAGCTATGATGAAAGAATGATATTTTATGGATTTTTGAATGAGTATCTTAAGGTCAACATTTTGAAGTATGTATTATTTGTCTAAGGATCTGATCATCAAAGAATCATCAAGGACATGTACATATGGAGAGACTGAGATCTTTGTTTGTTTACAAAAAAGGATACCTTGGTTATTTTGATGTTAAATATCATAATACCAAAATCCACTTGCAACATAGAATCTGACAAAATTGGTATTCCTAATCTCATGGTTTCTTTCAATTAGTGACAGTCGTACCAAGGATGGAAAAACACCATGTGTTATCACCTAAAAATGGACAAAGATCAATTAAGTGATAAATCAAGGAAAATCAACCAAATCAAGGCAAATCAAAGCAAATCAAGATCAAAATCAAAGCAATTGAATCACAAATCATAATTAGCCAGTTAAAATTAAAATCAAGTCTTAATTTGAGATAAAACAAAATTGAGAGTATTTTAATCAAGTGGAATCAAATCAAAAAGTAATTAATTCTATTAATTGTATAGTTTTGAATTAAATCAGATTCAACCCATTCAAGGAGTACATGGCTAAATAAATGAATTTAAATCAATTAATAAATCCTAATTTCTCTCAACAACCACAAAGGGAGGAAATTCAATCAACCAATAGGATTTGAGAAAATGCATTCACATGGATCAAGCTGAATTAAGTCTCAATTACTCAAAGTGAAAGAGAATCTTGTCCATTGAGCTTGTCTTCTTGTCCCAAGCTTTGAGGACACAAACTTTGCATTGTCTTCAAAGGGTGGAACCAATGACTCAACTCAAGCTTAATCATGATCAACATAACTACACCCCCTACCCTTGCATAAATCTATAAAAGGAAGACCAAAATCAATCAATAATCAATCCACAAATATGAGAATTGCATAGAACCTCTTGAGAATTATAGCTAGAAAGGCATTTTAAGAGCTTAATTAGCATTCAATTTAGAATTAATTGTTAGCTTTAGCTTAATCTTTATCATTTCTCATTCTAGGACTGTCATTAAAGGTAGCTTGCTGACAACTTCTATTAAAACTCTTAGATAGAGAGCCATAGGATGCTCAATTGATCTTTCATTTGCTAAATAGTTTCTATATTGTGGTTTATTTAGTTACTATTTCATTTATTGTCAATACTAATTCTATGAAGATACTATTTCTGGTATACAAAATGGCACCTACCATGGGCAGAATGCTTCACTTTGCTAAATGCTCAAAATTATTTCATTTTTATCAAATTTGTGCACGTTTAACTCTTGTGTTTTTTAGGAAATAGCACTTTTGAGAACTCAAATGTGCTTCTGGACATTTAAATGGCACTTCTTAGCACTATTTTAGCAGTTTCACAGCAAAGTTGTGCACCTTTGCACTAATCAATGGCACTTTCAATCCTTCTATTATCTGTCTATCATTCTAACAGCGCTTCTACTAATTTACTGAGTGCTTTTATTGCATTTTTACTTCCTTTTGATAGATTCTGCAGTGCCTTTACTAGTTATTTGTGCACTTTTGAGTTCACTGTTAGAGTTGAAATTAGATTAGTAGTGCTTTTAAGCAATTAAATAGCGCTTTTAAGCATTACAAAAGCACTTTTACATAAACTGCTAATTTTCATTATTTCACTATGGTAAAATGATCTATATGACTTTGCAGGATGTCTGATCACAAAAAAGTGAAGAAACCAGAGAGTAGTTTCAACCAAGAAGGGAAGGCTTTGACTAAGAAAATCAAAAAGGAGAACTTTGTTCACATCAAATTGGTTCTTAAGGATTCACGAGAGGAGGAAAATTAGGTTTATGAGAAATACCTTAAAGTTGTAGAAGCATATAAAACTAAGTTTGTATCACTTAATTGGATTTTCTCACCTTAATTCAAGGTTTTCTTAAAATTTGCAAATAAGGCCTTAGATTCAATTCAAACTTTAATTCTTCAATTTCATTTTTTGTTTCCTTCATTATGGCTTTTTTTTTTTACTAACTTTGTTGGAGGAAAAGCACATTGGAAAGGAACTATAGCCAAGGTAAGCTAAAAATGACAAAAATCACTCAAAAATGCCCCTAGCCTTTGCTAGCTACAAGGAAAGGTAAGCCTCAAAATAGTGAATATTTTCCCTTAAATTGTGGCATTGGTGCTTTCTAAGAATCTAGTAATTACAAAATAGCCTATCTTTGTTTGGAAAGTTTAGCATTTAGGCCTATTCTCTTCACTTCTTCTAGTGAATCAAAATGCCAAAGGTGTTAAACTTTTTAATTAAGAAGAAAGTTTGAGGAAATCAAGCACATAAAATCAAAGCCCCTTATTTGTGGAGGAGAGTAGAAATACTCAAATCCCTATAGTTAGTGAGTTAGTAATTGAACTTTGTTTATTGTGTTTGGGAAATTAAGGAAAATTTAGGGATATGGTCTTCACCTTTTGGTGACTCAAATTCCCAAAAACTTGTTCTTAACTCCATTTCCTTGCTTTACATGAACATGCTAGAACATTAATGGGCTCACCTCCCAAGAAATTGTCTTAACGAGGCTGGTGAGAGGGATAGCCCAAAGTGGGATATGCTTGCTTTTGTTGGGAGAATCCAACCCACTATAAAAAAAAATGCATACATCCTTAATGGGGTGTGTGAAAAAAAGATTTTAAATTTTTGAACTTCCTCGAGTAGTCCTCACGGATTGCGCAAAACTCTGACATACCAATTTTTGGAAGCCCCTTAACATACTTGGGGGATGAAAGTTTAAGATCCATTTTGAATGGAATCTATATTAAATCCTTGACAAAATAGCAAGACCACCTTTTAGAGCCATGTTTACGAACCAATCTTGTGCTAGGTAGGTGCTTGAAGTTTCTTTTTGTGCAAAACCCATGACAACGTTCTTTGAAATCAAACATTTTGTGTTAGTGGGTAAAAAGAGATAAGTGAATGCGTGATTGTTGTGTTTGAAATACATAAAAAACTAAGAGAGATATCCATTGAAAGTTCATCTTACATTTTAATCTCTTCAATTTAAAATAACCAATTATCAAATCAAGAATCACTTCAAATCAAACCCTTGTTGGATGTTGATTTCCACGCAGTCCCACACATATAGGGTATCTTTACAAGGACATAGTACTTGTGTTCCAAATGGAGGTCAAGAAGTTGAATACCAAAGTCTTTTCAAAGGTCCCAGTCAAAAGGAAATTTTCCCAAACTTATTTTAAAAAAGACTTGGAGAAATGGATAGAAACTTTGCATATCATAATTACCAACAAGGAGGAAACAACAATAACACCAACAATGCCAATCATAATCCTAAGGAAACATTTGAAGAAAAGGTTGAGAGAGCAGCCCAAGATCGTGAATTCCTAGAGGTCATGGAGAAATTAATAGATAGGGATAGGGAGAAATTTTTCCTAAACCTAGCACAACTAGGAGTAAAGCTTCCCCATGATTTTGATATAGAACAGCTTAAGAAATATCAAGAGAAAGATAACCCCATGAATTATATGACTAGTCAAATAAAGGCATTCCAAGAACAAATTGATACCATGAAGAAGGCGGTTGAACCTAAGGCCTTTTCTATTGAAGCTTTGTGTCCTTTCCCATTCGACAAAAGCTTGGTTATGGTGTTAGAAAGTAAAGTACACCAAGATAACTGAGAGGGGGGGGCCGGGGGTGAATCAGTTATCTGATAATTAAAACTTTTATCAACTTCAACAGCATTTAACCATGTAAGAAATATAATTACCAACCATAGAGAGATATTCATACACAATAAAATAATGACACAAGATATGTTGACTTTGGAACCTCTTGATCAGAGAGTAAACCCCAGCGGGAATGATGCCCAAAAAAGATGCACTAATATGAATATTCCTTGTGAAAGGATGGACTCTATTAGGAGTCTATGAAATACATTTAGTACATATAAATCCCGGTTAGGAGATTTTGAATCCCTGTTAAAAGATTCTAACCCTGTTAAGAGTTATGGAAGACACAAGGACCCACCGCCCAAACAGCTTCAATGGCAAGATCACTGAACACACTATCCAACTGACCTTAAGATTATTCAATAGAATAATATGAAATATGTTACCTCCTTCACTGTGCCAAACCGCATTCACTACTATACCAGATCTCAATTTTAGATCTCTGTACTACGCATGTCTTCCTTCACAATTTCACTTTCACAACTGCATTGGCTCTTTTCTTCACTTCATGCACACATTTTTATTCTCAATCATAACACATGTTATAAAAAGGAAAAACATTCCTTCCTTTATACCACACTTAAATAATTACAAATGAGTCAGCACACAATTACAAAATAAAATTTTCCACATGCTACATCAAAATTACACAAAACTGTCAGCTTCCAAATACAATAATTCTCCACTCATGTGACCTCAAAGTTTGCACTATCAGACACATCACTATCAATGTGTCTCTAGTTTCCCTTTAACTATGCAAAACTAGATTCCGTCCCTATTATGAGATATCATCCAATTTCCACAAACCGCTACTTAGGAACACTACCTGAATACTGCTTCCACCAAAATGCTCATAACTTCCATGAATAAATGAATGACTATCTACATTCTTAACCAATAACATATAACATATCAAAGAGTATATCATCAACATCACATAGCTCCAACTATAATATCACATGTGCGCTAATCCAAACACTGTCTACTTCACTGCGAGTCTCCAGAAGATCACTGCGTTGACATCAATGACAATCATAGTCATGAATGCAACAAAAAATGCTATAGAATGACTTTAAAACATTCATTCCTAATAATCTCCCCCATTGGCATTGATGGAAACATAGATGAAAAACATCCAATGTTGCAAAAATCCAATACTGCAACACTATTGCATCAATCAAATCAAATCTTGCTTCATTTTCCTATTCAGTTCTTTCTAATAGATGGTACAATTGGTACAAATGGTTTTTCATGTACACTTCTCTCCCATTGACATCAATGAAAAAATTTTCATCATTATGTCAACAACAACTCAAATGTCAAAAAATAGTATTCAAAAAATACATTCACAAGAGTCCTCATGACTCAGCTCAGATACACATACTCCCCTATAGAGGAAGTACCAACATCTAGTCTAGAAGAAAAATAAGGCTTATATACCACTGGATGGATGCAACCAACTATGTCATTACTCAAAAGTAGGCTGGGGCATAACCCCAAGAATACCTCTCTAATACTCAAATATATCCTTAGGCAAAGGCTTTGTGAATATGTCTTCTATCTGCTCCTTTCTGCTTATGTACTCTAGTTTGACTTCTTGCTCAACAACTTTCTCTCTTACAACATGATACTTGATCTCTATATGCTTTGTCTTAGAATGTAATATAGGATTCTTAGACATACTAACTGTGCTGGTGTTGTCACAATGTATGACAACAGGCTCAACAAAATTTATTCCAATATCCTTTAGCATTTGCTTCATCCAAATTATCTAGTTACAATTATTTGCTGCTACTACATAGTCTACCTCTACTGTGCTCTGTGAGATACAATTTTGTTTCTAGTTTAGCCAAGAAACCAATCTTCCTCTGAGGAAAAATGCTCCACCACTAGTGTTTTTCTTATCATCAACACTGCATCCCCAATCACCATCTGTATATGCACATAGGGTAAAATCATCAGATTTTTCATACCACAATCCATATCCATTGTGCCTCTTAAGTATCTCAGTATCCTTTTTACTACTGCATAATGTGATTTTCTAGGTTCAACTTGAAATCTTACTATAATTCCAACTAAATGTGCCATATTAGGTCTTGTATGTGTCAAATATTGCAATCCTCCAATCATAGATATGTATTTCTTCTGTTCAACTACCAATGTTTCATCTGTGCTAGATAGTTTATGTCTAGTTACCATAAGTGTTCCAACTGGTTTAAAGTTCTCCATTGCAAATATTTTCAACAAATCATTCAAGTACTTTATTTGACTTACAAAAATACCATCACTCTTCTGTATTATCTGTAATCCCCAAAAGTATTTCATCTCACCAATCATACTCATTTCAAATTCAGTCTTCATTTCATCAGCAAATTTGTCACTAGCTTCATCTTCTCCTCCAAAAATAATGTCATAAAAAAAATAAACCACAACTAACAAACCATTTTCAATTTCTTTTGTGTACAGATTACTATCATTTATTCCTTTTGTAAATCCCAATTTTAACAAATACTTATCTAGTCTTGCATACTAAGTTCTAGGTGCTTGCTTTAGTCCATAGAATGCTTTCTTTAGTTTACATACCATGTCTACTTCTTGAGTCAAAGGAAAAACTTCAGGCTACTCAATGTAGACTTCTTCTTCCAATTCACCATTCAAAAATGTGGCCTTCACATCCATCTAATATACTTTGAATTTATTAAAAGCTACATAGGCCAAAAACGTTCTTACTACTTCAATTATTGCTACTAGTGCAAAAGTTTCTTCATAGTCAATTGCTTCTTGCTGTGAGTATCCCTTACATACCAATCTTTCTTTGTTTCTTACTACTTCTCCTTGTTCATTCATCTATTTTTGAATACCCATTTAGTTCCAATAACATTCTTCTCTTTAGGTCTAGGGACCAATTCCCATGTCTTGTTCTTTTAAATTTGGTCTAGTTACTCTTTCATAGCATTAATCCAATGTTCATCTTCACAAGCTTCACTAGTAGATTTAGGTTCAATTTGAGAAATCAAACATAAATGTACCTTATTTTTCATTAGAACTCCTCTGTCCAAACTTCCAATAACTTGTTCAACAGGATGATGTCTTGATAGATACATGTTCAGTGTCATAGTCTTAGATCTTTCTTCAACTATAGATTATTCTCTAGATTCCTCTCTAGTTTCTTCAACATGACTCTCATTCAACAATTCACTGTCAGTCTCATAGAATAAAATTTAGTAGTTTCAATGTTAGGCTGAGGATGAGTTCCTTCATCAGATTCATAATCAAGCATTCTTTCCTAAATTTTTAACTTTTCATCAACTTTAACATTTGCGCTCTCAACAATAGTCTTAGTTCTCTTATTGTAGCATCTATATTCTTTGCTCTTTAAAGAATATCCAAGAAAAATACCTTCATCACTTCTAGGATCAAACTTTCCAATGTCATCATCTCTCTTTATATAACATTTTCTTCCAAAAATTCTAAAATACTTAACTAAGGGTGCATGTCCAAACCATAATTCATAGGGTGTCTTGTCTATGTCTGCTCTGATTTGTACTCTATTCATTGTATATACTATTTTATTCACTGCTTCTCTCCAGAATATCTTCACCAAATCATTCTCAAATAACATAGCTCTTGCTGTTTTAGTCACTGATCTATTTCTTCTTTCTGTAATACCATTTTTTTAGGTGCTCTAGGGGTTGAAAATTGTCTCTTAATGCCATTCACTTCACAAAAGGTGTTAAACTCCCTAGAAGTAAATTCTCCACCTCTATCAGATCTCAAACATTTAATCTTCATTCTAGATTCATTCTCAAATTTAGTCTTAATGATCTTAAACTTATCAAATTCTTCAGACTTTTCTTTAAGAAATGAAATCCACATCATTCTTGTAAAATCATCAATAAGAATCATAAAATACCTTTCTCCATAGAATCCTGTAGTCCTTGTAGGACTGCTCAAGTCTGTATGAACAATCTCCAACTTTTCTTTAGATTTGAACTTCTTCCTTGGAAATGAACTTCTCTTCTTCTTTGCCATCACACATTCTTTGCAAATCATGTTTGTAGGCTTCATAATTTTAGGCAAATCCCTTACTGCAAGTGTAGTACTTACTTTCACAATGTTATCAAATTTTAGGTGACAAAACCTTCTATGCCATAACTAATTGTCATCAATCTTAGTAATCAAACATATCATCTCAGTAGGATTCAACTAAAATACATTACCTCTAGTTCTAGATCCAGTTCCAATCAGATTTCCATCTTTATCCTTTATCACACAAGTTTTCTTAGTAAACCAAACTTGATATCCCTTATCAACTAACTGTCCAACACTCAAAAGATTATGTTTCAAACCATCCACAAAGTAAAGATCATTAGTATTAGTCTTTGCATCGAGAGTAATAGATCCTATACCTTTAATCAAACAAGGTGCATTGTTTCCAAGTCTCACAACAACTCCATGATAATTGTTAAACTTTATGAACTTTTTCATATCTCCAGTCATATGATGTGAACAACCATTATCTATAATCCAATCAGCTTTCTTTTCAACTTGGGAAACTAAGGCTTTTTCTTCCTTATCATCAGTTTCAAGATTCTCTTCTTTAATTGCTATGAATCCTATGTCATCATTATTCTTAGTATCACTTTCACTTAGAGTTCTATCTATACTAGCTTCAAGATCTTCATCATTAGCATAATAACATTCCTTAGATCTTCTAGGCTTGAAATTGTTTCTGTGCTTCTTAATTCTCTTAGGAAACTTAGATGCAAAATGACCATATTCTTGACAAGTCCAACATTTAAAGATTTTCTTACTGTCTAGTTCTCTCTTCACAAGCAAGACAATACCTTCTTCAATCTTCCTATCTTCTTCATTTCTAGATCTACTGCTACCATCATAATCTCCACTCACACTAATGCTTCTTGAAAAAGTAGGGCGCATACTAAGAGCACTGAATGTTGTCTCCATTCTAGGTAAGTCTCTTGATAACCTCAAGTTCATTTCTGCTGCTTCCAATCTTCCAAGAAGAGTCTCTCTTATAAAGTTCATAGTATAAGGTATAACTTGTTCAATCATCTATGTTGTCTACTTAAATATAGGAGTCAATGTTCTCAAAATTTTCCATATCACTTCATTCTCTATCTTTGTTCCTCCACAAGATTTTATCCCTACAACAATTTCTGACATTCTACTAATATAGCTTCTAACATATTCATCTTCCATCATTCTAATATCTTCAAATGCACATATCCAATTATGTAATCTAACTCTCTTTGCATGTTCATCACCTTCAAAAGTAGAGTGTAAAGCTTTCCAAATTTCATGAGATTTTTTCAAACATTTTACCTAACTATACTCATTCTCCGAAAGGGCTGTCAAAAGTGATTTTCTTGCAAGTATGTTACACATGAATAGATCTCTTTCATCTCTAGAACATGTCTCAATATTATCTTCTTCAATGATAGTTTTATCACTCTTTGTAATCAACCAATAACCTAGTCCTAAACATAGTAGATGTGTCTTCATATTCTCTTTCTAGCTGTCAAAATTTACTCCATCAAACTTAGGGCTTTCTTTTCTAAAATTCACCATGGATCTCCTTAAGATGTTAAACTTCTCTTTCAAGGACCTGTTGCTCTGATACCAATTGTTAGAAAGTAAAGTCCACCAAGATAGCTGAGAGGGGGGGGTGAATCAGTTATCTGATAACTAAAAATTTTATCAACTTCAACAACATTCAACCATGTAACCAATATAATTACCAACCATAGAAAGATATTCATACACAATAACACAATGACACAAGATATGTTGACTAGGGAACCTCTTGATCAAAGAGTAAACCCCGGTGGGAATGATGCCCACAAAAGATGCACTAATATGAATATTCCTTGTGAAAGGATGGACTTTGTTAGGAGTCTATGAAGTACATTTAGCACATATAAATCCTAGTTAGGAGATTTTTAATCCCTATTAAAACATTCGAACCCTATTAAGAGTTATGGAAGACAGAATGACCCACTGCCCAAACAGCTTCAATGACAAGATCACTGAACACACTGTCCAACTAACCTTAAGATTATTCAATAGAATAATATGAAATATGTTACCTCCTTCACTATGTTAAACCACACTCACCTCTATACCATATCTCAATTTTAGATCTTTGTACTACACATGTCTTCCTTCACAATTTCACTTTCACAACTGCATTGGCTCTTTTCTTCACTTCATGCACACATTCGCATTCTCAATAATAACACATGTTAAAAAAATGAAAAAAATTCCTTCCTTTATACCACACTCAAATAATTACAAATGAGTCAGCACACAATTACAAAATAAAAGTTTCCACACGCTACATCAAAATTACACAAAACTGTCAGCTTCCAAATAAAATAATTCTCCACTCATGTGACCTCAAAGTTTGCACTATCAGACACATCACTATCAATGTGTCTCTAGCTTCCATTTAACTGTGCAAAACCAGATTCCATCTTGATTATGAGATATCATCCGATTTCCACAAATTGCTACTTAGGAACACTACTTGAATATTGCTTCCACCAAAATGCTCATAACTTCCATGAATAAATGAATTTTTTTCTATGTTCTAAACCAACAACATATAAAATATCAAGGAGTATATCATCAACATCGCATAGCTCTAACTACAATATCACATGTGCGTTAATCAAAACACTATCTGCTTCATTGTGAGTCTCCAGAAGATCATTGTGTTGACATCAATGACAATCATAGTCATGAATGCAACAAAAAATGCTATAGAATGACTACCAAGAATTCATTCCTAACATATGGAACCCTTCCCCTTCAATACCATTTTTCCTAAGTATGAAAAATATATGGGTAAAATAGAACCACAGGATCATCTAAAGGAGTTTTGTGCCTTAAGCATTGAGTTCATGCACAATGATACATATCTAATGAGACTCTTTCCTAGGAGCTTAAGAGGTCCCACCATGGAATGGTTTTCAAAATTACCTCAAGGAATAAAAACCTTTGAGGAATTAGCCTCCAAGTTTTGGACCCATTATTCTTATAACATTGAGCTTGAAATCACGATGCTCAAATTGTGTGATACCAAACAAAAAGATGGAGAATCCTTCTTAGGATTCCTACAAAGGCGGAGGACCATTTTCACAAGGTATCCACAAAGTATCCCTAAGAAAGAGAAGATGGAAATCTTCACAAGTAATTTGACCATGGAAATGAATTATAGATTACAACTCCAATGTCCCCCAACATTTGAAAACTTATTGAAAATGGGATCAAGATTGAGGATGTATTGGTCAAGAGAGGTGAAATTAAATTATTTAAAGATAACAAATACAATAAAAAAAACAACAATAATAATAATTATGTGCCTAAATATATCAATAATCAAGGGTCCAACAATCACAATGATAAGTCTAAGTCATGGATAAAGAATAATAATAAAAATCTTGTGAATGATGGAGTTGTGGAGGCCCACAACTTGAAGGCAAGCCCTTTTACCTTAACATATGGAGCTAATTCTTTAAATAATGTCAATCAATCAAACAAAGCTCCATTTAATTCCAATAATTCCAATAACAATTCCAACAATTTGAATAATAATGCTAATAATCCTTACAATAATGCTAATGGGAATAAGCCCAAACCCTTCTACTCCATTATTAAAAAAAGAAAATTCACCTATCTAGGTGAACCTTTGGAGAATGCATTAAGGACCTTGGTTGCCAACAAAATCATCACATTGCTCGATGTGAGAGAATATGAACCTTGAGTTAAACCTAATTGGTGGAATGACTCTCATCATTGTGAATACCATCGAAAAAGAGGTCAGCCAACCAATGAATGCATGAGATTAAAACACTTAGTGCAATATTTGATAGATAATAGAACCATCAAAATTGAAGGACCTCAAAACAATGAGGATCACACAGCCTTCAAAACCCTGTTTTAAACCATGAAAAGGGTGAGTCATCTAATGCTAATGAAAATCAGAAAAGAGGCAATGAGAAAGTGAACTTTTCCCATACTTATGATAACATGATAAATACTCTAAGAGAAAAGGATAATACCATAAATTTTATCATAGTAAAGGACAAGTTAAGTCAAGCATCATCAAATGTTGTCACTAGGGGGCAAGCATAAAAAATTATTCTACCTACCAATGTTCCTAAAATTGTGTTATCAAACCAAGCTTCAACTTCATCATCAAAACAATACAACTTGGTTGATCAATTACAAAGGACTCCCACTCAAATTTCTATTTTTGATCTGCTCAAGTTATCACCAACTCATAAGGATATTTTGGAGAAAGCCTTATTAGAAACCAATGTGTCTCTAAATTTGGAGGTAGAAAAATTTCAAAATATGGTGGGAAACCTCATTGCACCCCATTGCCTATGATTTTTTGAGCAAGATGACATGTCCCTTAATCAACCTGAAAATCTACCTTTGCACATAGAAGTCTTGATTCATAAGCATAGGGTGAAAAGAGTCCTTATAGATGGAGGAGCTAGCCTAAACATTTGTACCCTTAGCCTAGTGAAAGCCCTAGGATTTTCTTAGGAGGCTATTAAACCTAAGAAAAAGATAACCATTAAAGCCTACGATGATGAAGAAAGAGCTTCAAAAGGAGTCATAGTGCTACCCATAAGAGTTGGTCCCATGCAAAAAGAGACCATATGCCAAGTGCTAGATTTAAATTTGACCTACAATATCCTATTAGAAAGGCCATGGATTCATGAAATGCAAGTCGTTCCTTCTACTTATCATCAATGCCTAAAATGTCCTTATCTAGGGTAGGAGATAATGGTAAATGGGGACCTAAACCCCTTCCAATATTGTAACAACATCAAGCCTATCAATGACTCTTTAGTCCCACACAATTCAGAAGGGTCTATACCTAATCAAATGGAGCAAGGGAAAAGTTCTAAAGACATCCCATTATTGAAGGGAAAAGAAAAGATGGAAGAGGAAATTGTTATTGAAAATGCACCAAAACTCACTAACGTAACTACATCAACTAAAGAAAAAGAGAAGGTTAGTGAGGATAATATTATTGGAGAATCAAAAGAATACCATACCAAAGTTATCCAAGTGTACACCAAAGAGGCTCATTGTCAAAAAATGGACCAAATGATGAAGAATTTTGATAAGCAATATAAGATCAAGCAAAAAGGAGTAGGTGAATACTCCCTATCTATTATGGACTTACCCTTATCACCCAAGTCCTATGGAAGACCCTAAAATCTACCCCATAGATAGAATGATAATTTTGTAAGGGAAAGTACATCATCCTCCATGGATGAAGAAGATAATGAGATCCTAAATTGGTTATATAAATATGAAGAATCAAGTGCACATGTCAAACATATTCAAGATATAACCATTTCGAGACATCAATATGGGAAAGGGTTTCAAATCATGAAAAAGATGGGGTACAAAGGTCAAGGACCTTTGGGCATGAAGAATGAAGGGCTCATTGAACCCATAGAATCAACATGGTGAGATACCAAGGAGAAAATAGGATTAGGGTAAATTGAAGAAGGGTACACCCAAAAACATTATCCCAAACTTTATGATCAAATATTGTAATTAGAATCTCATAGTGATAAAGATTCTAATGAGTGGGAATGTGATACTTTATCTGATGAGTCATGCCATGATAAGGGCATTGATGTTATTCATACTTATACTTCTACCAAGGATAAAGGGCAAATAGCAGAATCAAGTTCAAACCAAGCATCTAGTTAAAATCAAGTGGTTCTAAATGATGTGCCAAGCATAGAGATAGAGATAAATCAATGGGTAGGTGAAACCTACATACTTTCATGGAGACCTACTATGGAGGAATCAAACATTAGGTTTGATCCACATGAATTTTATCCAACAGAAACTTTAGAGGAGTCTAGTAAGGAGGACTTTGATCCTACTTCTTTAGAACATTTAAAAGAGGCCCATGTTATAGAATTACATGATACAATGTATGAACCATCTAATTAGGTATTAGCCTTAAATCCAATTGAAACAAACCCAAGTATTGACCCATTAACTCTCATACACCCATAATTAATTGAATGGAATTCCATTGAACCAACTACCCTTCCAATCTTCTTGAATGACAACATGGTCTCCCAATACCTTAACACAGTCAAACCTTCTTCTACCATAGAATATCAGGAGGAGATGATAAGGGGGAGCATCCAAACTTTCAATCATAGAAAAAATGAAAAAAATGAAAAAAATAAAAAGGGAAAAGAATCAAGTGTTGAAAACCACGTTGTGGCAACATTAGATCAAAAAGAAAGAAAAAAAGAAATAAATGATGTTTCCAAAGGTGAAAAACCAATTGGGGAACCTAAGGAAGGGAGTTTGGATGCTCTACCAGAACATTGTGATGAAAGATCTCCAATATTAATTGAGCCCACATAAAAGATAAATATTGCGTTCAAAACTGAGCCAAGGATCATCCACCTAGCAGCATCCCTATCTAGCAAGGAAAGAACATAATTCATCAAGTTATTTAAAGAAAAACAAGTTATATTTGCATGGTCTTATGATAATATGCCAAGATTAGACCCAAATCTGATAATGCATCATCTAAATATCAAGGAAGGAGCAAAACCTATTAAGAAAAAGTTAAGGAAGATGCATCCACATATAACAATACTTGTCAAATTGGAATTAGAAAAATTGTTGAAGGCGGGATTTATAAGGGCCATTGATTATGCACAATGGATCTCAAATATAGTACTAGCATCAAAAGAAGATAAATCTATCAGAATCTACATGGATTTTAGAGACTTAAACTTGGCATGTCCTAAAGATGACTTCCCACTTCCAAGTATAGATGCCATTGTGGACCTAATAGCAGGACACTCTATGTTCTCACTCATGGATGGATTTAGTAGATATAACTAGATAAAGATAGCACTAGAAGACCAAGATTAGACAACCTTTACATGTGCATGGGGTACTTTTTGCTAGAATGTCATGCCTTTTGGTTTGAAGAATGCCAGAGCAACCTATCAATGAGCGATGACCACAATATTTCATTATATGATGCATAAGTTCATGGAGGATTATGTGGATGAAATATTATCCAAATATCACTCAAGAAAAGAGCACTTACCTATTTTGGCAATTTTTTTTGAAAGGTTAGAGCAATTTAAAGTAAGGCTCAATCAAAAAAAATGTGCATTTGGAGTTCAATCCGGCAAACTATTAGGCTATATTGTATCTACAAAGGGAATAGAGGTGGACCCCGCTAAAGTTAAAGTCATTATGGAGATGGAAGCACCTAAAAAAATTAGCCAAATGAGATCTCTACAAGGAAGGATGAAATCTATCAAGAGATTTATCTCCCAACTAGCAGAAAAATGTCATAATTTCACCCAACTTTTGCATAAAGATACAATTTTCAAGTGGGATGAAAAGTGTGAAGAGGCCTTTAATCTATTGAAGAAATACCTCATGAACCCACCAATCTTGATGCCACCTATCAAAGGAAAGCCCTTAATCCTATATATTTCAGCAATGGAGAATTCATTAGGGGCACTTTTAGCATAAGAAGATGAAATAGGCAAAGAAAAGGCAATTTACTGCATAAGTAGAACTTTGGTTAAATACGAGCTGAATTATACATTGATGGAAAGGGCATGCTTGGTCGTGGTTTTTTCTTCACAAAAACTACACCATTATATGCTAGCCCATAGGATAAGGCTCATTGCCAAAATTGATCCTTTGAAGTATCTACTTAGTAAAACAACATTAAATGGAAGGCTAGCAAAGTGGGTCATGGTGCTAAGTGAATTTGACATTGAATATGTTGATAGAAAATTAATCAAAAGGCAAGTCATTGTAGACCAGTTAGTAGAAGAACCACTTCAAGATGATCATCCCATCCAAGTGGAATTCCCAGATTCAGAGATTGTGAATGTTTATGCAAAAACATGGCAACTATATTTTAATGGTTCATACACTCAACATGGGTCAGGAGTAGGCATACTTCTAATCACTCCTCAAGGCTCTACTATTCCTAAGTCCTATAAATTGCTATTTCCATGCACCAATAACATAGCAGAATATGAAGCCTTTGTTATTGGAATCAAGTTGGCTTTAGAATGGAAAGTGACAAAACTAAAGGTTTATGGAGATTCACAATTAGTCATTAATCATAATTAGTCATTAATCAAGTTAATGAGGAATATCAGACAAAAGATAAAAATTTAGTACCCTATAAAAACATGGTGGAAAGCCTCAAGAACTAATTCATTCTTATTACATTTAAGCAAGTTCCAAGAGAAAAGATCAAAGCAGTAGATGCAATGGCAACTTTGGCTTCACTTCTACAGATGCCTGATCAGAGTGCCAAATATGAATTTTTGGTTGAAGAAGTGGATCAACCCACATTTGACCCTACCCACCCTTATACCATTTGCTTATTAACTACAAATGAATACCCTTGGTATGGACCTATTTACACTTACCTAAAAGATCAAATTATTCCCATAGACCAAACCAGGAATAAAAATTAAGGCTTCATTCACCAAGCTGTCGATATACCATAATTTCTTAAACATTGTATCACAAGAGTTTAGATGGAATGCTCTTGAGATGTCTAGAAGAAGAGGAATCAAACATAGCCTTGCGAGAAATCAATGAAGGAATTTTTGGGTCACATTCGAATGGATTAACCCTAGCTAAGAAAATTCTTAGGATAGGATATTTTTGGCCTACAATGGAGAAAGATGATTGTAAATTTTCCAAAATTTTTAGAAAGTGTCAATTGCATGGAAATTTGATACACATACCCACACAAGAGCTTCATCCAATGAAAACACCTTGATCATTCTATCAAAGGGGTCTAGACTTAATAGGCATGATTTATCCTCCATCCTCGAATGGTCATAAATTCATCATCACAACAATGGAATACTTTACCAAGTGGGTGGAATTTGTACCCTTATCAACTGCAACAGGAAATAAAATATCTTTGTTTATCATCAATCACATCATTTGTAGATATGGAATACCTCATGCCATCATAATGGATAATGCAAAGCACTTCAAGAATAAAGACCTAAAGGAATTATGCACCAAGTTTCATATGATTCATCATTATTCATCAATTTATTACCCCCAAGGTAATGGACAAGCTGAGGCAACAAATAAAAACATTTTGAAAATTTTGAAGAGAACATTGGACAATTCAGGTAGAGATTGGCACATTAAGATAAATCTGACCTTGTGGGCTTATAGAAAATGCATAAGAATGCCAACAAGAGCTACACATTTTTCCCTAGTCTTTGGAACATAAGAAATTTTGCCTTTGGAGGTAGAACTTCCATCTTTGAGAGTATCTCTTCATGGTTTGATAAGTGAGGAAGACTATAGAGTTGCTAGGTTGTAAGAATTAGAATTGCTAGATGAGAAGCAGCAACAAGCATTTGACCACTTAAAGGTGTATCCAAATAGAATGTCAAGGAATTATAATAAGCATATCAAGTCAAGGAAATTTCAAATAGGTGACCTAGTTTTGTGACAGAATCCCAAAAATTAGGGATAAAGAGAAAAGAAAGGAAAATGGGAAGCAAACTAGTTAGGACCATTTATCATTATTTCTTCTTTTGGGAACGACACCTACAAATTAGAGGATTGTGATGGAGAAGAGCTACAAGAACCTATTAATAGCATACACCTAAAGAGGTTTTATGCATGATGTAGATGAAAGAGTATAAAGAGTATCAGATGGAAAGCATCATATTTATTGTACATAGTCAAAAGAGATCCTTAAAATACCAAAAACAAATTGAAAAGTAGAAAACATAAAAAATAGTGGAAAATTAAGTAGGAAGAAATACCAAAAATATTCATATATGATCCTCAAAAAGATGTTGTCTTGGTGAAAACCTAGCAAATAGGCACCTTCATGATAAGAAAAAAATTGAAAAAAGAGAAAAAATACAAAAAAAGAGAAAAAGTGCCTTGGTGAAAACCTAGCAAATAGGCGCCTTGGTAGAAAAAAGAAAAAAGAGAAAAGCTTTAAAAATAGAAAAAAGAGCAAGATCCATTCAACTGGTGAAAAATTAGTAAATAGGTACCATTAAAAGTCCAAGTCAGTCGCATACCTAGAAAGTCACCTTGTAAATATTGCATTTGCTAGCTAATGAAGGTGCTCCCCTTAATACCACAAACATATAACAGAAAAAGAGAAACAACAACAATAATATGCAAGAACAAAAAAATTGGCTTCTTATTATCTCCACAAATGTGGAATTACAAACTTTCAGAATTACAATATGCAAAGCCACATGGGCATTCCCTTACAATATTCTATAGGACAAAGCCTCTGTGATGCCCAAAAGTTGGGACAAAACACAACCAACAAATTTTTTTAAAAGTGATAAGTTTACACACATAAGATGCGGGTTAATGAATTCAACAACAAGGTTAAAATGGGTCAGGTGAATTACCTCGACAATGTTGTCTAAGAAGGATGCTTAGGGAAAAATTAACTATTACCCAGAACTATTCTGAACTGCCTAAGACAATAATACAGCCTTCCTTATATAGGCAATTTCCACCGCTTGAGAAGGTTCCAGAAATTTAGCCCTAAGGGCCTACCAAACTTAGAATTATTTTATTTTTTTCAATTTATTACATCAAAGTCGGCTCAAAATAACTTTTGAAACCCGAATAGAAATTTTGAAGGAAAATTATTTTCTGCCATTTCAGGTGACCCGACTTCCGGAGATCATAAGTCATCACCAGTTGACCCGATTGACTATTATAACCCCATTTCAAAAATGCCACGAAGCGCTCTACAGGCTTGATTAGCGCAAGCACCTGTCACCCAAATTTTTGACCTCATCCGGGGCCTCTAAAGCCTTCAAAATTGAGTTCGAAGTTCCTGTACCCTGCTGCCAATACCGAAAATCTTCAATATCTTCAAAACTACACCTGATCTAGCCATGAAACTTTGCTGGCAGAGTTATATGACCAAAATGAACCTCCAAGAAAGAAATCAGATCATTTTGAGCACATACGAAAATTACCAAAAATAGTAACTTTCCATAAATAATAGCTCTGCACAAAATAGCCCTTATTGAATATAAAAATAGAAATATTTTTGGGTGATGCAAGATTGCTCTTACACCCAGGATGCTCCTGCATCAGACACCCAGGGTAATTTGAGAAGTGACCCTGTCACGACTCAGACGTGCAGAGGAAAACAAGACGGTTAACCTCCTCCTTTGTTAGCCATGATGAATCTTCAACAGGTCATCCTTTCCATTTGACCAAATATTCTTCATATGTCCTATTCCTTGTGCTTCTACCAACATGATTGTCCAGTATGTCTTCAATCTCCTTGATATCTGAACTAGTTGCTGGAATATTCCACTGTGCTGCTGCAACCTCATCTTCAACACCTCCTTCATGATACTCTGTCAAATCTGAAATGTTAAACACTGGTGAAATATTTAGCCTAGTAGGAAATTCTACCTCATATGCATTTCTCGAATCATGCTTCTTCAGTATCTTACATGGTCCAAACTTCTTCATTTTCAACTTGTTATATGTACCAACCGGAAACTGCTCCTTTCGCAAATGAACCATGACTTCATCTTCAACCTGAATTTCCTTATGCCTCCTTTTCTCATCTGCCTTAGCCTTATACTGTGCGTTCATCTTGGTAATATGCTTCCCCACCTCCTCATGGATGTTCTTCAAGTGTTCTATAAAATCCTCAGCTTCAACACTACTTATTTCTCCTTTATCTATCTTCCTCAATTCAGATGCATTTCTTGGGCTACTTCCATATACAATCTAGAATGGTGATTTACCAGTGCTCCTGTTGACAGAATTATTGTATGCAAATTCTGCCTGTGGTAAAATCAAATCCCATCCTGTTGGCTTATCTCCTACCAAACATCTTAGCAAATTTCCCAAACTCCTATTCACCACCTCTGTCTGTCCATTAGTCTGTGGATGATGGGATGAACTGAACTTCAAATCTGTATTCAACTTCTTCCACAATGTACGCCAGAAATATTCAACAAACTTAGTGTCTCGATCTGAAACTATGGTCTTTGGCAAACCATGAAGTCTCACTACTTCTCTAAAAAATAATTCTGCTACATGAACAACATCATTAGTCTTCTTGCAGGGAATGAAATGTGCCATCTTTAAAAATCTATCAACCACCACAAAAATTGAATCATGTCCCCGCTGAGTCCTCGGTAAACCAAGAACAATGTCCATGCTGATATCCTCCCAAGGCTTCTCTGGTACAGGTAATGGCTGATACAACCCTGTATTCTGCTTCACTCCTTTCACCATCTGACATACTCTGCAACTCTGTACAAACTTCTTCACATCTTGCTGCAATTGTGGCCAATAATAATTCTCACCAACCAAAGCAAGGGTTTTATCACAACCAAAATGTCCAGCCAATCCTCCACTATGCTTCTCCTTGATGAGATTCTCCCTCATGGAACTTCGTGGAATGCACAACTGACTCCCTCTGAATAGCATATCATCTTGGATGATAAAATCCAGCTGTTTCATCCTGTCTAGAGTAACAGGTTCTGTACAAGCTTTCCAAGCTTCACCAAAATCAGGATCCTCTGGATACAAATTCTTGAGTTCCTTGAACCCAACCTTTTCAATCTGCATTTCTGTCAGCAATAGTTGCCTTCTGCTAAGAGCATCTGCAACCCTATTAGACTTTCCACTCCTGTGTTTCAAAACAAATGTATAACTTTGCAAAAACTCAACCCATTTCAAATGTCTTTGATTCAATTTTCCTTGACTATTCAAATATTGCAAAGCTTGATGATCAGTATACAAAAAAAACTCATTAGGAAGCAGATAATGTCTCCACTTCTTTAATGCCTGAACTATAGCATAAAATTTTTGATCATAAATAGAATATTTCCTCTTGGCATCATTTAACTTCTCACTGAAATAAGCAACAGGTTTACCTTCTTGGCTCATAACAGCTCCTATTGCAGTACCACTAGCATCACAATCTACTTGAAACACCTTATTAAAATTTGGAAGTGCTAAAACCGGTTGTTTTGTAACTTTTTATTTCAATAATTGAAAACTCTTTTCTGCCCCATTAGTCCACTTAAACTCTTTTCTATCCCCTCTCATTGTTTCAGTCAAGGGTCCACAAATACTGCTAAAATTTTTGATAAACTTTCTGTAAAAGCTAGCTAGACCATGAAAAGATCTTACCTTAGTAGCACTCCTTGGAGTAGGCCATTCAAGGATAGCCTGTACTTTCTCTGGGTCCATTTTTAGACCTTCTCCTGAAACTACAAATCCCAAATACACCAACTCTTTCTTCACAAAACTGCACTTCTTCAAATTAATCAGCAATTTCTCTTCTCTCAACTTCTCAAATACCATACGAATATGCATCATATGCTCATCCAATGTCTTACTAAAGATCAAAATATCATCCAAGTAAACAATGACAAACTTACCCAAAAATTCTTTCAAAACCTCGTTCATAAGCCACATGAAAGTGCTCGGTGCATTGGTTAGCCCAAAAGGCATGACTAACCACTCATATAGTCCTTCCTTTGTTTTGAAGGCAGTCTTCCATTCATCTCCTTCTCTGATCCGAATCTAATGATATCCACTCTTCAGATCTATCTTTGAGAAATACACAGCTCCACTCAAACAGTCCATAATATCATCCATTCATGGCAATGGAAACCTGTACTTGATTGTGATCTTGTTTATTGCCCTAGAATCTGTACACATCCTCCATTCTCCATTCTTCTTTGGTGCTAATACCGCTGGTACAACACAGGGACTCAGACTCTCACGGATCAAACCTTTGTGTAACAGTTCATGTACTTGTCTGTTCAACTCTTCACTTTCTGCAGGTTTCATTCTGTGTGCTGCCTTATTCAGCAAACTCGCTCCTGGGATCAAGTCCATCTGATGACTAATCTTCCTGACTGGTGGTAATCCATCAGGCACGTTATCGGATACAATATCCTAAAACTCATTCAACAAATCTGCAACTTCTACAGGAACATCTTCTACTTCCTTTTTACCAGCTTTTGGAATTAAAGCAAAACATACATGCTCATGCCTCATACCATCTAGGAATTTCCTTCCATCAACAAATGTTATTCTTGCATTACCACATACTTTTTCTTCAGTCTCCTTCAATGGATTTAGCTTATGTCGCACTCCATCCTTTGTCAGGGAATAGGTATTCGCATGACCATCGTGTACAACACATCTGTCAAACTGCCACGGTCTATCTAATAACATATGACATGCATCCATAGAGATGATATCACATAGTACCTCATCTTGGTACCCGCCGATCTTGAACTTCACTAGGCATTGTTCATTGACCATGACCTTGTGGTCATCCTGTACCCAGGCAATCCGATATGGATGTGGGTGTTTCTGTCTCTTGAGCTTTAACTTTGTCACCATCTCTTCTGACACCAAATTTTTAGTGCTTCCACTATCAATAATCACATCACAACATTTACCTTCACACTTGCACCTGGTGCGAAATAGGCTCCTCCTTTGCTCAGGTTCATTCTCACCACTCAACAGGACTCTTCTGTTAATCAACATTTCTCCTCTTTCAGCATCTTCAAAATTTGATGATCTGGCATCTTCATCTACATGTGCAACTCTGGCCTGGCCTTCATTTCTCCTGTTCATTCTGCCTTGGCACTGAGGACATTCAAATGCCCTATGACCTTCTTCTCCACAGTGAAAACATGTTCCACGGAAGCCACCTCTTCTAGATCCTTGTCCTCTTCCTCTTCCTCTCTGATCTCTATTATTCTGATCCTGGAAGCGATTGGAATTATTTTCTTACTGATTTTGACTGCAACTGGCCTCATCCTTCTTTTTCAGATCTTCATTTCGGCCACCATATGACTGTCCACCAGATCATCCACCGTGACCTCTTCCATTTTGTCTACTCTCAAACTTCTTGTTCAGCTTTTCCTCTACTTTTAGGGCAAACTGGTATGCCTCTTCAATACTGTTCATTCGAACCAGATTCAGCTCCTCCTGAATGCTTGGCCTTAACCCATTAAGGTATCAGGCAACTTTCTCCTTATCAGCTTCTGCATGGCCTGTTCTGATGAGAAGTCGATAGAACTCCTCTGTATACTCCTAAACAGATCTTCCTGCTTGCTTCAAACTCTGCATTTTCTTCAGTAGGTCAAGCTCATAATCAACAGGAATGAACTGTCACTTCAATTTATCCACCATCCGATCGCATCTTGTGATTTTATCTTTCCCTCTTCTATTTCACTCCAACTGAATTTCTTGCCACCAGATCTTCTCATGACCTTTCAATCTGGCCTTCGCAAATTTGACCCTATCAGGATCGTCAACATCTTCATACTCAAAATATTCCTCACATTCATTGATCTAGTCAATCAATTCCTCTGGGTTAAGATTTCCAAAAAATGTAGGAACCTCAATCTTAGGTCTTTTCCCAATCTTGGAAATCGCCCGAAAAAGTCTTTCTTCCTCCTGGTTCACAATTTTAGCTTCTCCTTCTTGATATTCTTCTTCAGCTTCATCCTCACTTTCATCTCTGACATTAAGATTCATTCCTCTGTGAATCTCTTCTTGCAATGCTCGCACTTGTCTCTGCAGCTCTCTAACCTCAGGTGTTACAACACCAGCTCTTCTGCCACCTTCCCTTCGTGGAGGCATTTTTGCGATGCGCGCTGAAACCCTAGCCACGGTCCTGGTGCAAACTGCCTCACAGTCGGTGATCTATTTGCACACTCAAGAACTCCTGCTCTGATACCACTTGATGAAGGTGCTCCCCTTAATACCACAAACATATAACAGAAAAAGAGAAACAACAACAATAATATGCAAGAACAGAAAAATTGGCTTCTTATTATCTCCACAAATGTGGAATTACAAACTTTCAGAATTACAATATGCAAAGCCACATGGGCATTCCCTTACAATATTCTATAGGACAAAGCCTCGAACTATTACCTAGAACTATGCTGAACTGCCTAAGATAATAATACAGCCTTCCTTATATAGGCAATTTCCACCGCCCGAGAAGGTTCCAGAAATTTAGCCCTAAGGGCCGACCAAACTTAGAATTATTTTATTTTTTTCAATTTATTACATCAAAGTCGGCTCAAAATAACTTTTGAAACCCGAACAGAAATTTTGAAAGAAAATTATTTTCTGTCATTTCAGGTGACCCGACTTCCGGAGATCATAAGTCATCACCAGTTGACCCGATTGACTATTATAACCCCATTTCAGAAATGCCACAAAGCGCTCTACAGGCTTGACTGGCGCAAGTGCTTGTCACCCAAATTTTTGACCTCATTCGGGGCCTCTAAAGCCTTCAAAACTGAGTTCAAAGTTCCTGTACCCTACTGCCAATACCGAAAATCTTCAATATCTTCAAAACTACACCTGATCTAGCCATGAAACTTTGCTGGCAGACTTATATGACCAAAATGAACCTCCAAGAAAGAAATCAGATCATTCTGAGCACATATGAAAATTACCAAAAATAGTAACTTTCCATAAATAACAGCTCTACACAAAATAGCCCTTATTGAATATAAAAACAGAAATATTTTTGGGTGATGCAAGATTGCTCTTCAACCTAGGATGCTCCTGCATCACTAGCATTTGTATATATTGCATAATAAAACCCCACAGTTGCATTTGCAATTACCTTAAGATTTTGGTCACCTAATATGCAAATTTTCCTAAGTCCCACAAATAAAATTATCTCAAGCTGGGGGAAAACTACTCAAAAGGAGAAAGGATTCATCAAAGAAAGCTTTATTCAATCATGAATTCATTTCATCAAATTTGAAAGAGGAACACTTAATCAAATCTACATTCTAATCCAATTGACCTAAATGCAAAATTTGATCCAAGATCTTACATGACCTTATCTTTATCAGGATTAAAAGTATGAAATGGAAGGAACTACACTTGAAATATGGATTTGAAAAACATTACAAGAAATTTTTTCCAAGTGTTGACTTAATTGATGAAATCATGTCTTTCTAGCGAATCAATGAAAGTTTTAGACTAGACAAGCTATGATGAAAGGATGATATTTTTTCTGATTTCTGAATGATTGTCTTAAAATCAAAGTTTTAAATAATGTATTATTTGTCTAAGGACGTGATCATCAAAGAATCATCGAGGACTTATACATAAGATAAAACTGAGATTTTTTCTTATTTACACAAAAGGATACCTTCGCTATTTTGATCTTCAATATGGGTATGTGCAGGATCATGGTATGTCAAACTAGGCCTTTAAGTGGCAATGAAATTTTAGAAAATTAGGTTTAGGCAAGTTGACATAAAAAATGAACAAGTTATAAATATTATATCAAAAATATATAAGAAGAGAATCTGTAGAAAATTGAATTTAGTTTCTAATATACTAGGCCTTTTTTGAAAAATAATTATTTTATATGTTGAAAATTTCAAATTTCAATGTAGTAGTACCAAAATTTTAGGAAAAAATAAGAAGTAGGTGTATGTTTGACCACCTTAAACACAATCAAATGATAATAATTTTTTACAAGATTCTAGATATAAGTAGTAGACTCATGTCCGGATGTGACACATAGTTTTTTGTAATTTTTTACAAGTAAATAATTCATTATGATTTTTCTTCTACAACTTTTCCAAAATAAAAAAACTCTCATGCCTGACCACGTTAACTTAGTCTAAACTTTATCAAATTGATTTTTATTTTTATTTTTCTTGTAGTAGGAAAATCATAGAATGTGACACATGTTTTAGATTTCAAAAATTTTATACAGTTTGAAAGTTATAGTTATTTTTCAATAAGTCTATCAATCAGGACTAGAAAGATAACAAGTAGGTGTATGTCTGACCACATTAAACAAAATCAAATGATAATATTTTTTTATAAGATTTTAGATAAAATTCGTAGACTCGTGATCAGATGTGATGTATATTCTTTAGTATTTTTTTTCTAAGTAAATAATTAATTATGATTTTTCTGGTACAAATTTTCCTGAATATAAAAACTCTCATGTGTGACCACCTTAACTTAGTCTAAACTTCATCAAATTGAAAGAATTCTTTATTATTACTGTATTAATTGAAGCATAGAATGTGATGTATATTGCAGATTTCAAAAATGTTATATTGTTTGAAAGTTATAGTTATTTTTCAAAGAGTCTATCAATTAGGACTTCTTTTTCACATCGCCATTTTTTGGTATACCATGATCCTGCACATACCCATATCATAATAGCAAAATCCAATTGCAACATAGAATGCAAAAAAATTAGTATTCAGACTCTCCTGATTGGCTTTAATCAGTCATAGTCGTACCGAAGAGAGATGAGAAAGAAAAGAAAGAGGTACAAAAATTATTCATATCATCATAGTTGAACTAGTGATGGTTGTACTAAGACAGGATTCCAAAAATGCTCAATGATGATTATAAGCTCCAAATTTTGTATAATGTTAGTTAGTTGCATACATCTTAGATTAAATGCATTGTATATTGTTTTGTCTTTCTTAGCTTAATTTGCAAGAGGAAAAGGAAAAGGGGGTGTACTCAAATAAAAAATCAAAGGATTATAAAAAATAACTATATAGGATTGAGTGTGTTGGAAATAAAAAACAAGGTGCATTTCATTAGTTTCCTTGCATTGGTTAAGTTGCATTAAGTCATTTTCATTAAACCTTGCATACATTTAAATCTATCCAACATTTGAATCATCAAGTCCACTGCATTAGATTACATATATCATTAAAATCATTAAGTTCATTACATTAAGTTCATCATTATCATTAGATGGCATCCATCAAGGTCGTTATTATCATTAGATTGCATTCATCTCATTTAAAGTGCATTATTGAGTATCAATCCATTAAGTGCATTAGTTAGTTAATCATTCTTTGCATCTATTAAGATCATTCATCATTAAAGGCACATCATCCATCCATATTGCATATGGCATATATCATTAATCATTAAAAAATCATGGTCATGCCATCATTACATAGATTCATCACATTTTCATATCAAAAGAAGTGCATCCATTAGACTCATTATCCATCTAACATCATACATGTATCCATCACATACATACACAATATCATTATGCATTAAAACAACATTGCATTCAACAATTCTATGTCATACATAAGACAATCATTCAAGTATCATTAGAACATATGCATACATTTGAAAATTGCATTATGAAAAAGCATATAACAAAGCATATAAGAGATAGAATCATCTAGATCTGCATATCATACAAACCACCTGAAGAAGAGATCCAACACATGATGACATCATATATAGAAAAATTTATCAAAGAAGAGTATCAGAGTCCATGGTACCATCATCATGAAATCAACAAGATATCAAAGTCTAAATGAATGATCGTAAAGGCAATATCCTAAATATCAATGTCCATCAACTATCAAATTATCAGCATAGGCAAAATCAATCGATAAAAAATGATACATCAAGAGTCCAATGTCTTGATAACAACAAAGAGAGAGATCAGGTATATCAAATCATATAAATCAAAGATATCTCAAACAACTAAATCACTAGCACCATCGGTACCATCAGGACCAAGAGCACTATCTGGAGGTCAACTCAAACTAGCCTGTAAACCATGCTGACTCATAGCAACCATGAAAGTCTACATCATCAAGCTCAAATGAGAAACCTACTACTACACTGCTGATATCTGAGTTTGTAGAGATACAACATCTGATGTTAAGGCTGGGGCAAGAGCTTGTGCTACAAAAGATTGTGGAGGAGGAATAGAAGAAGATGGGATAAAAGAAGATGGATCACCCAAAGATGGAATGAAGTGAGAAGATGATGGATGTGAAGAATATGAAGTCATCGAAGAAGAAACATGTGCCTAAGATGAGGTAGCATGTGGAACAACCAGAGGAATAACCTATTGAGCAGGAGCACCATGTGCTTGATCAAGTAACACCTGGGAAATATCTGTATCAATATCCCTCTGATGCCTGAGTCTAGGCCTATCTGTTGGATCCTTGGAAACATGATGTAATACTCTATCAACCCAATGACCCCTCACCTAATCATTACCCCTAGGAGGAATAGGAGCAGCAACAATCACTAGAATATAGATTCTACCTACTCTAACTCCTCGATCACCCCATCATCCACTCTGTCATCTAATCCTACCAACACCACCACCATCTCCACCATCACCACTAGCATCATCTCCTATGACACCATCATCTCCATCTAATCACCATCATCATCATCATCATCAATGGTAGGGACTTTCTCCGCAGGATCGATAAATCTAGGGAAAGGATAGCATAGAATCCAAGCACCATAATCATCGATAATACCCGCATCCATGACATGTGATCTAGGAGACCAAGGATGATACCCAATCTCTCGTATCTCTTGCATAGCTATCCTATAATTTTCACATGGTCCCCATAATGATCTCTTAGCCTCTACACAAGCATACATGGCTACTCCCTGTGGCATATCCTGAGTACGCCCACACTGACAGAAAACTCATCGAAAGTATAATCTCTCAATAGTATAAGTGGAATGCCCGATCATCATTTGAGGGAAGAACATGTAGGGAACCTCACCATCATCCTCTATCCAAGCCTCACAACCAAGATATGGCCTCCACACAGTAGTGTCTATATCAGCAATAACCCATCACCAGTAATCCAGCTTACCCATATGGTTTTGGATGATAATACCATCGTACATCCAAGAAAATGGCCAACCTAGCTAATGATCTCACGTAGTATTAGGACATGTCACTGGGATATGCTCCCAGGTCCATAGCTGAAGAAGGATCTCACCTATAGTAAATGTAGTAGAATGCCTATAGACCACTGTATGTAACTTGTGGTATAACTAGGAGAGAACATAAGAACCCCAGTCAAATCAATGAGGATGTGCCATCAGATCCTCGAGAATGGGACCCCAACCGATAGCAAACCCATGCCTGTGTCTATTAGGAAGTAGGAACCCTCCAATCAAAGTACCCAAAATAGTTGTCAATATAAGAAAGGAAATGAACTTTGCCCATTGAATGTATGCATTACCAATAGTATGATCACCAAATACTCACTGACATGCTGCTCCATAATACAAAGAGTCATAATAGACTAGCTCACCATGAATAGGTAAGTGGAGGCTTCGATAACCATCCTCGAGAGTGATATTCATCTCCCCTAATGACAAATGGAAGGTATTATGGTTTGAGTGCCAATGCTTAGCCATAGTAGTGAGAAGACCCTGATTCACTCAGGATCGAGGAATATGGAGAAGGAAAGACAGGCCACAAGAACTAATATGGTGACGATCTATTGTACTAAGATCAAGAATCATGCTCCATGATAGAGGAAAAGAACCACAAACACATAAGGACCCAAGGATATCCTAGAAAAAAAAGTTCAACCACTTTAGAATTGAAATTAATTATTATTTGGATCATTCCAAGTCAATCAAAAATTTTCAAAATATCAAACCACAATCAGTTTTCATGTTTCTACTCAAATAGAATGGAAAATTTATCATCACCCACCAGTAGAATCTAGATTGATGAAAAAAATATTCAAATGATAACTGACTCATACTAACATTTACAACATGCTAAAGACACCAAGTTGGGGAACTTAACCTATCAACTGATCGATGACGTCAGAAAAAATGCAAAGTGGACTTAATCAATTTGGAATCATTTTAGACAGAGTGAAAGAGCCATTTTAGGTTTTAAAAGTGCACAAAAGCAAAAGGATTGTTTTAAGTATGTAAAAGAATTAATTCATGGATTAAAAGATGAAAAATAGGCAAAAGCACCAAAAGAATTTAAAAGTGCTATTAAAAATATCGAAAGCGTTGTTTAAAAAGGTATAAGAAAAAATAAGAGAAAAAGCACTCTTTAACAAAGAAAAGGTAGATTAGGGCCAAAATATAGTGAGAAAAAGAACACAATCGAAACACAGAAGCACAACTTGGAGGGTGAAAGTGCTATTTAATTGGGCAAAAGCGCACTTTGGATTGAAAACAAGAAAAAAATAGGGTTTAAGCAAGAAAAATTTAAAATTCTTGAAATTAAATGTTGGAATCAACAAAACAAGGAAGTATAGGCACTCGCCGGAGGTCCAAAGCTAGGTAGACATTGATATCAATGACATCACTTGAATCTATGCTCACAGATGGGGATAGACATTGTCAAAGGTTGAAGAAGTCAGAGATCAGAAAAATTAAAATGTGAAAGTGAAAATGAATAGTGGAAAGAGATTTTACCCCTTTATATAGGCCTTTTGACCTAAAAAGAGAATCTTTGACCTAAAAAGGGAATCTTTCACCAGAATTGACTGAGGGACTTGAATTTTTCATCAAATCAGCCAAAATAGGGGCATTTCTAATCAAACAGGTGTAAACTCAATATCAAAAATGAAATTAAAATTCATTAAAAATTGAACGAAATCAACATGAATTGACCTAAATCATCAAAATTATCAATTAATGATCAAATTTTAATTCATTTCTAAGGGTGCATACCATCAGATAATCAACATCAACAATATCATCATCGAATCAAGCAACCAATCAAAAACTCAAATCGAAAGTTTTCATCAGAAAAATTTTCGTAAATCAATCAAATGGGGGATTGCATCAAAATCAATCATCAAATTAGGTATCGTATCAAAATATTTCATCAAATCGATCATCGTATCAAGGATCAATCATCAGGACGACCATAAAAGAACAATAGTCATATCAAGGAACGACCATCAAAACTACATCGAGAGTATTAAATAATTAGAGTTTACATCAATTTCATATCATATATCAGGATTGACCATCAAACGAACATCAAAGAATGACCATCAGTTGAATCAAAGTATTCTTTGAATCGACATGCTTCGCATGTCCACTCAAAGAGGGGCATTTTTAATCACCTAAAAATGGACAAAGATCAATTAAGCGATAAATCAAGGAAAATCAAACAAAATCAAGATGAAAATCAAAGCAATTAAATCACAATGCATAATTAGCCAATCAAAATTAAAATCAAGTCTTTATTTGAGATAAATCAAAATTGAGAGCATTTTAATCAAGTGAAATCAAATCAAAATGCAATTAATTCTGTTAATTGTATAGTTTTGAATTAAATCAAATTCAACCCATTCAATGGTTACATGGCTAAATAAATGAATTTAAATTAATTAATAAATCCTAATTTCTCTCAACAACCACAAAGGGAGGAAATTCAATCAACCAATAGGATTTGAGAAAATGCATTCACATGGATCTAGCCAAATTAAATCTCAATCACTCAAAGTGAAAGAGAATCTTGTCCATTGATCTTGTCTTCTTGTCCCAAGCTTTGAGGACACAAAGTTTGCAGTGTCTTCAAAGGGTACAACCAAAGACTCAAATCAAGCTTAATCATGATCAACACAACTAGACCCCCTACCCTTGCATAAATCTATAAAAGGAAGACCAAAACCAATCAATAATCAATCCACAAATCTGAGAATTGCATAGAACCTCTAGAGAATTATAGCTAGAAAGGTATTTTAAGAGCTTAATTAGCATTCAATTTGGAATTAATTGTTAGCTTTAGCTTAATCTTTATAATTTCTCATTCTAGGACTGTCATTAATGGTATCTTGCTAAGAGCTTCTATTAACACTCTTAGATAGAGAGCCATAGGATGCTCAATTGATCTTTCATTTGCTAAATAGTTGCTATATTGTGGTTTATTTTGTTACTATTTCATTTATTGTCAATACTAATTCTATGAAGATACTATTTCTGGTATACACCATGTAAAAAGGGAAGAAGTATTCATATCATCATAGTTGAGCTAGTGATGGTTGTACTAATTTCAGGATTCCAAAAAATGCTCAATGGTGAATATAAGCTCCTAATTTGTGAATAGTGATAGTTAGCTGCATCCATTTTAGATTAAGTGCATTTAAGTGATTTGCCTATCTTAGTTTAAAAACATAAATTGGCAAAACTAAAAACAAGAAAGTGGTTGGAGTAAATAAAAAATTGAAATCAAAATGCACATCAAAAACTATATTTGATAGAGTGTGTTGGAATTCAAAATCAAAAACAAAAAACAAAAGGTGCTTTGCATTAGATTAATGGCATTTTTTAGGTCCATTTCAATCATGATAATCTTGCATTAGTTTAGAACATTAACCTAAGTTCATTTAAGTTAAGTTGCATTAATTTGCATTCATTTTAGTTTGCATTCATTTAGCCACAATCATTACATTCATTTTTAAACAAATCTCTCAATCTCATTCTACGTCATATCCATTACACTCATTTACTTTAGTTTGCATTCATCTTTAAATTCATTCATACTCATTTTTATTAAGTCATCACATTTCATTATTGATATCAATTCATTACATCTCATTGTATTTCATTAAATTCATCTTAAAACATTGCATACATCTTGTTTATTTCATGCATTATCTTTCATTTGGTTGCACTCATATTAAATCTTTTTTTATTGCATTAGTTTGCATCCATTGTTTGAATCCATCATCTAAATTGCATTAATTCATCATTACTAAGATTGTTATATTTCCAAGATCATATCATTAGTACATTGCATTGTTAATTTAGTTTTCATTCATCCCAATTCATACATATTAAATATTGTAGTATATCCAAATTTAGGTCATTTCCATTTACATAGGAGATCATTATTTCATTCATATCATTAATCATTAAAAATAATCCAATTTCATAACTACATCCATTGCATTTATTATCCATTACATACATCCATATCATCAAAATAAATGCATCCATAAATACCATCGCATCGCATTAATCATTAAACCATTACATCATCATATAACATTAAAACATGTGACATATGCATCCGTCTAGTATATGTCATAAATAAGATAAACATTTGCATCCATAAAAGATTAGGCATGTGCATTCATATCATAACTTGCATTTGAGAAAAAGCATAAAAATAAAGAATTTATAGATAGAATCATATAGGTCTACATATCATTTAAAGAACCTGAAAAATGAAGTCAAACACATGTTAACACCATATAAAGAAAATATAATGAATTGCATATTAAATTCCATAATATCATCAAAACCATTAGTATTTGGAAATCAAAGTCTCTCAAAGATATCAAAAAGTATCTAAGTATAAGTAACATCAATTGATCAAAGAATAGTGAGAGTCCAATGTCTTGAGATAAAAAATGAATCATCATATACATCAAAGAATAAGGTATCTCATCTAAAAAATAGGTCAACTTCCATAACCACCAAAACCATCAAGACCATGATTAGCATCTAGAGATCTACTCAAGCTAGCTTTTAAACCATGTTGACTCATAGTAGCCATCAAAGTCTACATCATTGAACTTGGCTGAGTAACCTATTGTCTCATCTCTAACATCCTAGACTACAAAGATCTAACATCTGAGGGCAAGGTTGGTGCAGGAGGAATCTATGCTGGTACCTATGTAGGTGGACCTAATAGAGGAGCCTAAATAGGTGGAGTCTATGGGGGAGCCGTAGAAGAAGATGGAATGGAAGTAGACAAAGATAGAAGAAAAATAGAAGAAAATGGAAGAGTAGAAGAAGATGGCATAGAAGAAGAAGAAGCATGAGCCCATACTAGAGGAGCCTATGGAAGTATTGGTGGACCCCACACCTCATCTAACAATATTTGTATGGCCTGAACATCCACATCATCCACAACCTATGCACCAACCTATTTGAGAACTCTCACCCTATGTTGGCCCCATCTAGCCAATCTATCAACCCCAACCTGATGTAGATCTCTATCCAAACCACCACCTCAAACTCTCACTCATCCATCCCTCATATGAACACCACCCCTAAGAGGGATAGGAGAAACAACTATAACAAGAATAATAGCCCTACCTCCTCTGTCCCCTCATTGATCATGTCATCTTCGATGACCTCATCTCTGTCCTCCACCACCACCACCATCACGATCCCTACAATCATCATAAGACTCCTCTATGTCGAGCACTAGCTTTGTAGGATCTTTAAAACATAGAAATAGGTTCCGATAAAACCAATCAGCATAGTCATCTATCATACTGACATCAACTATATGATCCCTCATGTATCCCACAGAAGCTAGGCTAGCTGCAACACCTCTTGGCGAGCTGTCTAGTAATCAATCTGTGGACACCATAGGGACCTTTCTATCTTTACCTAGGCATACAAAGCCAATTCTTATGGCATGACCTGTGTTTGACCATACTATCGTAAGACTCTCAAGAAACAAAACCGCTCTATAATAAGAGGAGTGTGCCCTATCATCCATCAGACCATGCACATAAATGGAAACTTGGTTGCATCCTCAAGCCATTCCTCACAACCAATGTATGGTCACTAAAAGACCTAATCAATAGCATCAATCATACATCTCCAATAGTCTAACTTTCTGAAATGGGCTTGTATCACCATGCCCTCATACATCCAAGCAAAGGGCTAGCCTAAATCATGGTGATGTATTAAAATGGGATGAGTGATAGGGATGTGCTCCCATGTCCACAGCTATAACAGGACCACCCCAACAGAAAGAGTAGACCTATGCCAATATACCACATCATGTAGATCATGATATAATTGGGAAAGTACACAGGAACCCCAGTCAAATTTGTGAGGTTGTGCAATCATATCCTCTAAAATATGACCCTAGCTAGCAACAAAGCCATGACCTTGCTGATCAGGTAAAAGGAAACCACCAACAAGAGCACCAAAAATTGCAAGAAGCACAAGAAAGGAGGGAAATTGTGTCCACTAAATAGAATCACCCCTAATGGTAGGATCATCAAATACTCTCCTAGAGGCTGCTCCATCATACACCTAGTCATAGTATACAAGCTCGCCATGGGTAGGCATGTGCAAAAGATGATATATATCCTCAGGAGTGATAGTCATCTCCCCCATAGGAAAACAAAAAGTGTTATGGTCAGAGTGCCATCACTCTACCATAGTTGTGAGGAGACCTCGATTCACGCAAAATCAAGGGAGAGAAAGAAGGAATGAAAAACCACATATGCTAATGACTTGACAATCTATACCACTTAGGTCATCGATCATCTCAAATAGTAAGAGATACAAGCCACAGACACCAATATTTTTAAGCTCGGCCTGTAAAAGAAATTTTAAAAACATCAGTAATCAAAATCATTATATATTGGAACATCTTAAGTCAATCAATCTGTGGACACCATAGGGACCTTTCTATCTTTACCTAGGCATACAAAGCCAATTCTTATGGCATGACCTGTGTTTGACCATACTATCGTAAGACTCTCAAGAAACAAAAATCCTCTATAATAAGAGGAGTGTCCCCTATCATCCATCATACCATGCACATAAATGGAAACTTGGTTGCATCCTCAAGCCATTCCTCACAACCAATGTATGGTCACTAAAAGACCTAATCAATAGCATCAATCATACATCTCCAATAGTCTAACTTTCTGAAATGGGCTTGTATCACCATGCCCTCATACATCCAAGCAAAGGGCTAGCCTGAATCATGGTGATGTATTAAAATGGGACAAGTGATAGGGATGTGCTCCCATGTCCACAGCTATAACAGGACCACCCCAACAGAAACAGTAGACCTATGCCAATATACCACATCATGTAGATCATGATATAATTGGGAAAGTACACAGGAACCCCAATCAAATTTGTGAGGTTGTGCAATCATATCCTCTAAAATATGACCCTAGCTAGCAACAAAGCCATGACCTTGCTGATCAGGTAAAAGGAAACCACCAACAAGAGCACCAAAAATTGCAAGAAGCACAAGAAAGGAGGGAAATTGTGTCCACTAAATAGAATCACCCCTAATGGTAGGATCATCAAATACTCTCCTAGAGGCTGCTCCATCATACATCTAGTCATAGTATACAAGCTCGCCATGGGTAGGCATGTGCAAAAGATGATATATATCCTCAGGAGTGATAGTCATCTCCCCCATAGGAAAACAAAAAGTGTTATGGTCAGAGTGCCATCACTCTACCATAGTTGTGAGGAGACCTCGATTCACGCAAAATCAAGGGAGAGAAAGAAGGAATGAAAAACCACATATGCTAATGACTTTACAATCTACACCACTTAGGTCATCGATCATCTCAAATAGTAAGAGATGCAAGCCACAGACACCAATATTTTTAAGCTCGGCCTGTAAAAGAAATTTTAAAAACATCAGTAATCAAAATCATTATATATTGGAACATCTTAAGTCAATCAAATATTTTCAAACTTATCAAAACCACAATCAATTTTCTTAATTTTATTCAGAGAGGATGAAAAATTTATCACCATCCATCAACTAAATCAAGATTGACAATCAAACATTCAATATCACATAACCAGAACTGACATCATACAACTCACTATCAACTAGACTTGATACCTAAGCCAATCGACTAATTGACGACACCAGGTAGATCAGAAAACTAACTCAAAAGTCTACAAATTTGACCAAACAAGGTACACACACTATTTTAATGTTTAAAAGTGCTAAAAATAAAAAGCGTAGTATAAAATGGTTTAATTATTAAATGCATATTACAATGTATGCATGATATGGAACTTAGTATGTGCTAGAGGAATCCCTTGTATGCACTGCTAAAATACTTAAATATGCAATCAAATTTATACACACAGTAGAAAAAGGTGAATGCAAGTCATGCCCTAGTTCTACCATGTGTATGTATTATTCAAACATGCGGATGCCCAAGGGAAAACTGTGGATGTGCTAAAGTAGTTTGTATGCACTGCTAAAAGCATTATACACACTATTTAAATTGAAAAAGTAAAAAAAAGGGTTTTTCCTAAAAAATCCAAATTTTTTAAATTAAATGCAGAAATTTGACAAAGCAAGTTGTACGAGTACATACCGAAGGTCCCTAGCCAAGTGGAAGTAGCTAACGATGGCCTCGTTCAAACTGATGGTCACAAATAGGGATCACCATTGTCAGAAAGGTTGTCATGCCCCTAACAGTCTTGGACTTGATCCTTAGAACTCTGAGATTAGTTTAGATTTTCTGGATGGTTTGTTACTTGTTTTGGAACATGTTTCAGTTGAACAATTTTTTATCTAGCATCGTTAAGATGTTTTTCAAACTCTTGGAGAATTCAGAGTTCACTAAAGTCTGATTCTCAGAATAATGGTCTAAGTATTTTAGTGTTGTGTTATATCAGGATTCTATCATTTGAATCAATTCAGATTCAAGAATCCTGTAGAAAGGAATGTTTTCAGAAAGACAATCTTGTTTTATAGTTCAATATGGTATGGTTTTAGTTACTTATGTGTGTCTTATTTGTATTTGTAGAATTGGTTTGGTGATAGAAATAAATGTTCAGAGATAATAGATATGTTCATTGATCAATTTGTATATATATATGTTATAACATTTCATTTGTATAAATCTGTGTACACTAATATGAAATAATTATATGTGTATGTTTATATATAGATTAGTTTTTAAATATGCACATATAGTTGATTTTATATACGTACATATGTTTATATTAATGAATGTTATAATTATATGTATAATATTGATGATTGTTAATTGATGTTAATTTTCTATATGAAAGAAATTATAATAGTAATTAATATTAATATTAAGATAAATATTAACATTAATATTAATGACTATTAGTATGATTATTATGTATATGGGGTAATGGCAAGGATTAGTATTTATATTAATATTAATATTAATATCATTTTATTGTTAATATGTTGGTAATGTATTATTTTTAAATGTTAGTTTACTTAGCAGATTTTTTATGTTAATACCTATGCTATAGTGTTAGCGGATCTTGTGTTATGAAAGTTAGAAAATTATGTTTTGAACTTTGCCTATGCTAAGATAGTCTAACCTAAGTAAAAGACTAAGGCATGTTAGTATACGATATTACTAAACCTAGCAAAACAATTAACCTAACTAGCCTAGACTTAGCAGAGAATAGTGGATTGATATGGCGGAAAACTTGGCAATTCAATGCGGTAGGTATTGGTATGCGAGCTATACAGAAAATGCCAAGTGTTGAGTTTATTATGTGAGTGGGGTTTTTGGGATTCACTCGCAATAATGAGCATTTATCGTATGTCTTATCTATCATATTGCTTGGTGATGGATCGCATTTTGGTTTCAATTCACCATTGATGAACTTCAATTTGAAAAAAATAACGAACCCTCTGTTGAACGGGTTTCTCTACAAAATTTTGGGAAGTTGTTAACCATGAGGGAGATTCTTGAGTTTCACCAGTTCGTTTTATCTTCATGGCATTGCATACCTCGTTTCTTCTGTCGATATCATGGTTGCATTTTCTTTGAGTTTGTTGTGAGAGTTGGTTGTGAGATTTTGTTGAAGCACGACTTTGAGGAGGATGAAGACTTTGTCTACAAGTTGGGTAGGAAGCTTTGCAAGCAGTCTTTTAGTGTTCACCCTCGCATTTTCTCAGGCAGGGGAAATTTCTTAAACTCTCTCTCTCATTGATTTCTTTGCTTAATCTGCATGATGAAAGGAAAATGTTAAAAAGCTTTTTGAATAGTTTTGTGAATGAAATTATTGTGTGAAGAAAGTAACTGTGAAGGAATAGTTGGATTGTAAACTTGTTTTCATATATCTACGGTCTCTGTTATGAAGTTTCCATTTATAGTTAAATGTGGGTACTTGTGATCTTGAAATATAAAGAGATTTCTGTCATAGAAATACTGTGAAGAGTTATAGCTTCACTGTGGTGAGTCTCTATTTATTTTGTGATAGTCTCAAGCTTCGTCCTGTAGCATTCTCTGTCATGATAAAAATTTCATTAAGGGTTTGTGAAGTAAGTCTTCTATGTCGTCTCTGGATCATTTTTTTTATTGGATTTAGTAGAATAATAAGGTTTGTCGAAAACCCATCTGCTAATTTTGAGAGAAAAGTGTTCAAAGGATTATTGGGTTGAGTCTGTCACTATGGTTTCGGTTTTATGAGCTCAATGTTGTCTTATAGAAGTATTAGGGATAGTTTTATTCTCTATTACTTTGAATAAGCCATTTATGGCTACAGTATAGTTATTATTTTAAAAGGAATTTCGAAGTTGTGCTTCATATGGCTTCGACATTGACAGCATATTCCTTGGGTGAAATACCTGTTAGTCTTTTTGGGTTTTCATTATTGATTTTCTATTGATGTTCATTAGCTCAGGAAAAGAGTTAATATGGAATCATTCCATGGTTTTTTGTTTATCAAATATAGAATGCATTAATGTTATCATCAACAGTTTTCTTCAAAATTTATAAGTGAGGTTTAGTTTCAACAGCATCTATCACTAGTCGTTCGGTTGTTTTAGAATGTCTCTAATTTTTGTGAGCCTTCTTAATAACAGTCAACTATGATAATATTGAGGTGAAGGGAAACAAAATGTTGACTGAGTTTGTAGTTTATTTCATGGCTTTTGTGAGTAGTCATATCTACTTGTGGTATTTAGTATGATTCTCTATTTTATTGATAACTGTCGGTTTGTATATATTTATTAATGCATATAATTATATATGCATCAATAGTAGGATGTCGACAGTTAGCAGTTCATATTTATATATAGAGCAGCATAGTATAGTTGACTATGTATATGATTAGAAAAATGTGTATCAACAGTATGTAGTTGATTGATTAAAGATTGGATGGCAGTATAGATTCTGTTGAACAAAATAAAGTAATACTTTGGTATGAACTTAGAAATAAGATTAATCTAGTTGTTTTTGGTCTTTAGACTGAAAATACAATCTTACAATTTGTTAAATTCATTTTCTAATTCTGAATTACTGAGATGTATAGTTATATGTTTAGTTTGTTTTCTTGCATTCTATGTTTTACGTTATTAGTAAAGTAGATAATTTATTTAGCATTCTGTAATGTTATGTACGAGATTATATGATTATATGCCTGTTGGAATACATGTATGTATATATGGGTTGTGGTATATACATATATGTACGCCATCGTGAATATAAGAATATGAACTTATAGATAATAGTACAAAGTGTAAAGTAAATTTAATTTTATATTCTGTTATAGTTCAACAAACTTATTTAATTGTTATTTGTAACGAGTTCGTGGAAGTTTTCTGTAAAATTCAAATGGTGTCTGATTATGAATAGTTTTATTTCGATTAATTGAAGATAAGATTTCAATGTGAAAAATTATTTATGGTGTTTATATTCAGATGTGTTGTTGTTTCATTGTAAGAAATGTTTCTACGATGGAATTAGGATTATGGTTATAATTCAGTCAGAAGATTTGATGCTTAATTAAGTATGGAATGGTAATATGGAAACATGGTTTTATGTAGATTTCCAGATTATGGTTTCAATTTTATTATTGATGCATTGGAAATAACTATTTAGTTGAAATTGAATTCTGTAGTTCATTTCAATCAATAGCAGCTAGATCATGTGTATTTATAGATTATGCAAGTGTGATCCTTTAGATTGGGTGGCTGTCATAAATCGAGTAACTTGTGGTGATAGAATTATTTTGTCGGATGCCCTCCGAAACTAGTCTAGATCCTTATGGGAAAGTTTATGACAGTTATTTTAATCAAGTGGTAATATTTAAAATTTATGGGTTGGGTTTCATATAACAAGATAAGAACATTATGGTTTCACTTGACATATTGAATCTTACGAGTGGCTGTACGTAGATTCTTATGTTGACACCCATGAACTACTGGATCATTACCTTGACATAATCTATGCGAGTTTATTTCTGCATAACTGTTTGTAAGAAATTAGGTACTTGCTTTAAATCTGATTGTGAAAAGAAAATTGTACTTTCAGAATATCTGTTATATGGATTACATGTTTATCATGCTGTTACTATATCTAACATGCAGGTTTACTGGAGGTTTTAACAACTTAGACAATGTGACTAAGCCCTGTTGTGTTTGTCAGTTGTGTTTTCTTATGATTTCAGGTTCTATATATATTTGGTAGAAGGACTTGGAAGAATAATCTACTGATAGAACATTAGGGACTAGATGTAGTTTGGTTCTTGGTTGTAAAACGTATCTGAATCTGATTTGAATCAGTTGACAATCTGATTGTATTTGAAATTTTGTATTGTATTTAAATAAGAGTATATCCAAATACTCAGATGTAATTATCAGATATGTAATAATGCAATATTAATACTCTTGGTATCTAGTTGTAAAGATGTTATGTAATGGAATTATATTTTGGAATAAAAAAAATAAAAATTGTTCGGTGTTTGTTTGAGTTTTCATTTCTTGTTAGTTGGTTTTAGGTTGGGTGTTACAAAGGTCAAAAAGGGCTCAGAGAAAAACTAAAAATGAGAGGTAAAAATGAATAGTAAAAAAGGGGTTTTACCCCTATATATAGCACATTTTGACCTAAAAAGGGCATCTTTGACCAAAAAATGACCAAAGACCCAAATTTTACACCAATTCTACCAAATCAAGGCCATTTGACATCAAACCATCATGAATACATTATCGGAAATGAAATTGAAATTCATTACAAATTGATCTAATTCATGCAAAATGACCTAAAATGTCATAATTTTTAACTACAGTCAAATTTCATTTCATTTCTGATCAGGCATAAACTCAGATAATCAGGAATGACATCATAATCAATGGATCAAGGGCACAACCATCAAACCAAAGCGTAATCTTTTATCAAAAAAAAATTCATTTATCAATCGAAGAGGGCATCAAACTTCAAATCATATCAAATCAGGTACCATATTAGGAAACTTATCATCAAATCGACCATCAAGGACTTCAAATCAATCAGAACTACATTATTCTTATCATCAAAATTTGCATCTTTTATCATGTCAAATCAGACATCAATTGATCAGGACTTCACATCAGAAACAATCAGGGCATTCTTTCAACCGATACGCTTCATGCATCAATTAAAAGAGGGGCATTTATAATCATTGAAAAATGGACAAGAATAATCAAGTGAGAAATCAAGGAAAAAATTAAAGAAATTAAATTAAATCAAGCTAGAATCAAAGATAAATTACAATCAAGCCATAATTCAAATTTAATTAAAAATCAAAAGCCATAAAGTCAATTAAAATCAAATAAATAAAATGAAATCAATTAATTGTGAAATTAATCTAATTAATTGCATAGTTCATTTAAATCAAATCAACCCATTGAAGGGGTACACATGGATAAACCTATTAATTAAATTCAATTAATTAAATCTTATTTTCCCTCAACCACAAAATGGGAGGAAAATGCATCAACTAATAGGATTTGAGAACCAAGCTCACATGGATGAAGCTCACATCGAATCTCCATCACCCATAATGAGAAAGAATCTTGTCCACCCATTTTGTCCTCTTGTCCCAAGCTTTGAGGAAAAAATATTTAAATGGTCTCCAAAAGTGGAACCATGGACTTAACTGTAACCTAACCTTGATCAACTTGACTCCACCCCCTACCCTTGCCAAAATCTATAAGAGAAAGGCATAATTCAAGAAATAATCATCCATAATTTTTTAGAAGCATCAAACCTCTTGCAATTTTAAGTTGAAAAGAAAAATCTAGAGCTAATTATTCTATTTCAATTGAAATTAACTTGTTTTAGCTTACTTTATCTTACTTACTCATTTTAGGACTTTCACTAGTGAGAGCTTCCTGATAGCTCATCATTAGCATCCCTAATTAGAGAGCCATAGAGTGCTCATTTATGTTTTCAATAGCTTAATTTAGATTGATTTTATGGTAATTTAGTTCTTATTTTGATTTATTTGACAAAGCTAACCCTATGAAGGTACTAATCCTAGTACACACCTACTATACACCAAGATGTCATCAAAGAAAACTAACACAAATTTCCTCAACTAAGGCTGAAAGACCCTATTCATTGTGGACTAAAAATTACTTGGAGCATTAGTTAGCCCAAATGGAATAACTACAAACTTAAAATGGCCATAATGACACTAGAATATCATCTTCTCTATATGCTTCTCTCTAACTTGGATCTGATAATAGCTTGATCTCAAATCAATTTTGGAAAAGAAGCATGCTCTGTGTAACTCATCTAATAACTCATTGATCTATTTTATGGGGTACCTATTTTTTATAGTCTTCATGTTCAAGACCATATAATATATGCACATCCTAAGAGTACCATCCTTCTTCTTCACCAAAACCATAGAAGAAGCTAAAGGAGACTTACTTGGTCTAATGTTCCCCATAGCTAGTAGTTCATTGATGGTTTTTTCAATCTCATCCTTCAATCTCTTTGGATCTCTGTAAGGTGTGATCATGATGGGTTTAGCACCCTCATATAGCTCAATAATATGCTCAATACCTCTATCTAGAGGTCTACTTGGTGGTATGTTACTAAAAATCTTATAGTGCTTGATTCATAGTTCCTGTATGTCTGAATGGTATTGGGATGCTTGCTGTACCTATGATGGCATCAATGTGCAATGGGTTGCCTACTCAACCTAGTCATGACACAAAAAGCTCTCCATATTCCTAAAAGACATCATCCTAAACTCACTATCTCGGATGGCCTTAAGAATGTGGGTATTACCATAAATCTAAAATTTCATCACCATTTCTCTCAAATAGAGAGTGAACTCTCAAATATCATGTAGCCAAGTAATTCAAATAACTAAATCTATGTCACCCATGTTAACCAAATAGAATTCAACCTTGAATTCAAAGTTATTAGTTTTAAATGGAAAACCTATAATCTTTTTATCACCATTGAGGACATATTCATTTGCGAACCTCACTGTTAAGTCATCAAACTGCTTAGTTTGGATCCTGCCTCTCTCAACCAAATTGGAATCAATGAAATTGTGTGTAGCACTTGTATCTAGCAAAGTGATAACTCACTCTATAGCCAGCACTCCTCTCATCTGAAATGATCCCTCCTACTACACACTAGTGAGATGGGCTTCCTTAAGCCTACCTTCAACGTTGTCTTCATTGGTAGCCATTTTCTTGAGCTTTTCATCATCTAAACTTTCCTTTTCATCATTGGATTCCTGATTTTCAATTTTTTGGTCCAAAGTTTTAGAATCAGATTTCCTCATAGTAAGCCCACATAACCCTTTTTTCTTTCCTCTTTGGTCTTAAAGGACAATCATGGTTCATTTCATAGGGTTATTTACAATAAAAAGAGAGTTTTTTCTTCCTTAAATCATTCAATGTCTCTCTATCCAAGGGAGAAAATGATTTATCTTTATTTTGAGTCTTTGTTTAACTCCTCTCAGGTTTCTTGAAGAATGGTTTTTTTTCTTTGCTATATGATGCACCCTTTGACTAAAATTTATTTATTGGGGCTACTTGTTCCATACTTCTAGACTTCTTAATTGCTTCTGGAAAATTAAATGGATCAAAATCTTTTACCCAACCGTTCAATGGTTTGGATAATCCCTCAGTGAAAAAAACAACCAATGTCCTATTTGAGATATCTAGCATAATAACATATAGCCTATGAAAGTCACTAATGAAATAATCTAATCCACCTGTCTATCTCAACTGTGCTAGCTCTCTGAAGTAGACTTCTAGATCCTTTTTATCAAACCTCTCTACCAACCTATCCATGAAGTCCTAATATGAAGTCACCTGGTTATGCTAAAGGCTAACCATCCCAAGTTACCACCAATCATGTGAAGCTCCCTCTAAAGGTAGTGTAGCATATTTTATTGCCTCCATTTCTATCATAGGTCTCAGTGCTAGGGAAGTATTAAGCTTGTGAGTCAAAGTCTACGTTGTCATCCTACTACTATGATCAAAAGTAATCAAGGGAAGATTTCCTCTAGCACACTTTGATTCACCGTTTTAGCCATGAGGTTTCCTATCTTGTCTTGCTGCCCTATAATGCTCTCTCCATTGATTGAAAAATCACACAAAGGTGAGACACTCCCTAACCTATGAAGCTAGCATCTCCCACTCATCATTCGTAGCCATGAGAACATTTGTGAGCATCAAATCACCTCCTTCTTTTTTAGGCTCTGGTGTCAGATCCTCCCTCATAAAAGTAGGACATGTAGGCTTATCAACCATCCTAGAGTGTGTTCTAGGTCCTTGAGGAGAACCAACCGCACTCCATTTATCCTCCTAATCCCTATTCTTCTTTTGGTTAGGTGGATTCATCTACTCCATTATAGTAGTCAGTGCATGTAAGGCTTGGGCCACCTGTTGCTTCCCTATTTCCATAGTTCTAAAAAAATCTCAAGTTTCATATTCTTCATCATTCTTGTTTACCCTAGGTGGGCTACTATCATTCTTGTCACCCATAGTGACCGACTATCCTTCTAAAACATGTTCACCTTCAAGTAAGGCTCTCCTACATGGATAAAACATGTGTCAACCAAACTCCTCTTATTTCATGTAATAATTAAACCTTCAGGATGGAAGGATTTAGCTCCAATACCACTATAAGAACCCCAAATCAATCTTTAAATATAGCATATGTTTATCTCAATTTGTTATTTGAAATTTTATGATTTTATTTTTTTTCAAGGTTTTTAGAAATAAAAGAAAATATGAAACTTGTATTGTTTCCAAATGAAATACAAAAGGAAAAAAAGACAATCCTTTATTGGAAAATGATTAACAAAGGAAACTACAAAATGCATAAAAAAACTTGAGAGAATACACCAGCTCCTACAGGAACATATGTATTTCAACTCTATAATGTTGTGGCTGTAAATTTGAAAAAGGATAATGGATGTGACTTATTCTTGCATTAAACTATGATTAAATACTATCTTCTTCTTCCTTCCCCTGAAACTAATAATGTTGAAGCAAAAATAGAGTCTCTAGATGAAACTCTTTGAAATTCCAAATTCACTATATATTTCACCAACTCAAATGGATACACATAGAAGAACTACATTCTTCAATGGAAAATTTGAAACCCCTTCTTAGATATCAAAATCATAATGATCAATTTTCAAAATAAAAATGGATGTTTCCTTATTCTTCCACTAGGCATAAATAGGCTTTCCAACCCTAAATTGCAATTCCTTGGAATGTTGAAATTTCATTCTTTAAGGCATTAAAAATATGATCATTAAATAAATTTAATGACTTAGACTTAGCAGAACATGCCAATAAATTAATACATTAATTTGGCTCCATTCATGATACTTAGATCCATCACTTAAATTATTTAATATAAAGCCAATTTACAACTTAATATTAAATCCTTCACCATTTAATTAATATATAACCACTGAGAACTAAATAACACCCTCAAAAATAAGAATCTAACTTTACCATCTAAAACTGGAGTTGGCATAATAATTTCCCATGTGACCAAATAATATTTCAAAATATAGTAAGGTTCCACCTCTATGACTCTGAAAGTTGCTAAAAATAGCAAAACTCAAACAAATCAAGGGTTTGAAACCTCTCCATACCAAATGAAGGGTATTGAGCTCTACAAAATTTGAACCATCCGATAAGCATATCTCCTTTGTACAAGGGTCCAATGATATGTTAATCAATATCTAGAACGATGTCTCTAACTAGAAGGGGACATCACAGAATGAGAGTAGGCCATTAGACCAAGGGGAGGGCAAACTGCAAAGGAGCCAGTTCCTCATTATTTGGAAAATAGTAGAAGTTCAAAAATTATAAAAGGCATTCTAGAGTTCTATCTTCTCTTAGAATGTGAAGTTAGTCAAGCTACTCCTAGTTGTATCTGGGCTGAACTAAAAGAAAGAAAGAGTATCAATAATTGCCCCAATTTGAGTGAATTTTGGGTTGAGTCCTAGAATCTTCTCTTAAGAGAGATCTTGTCATTCCTGCTCCAACAATTTCCTAACCTACCCTTCCTTTAACAGTGAGTAGTCTAACCCAAAGAGCGAAGGAAGGATAGTTTGTAGAAATACATCAATTTTTTCCATTTTCTATATGATGAAATCCTTTAATCTTTCAAGGAACTCTCTGACATATGCAATTCCTTCTCCATAGTTTTTGAACTCTCCATCTTTCATTATTGCAAGTCTTTGGTCTTTAATCCCAACCAATGGAACGGCACCATCACCAGTTTCATAAATATTTTTAATTAATTTATTGACCTCAATTTATTATAAGCTTATTGGCAATTTGGCTGCGTAGGATATCAAGTTGTTGTTATTATGGAAACATATAATCAGTATGAAGATCACACTATGGTGAAGTGTGCTCCCCTTAATACCAAAAACACATAACAGAAATAGAGAAACAACAACAATATGCAAGAACAGAAAATTGGCTTCTTATTATCTCCACAAATGTGGAATTACAAACTTTCAGAATTACAATATGCAAAGCCACATGGGCATTCCCTTACAATATTATGTAGGAAAAAGCCTCGAACTATTACCTAGAACTATTCTAAACTGCCTAAGACAATAATATAGCCTTCCTTATATAGGCAATTTTCCACCGCCTGGGAAGGTTCCAGAATTTTAGCCAATAAGGCCGACCAAACTTAGAATTATTTTATTTTACATTTTATTACATCACAGTCGGCTGAAGATAACCTTTGAAACCTGAACAAAAATTTTGAAGAAAATTATTTTTTGCCATTTCAGGAGGCCAACTTCCGAAGACAATAAGTCATCACCAGTTGACCTGATCGACTATTATAACCCCATTTTGGAAATGCCACGAAGCGCTCTACAGGCTTGACCTACACAAAAGCTCGTCACCCAAATTTTTGACCTCATCCGGGGCCTCTAAAACCTTCAAAATTAAGTTCAAAGTTTCTGTACCCTGCTGCCAATATCAAAAATCTTCAATATCTTCCAATATACACTTGATCTAGCAATGAAACTTTACTGGCAGACTTATATGACCAAAATGAACCTCCAAGAAAGAAATCAGATCATTCTGAGCACATACAAAAATTACCAAAAATACTAACTTTCCATAAATAGCAGCTCTACACAAAATAGCTCTTATTGAATATAAAAATAGAAATATTTTTTTGGGTGATGCAAGATTGCTCTTACACCCAGGATGCTCCTGCATCAGACACCCAGGGTAATTTGAGAAGTGACCCTGTCACGACTCAGGTGTAGAGGAAAACCAAGATGGCTAACCTCCTCCTTTATCAGCCATGATGAATCTTCAACAGGTCATCCTTTCCACTTGACCAGATATTATTCATATGTCCTGTTCCTTGTGCTTCTACCAACATGACTGTCTAGTATATCTTTGATCTCCTTAGTGTCTGAACTAATTGTTGGAATACTCCACTGTGCTGATGTGATCTCATCTTCAACACCTCCTTCATGATACTTTGTTAGATTTGAAATGTTAAATACTGGTGAAATATTTAGCTCAGTAGGCAATTCTATCTCATATACGTTTCCTGAATCATGTTTCTTCGATATCCTACATGGTCCAAACTTCTTCATTTACAGCTTGTTATATGTACCAACTAGAAACTGCTCCTTCCGCAAATGAACCATGACTTCATCACCAACCTGAAATTCCTTATACCTCCTTTTCTCATCTGCCTTAGCCTTATACTGTGCGTTCATCTTGGTAATATGCTTCCTCACCTCCCCATGGATGTTCTTCAAGTGTTCTACAAAATCCTCAGCTTTAGCACTACTTATTTCTCCTTTATCTATCTTCCTCAATTCAGATGTATTTCTTGGACTACTTCCATATACAATCTGGAATGGTGATTTACCAGTGCTCCTGTTGACAGAATTATTGTATGCAAATTCCGCCTGTGGTAAGATCAAATCCCATCCTGTTGGCTTATCTCCAACCAAACATCTCAGCAAATTTCCCAAACTCCTATTCACCACCTATGTCTGTCCATCAGTCTGTGGATGATGTGATGAACTGAAGTTCAAATCTATCTTCAACTTTTTCCACAATGTACGCCAGAAATATCCAACAAACTTAGTGTCCCAATCTGAAACTATGGTCTTTGGCAAACCATGAATTCTCACTACTTCTCTGAAAAACAATTCTGCTACATGAACAACATCATTAGTCTTCTTGCAGGGAATAAAATGTGCCATCTTTGAAAATCTGTCAACCACCACAAAAATTGAATCATGTCTCCACTGAGTCCTCAGTAAACCAAGAACAAAGTCCATGCTGATATCCTCCCAAGGCTTCTTTGGTATAGGTAATGGCTGATACAACCCTGTATTTTGCTTCACTCCTTTCGCCATCTGACATACTCTACAACTCTGTACAAAATTCTTCACATCTTGTTGCAACTATGGCCAATAATAATTCTCACTAACCAAACCGAGCATTTTATCATGACCAAAATGTCCAGCCAATCCTCCGCTATGCTTCTCCTTGATGAAATTCTCCCTCATAGAACTTCGTGGAATGCACAACTGACTCCCTCTGAATAGCATATCATGTTGGATGATGAAATCCAACCATTTTGTCCTGTCTAGAGTAACAGGTTCTGTACAAGCTTTCTAAGCTTCACCAAAATCAAGATCCTCTGGATACAAATTCTTGAGTTCCTTGAACCCAACCACTTCAATCTACATTTCTGTCAGCAATAGTTGCCTTCTGCTAAGAGCATCTGCAACCCTATTAGACTTTCCACTCCTATGTTTTAAAACAAATGTATAACTCTGCAAAAACTCAACCCATTTCAAATGCCTTTGATTCAATTTTCCTTGACTATTCAAATATTGCAAAGCTTGATGATCGGTATACAAAAAAAACTCCTTAGGAAGTAGATAATGTCTCTACTTCTTTAATGCCTGAACTATAGCATAAAATTCTTGATCATAAACAGAATATTTCCTCTTGGCATCATTTAACTTCTCACTGAAATAAGCAATAGGTTTACCTTCTTGGCTCATAACAGCTCCTATTGCAGTACCACTAGCATCACAATCTACTTGAAACACCTTATTAAAATCTAGAAGTGCTAAAATAGGTTGTTCTGTAACTTTTTGTTTCAACAATTGAAAACTCTTTTCTGCTCCATTAGTCCACTTAAACTCTTTTCTATCCCCTCTCATTGTTTCAGTCAAGGGTCCACAAATACTGCTAAAATTTCTAATAAAGTTTCTGTAAAAGCTAGCTAGACCATGAAAATATCTTACCTCAGTAGCACTCCTTGGAGTAGGCCATTCAAGGATAGCCTGTACCTTCTCTGCGTCTATTTTTAGACCTTCTGCTGAAACTACAAATCCTAAATACACTAACTCTTTCTTCACAAAATTGTACTTCTTCAAATTAATCAACAATTTCTCATCTCTCAACTTCTCAAACACCATACGAATATGCATGATATGTTCCTCCAATGTTTTGCTAAAAATCAAAATATCATCTAGGTAAACAATGACAAACTTACCCAGAAATTCTTTCAGAACCTCATTCATGAGCCGCGTGAAAGTGCTCAGTGCATTGGTTAGCCCAAAAGGCATGACTAACCACTCATATAGTCCTTCCTTTGTCTTGAACACAATCTTCCATTCATATCCTTCTCTGATCTGAATCTGATGATATCCACTCTTCAGATCTATCTTTGAGAAATACACAGCTCCACTCAAATAGTCCATAATATCATCCATTCGTGGCAATGGAAACCTGTACTTGATTGTGATCTTCTTTATTGCCCTAGAATCTGTACACATCCTCCATTCTCCATTCTTCTTTGGTGCTAATACCACTGGTACAGCACAGGGACTCAAACTCTCATGGATCAATCCTTTCTGTAGCAGTTCATGTACTTGTCTGTTCAACTCCTCATTTTTTGCAGGTGTCATTCTGTGTGCTGCCTTATTCGGAAAACTCACTCCTAGGATCAAGTCCATCTAATGACTGATCTTCCTGAATGGTGGTAATCCATTAGGCATGTTATCAGATACAATATCCTAAAACTCATTCAACAAATCTGCAACTTCTACAGGAACATCTTCTACTTCCTCTTTACCAGCTTTTGGAATTAAAGCAAAACATACATGCTCATGCCTCATACCATCCAGGAAATTTCTTCCATCAACAAAATTTATCTTTGCATTACCACATACCTTTTCTTCAGTCTCCTTCAATAGCTTTAGCTTATGTCGCACTCCATCCTTTGTCAAGGAATAGGTATTCACACGACCATCGTGTACAACACATCTGTCAAACTGCCATGGTCTACCCAACAACATATGACATGCATCCATAGATATGATATCACATAATACCTCATCTTGGTATCCACCAATCTTGAACTTCACTAGGCATTGTACATTGACCATGACCTTGTGGTCATCCTATACCCAGGCAATCTGATATGGATGTGGGTGTTTCTGTCTCTTGAGCTTCAACTTTGTCACCATCTCTTCTAACACCAAATTGTCAGTGCTTCCACTATCAATAATCACATCACAACATTTACCTTCACACTTGCACCTGGTGCAAAATAGACTCCTCCTTTGCTCAGGTTCATTCTCACCACTCAACAGGACTCTTCTATTAATCAATGTTTCTCCTCTTTCAACATCTTCAGAATCTAATGATCTGACATCTTCATCTACATGTGCAACTCTAGCTTCACCTTCATTTCTCTTGTCTATTCTGCCTTGGCGGTGAGGACATTCAAATGCCCTATGACCTTCTTCTCCATAGTGAAAACATGTTCCATGGAAGCCACCTCTTCCAGATCCTTGTCCTCTTCCTCTTCCTCTCTGATCTATATTATTCTGATCCTGGAAGTGATTGGAATTATTTCCTTGCTGATTCTGACTGCTACTGGCCTCATCCTTCTTTTTCAGATCTTCATTTCGGCCACCATATGACCGTCCACTAGATCGTCTGCCACGAGCTCTTCCATTTTGTCTGCTCTCAAACTTCTTGTTCAGCTTTTCCTCTACTTTTAGGGCAAACTGGTATGCCTCTTCAATACTATTCATTCGAACCAGATTCAGCTCCTCCTGAATGCTTGGCCTTAACCCATTAAGGTATCGGGCAACTTTCTCCTTATCAGCTTCCGCATGGCCTATTCTGATGAGAAGTCGATAGAACTCCTCTGTATACTCCTGAACAGATCTTTCGGTTTGCTTCAAACTTTGCATTTTCTTCAGTAGGTCAAGCTCATAATCAACAGGAATGAATTGTCACTTCAATTTATCCACCATCCAATCCCATCTCGTGATTTTCTCCTTTCCCCTTCTATTTCACTCTAACTGAATCTCTTGCCACCATATCTTCGCATGACCTTTCAATCTGGCCTTCGCAAATGTGACCCTATCAGGATCCTCAACATCTTCATACTCAAAATATTCTTCACATTCATTGATCCAGTCGATCAATTCTTCTGGGTTAAGATTTCTAGAAAATGTAGGAACCTCAATCTTAGGTCTTTTCCCAATCTTAGAAATGGCCCAAAAAAGTCTTTCTTCCTCCTGGTTCATGATTTTGACTTCTCCTTCTTGATATTCTTCTTCACCCTCATCCTTGCTTTCATCTCTGACATTAAGATTCATTCCTCTATGAATCTCTTCTTGCAATGCTCGCACTTGTCTCTACAGTGCCCTAACCTCAGGTGTTAAAACACCAGCTCTTCCGCCATGTTCCCTTCATGGAGGCATTTTGTGATGCACACTGAAACCCTAACCACAGTCCTGGTGCAAACTGCCTCATAGTCGGCGATCTGTTTACACACTCAGGAACTCCTGCTCTAATACCACTTGGTGAAGGGTGCTCCCTTTAATACCACAAACACATAACAGAAATAGAGAAACAACAACAATATGCAAGAACAGAAAATTGGCTTCTTATTATCTCCACAAATGTGGAATTACAAACTTTCAGAATTACAATATGCAAAGCCACATGGGCATTCCCTTACAATATTATGTAGGACAAAGCCTCGAACTATTACCCAGATCTACTACCCAGAACTATTCTGAACTGCCTAAGACAATAATACAGCCTTCCTTATATAGACAATTTTCCACCGCCTGGGAAGGTTCCAGAATTTTAGCCAATAAGGCTGACCAAACTTAAAATTATTTTATTTTACATTTTTTTACATCATAGTCGGCTCAAGATAACCTTTGAAACCTGAATAGAAATTTTGAAGAAAATTATTTTTCGCCATTTCAGGAGGCCAACTTTCGAAGACCATAAGTCATCACCAGTTGACCCGATCGGCTATTATAACCCCATTTCAAAAATGCCACGAAGCGCTCTACAGGCTTGACCTATGCAAGCACCCGTCACCCAAATTTTTGACCTCATCCGGGGCCTCTAAAGCCTTCAAAACTGAGTTCAAAGTTTTTGTACCCTGCTGCCAATACTGAAAATCTTCAATATGTTCCAATATACACTTGATCTGGCAATGAAACTTTACTGGCAGACTTATATGACCAAAATGAACCTCCAAGAAAGAAATCAGATCATTCTGAGCACATACAAAAATTACCAAAAATAGTAACTTTCCATAAATAGCAGCTCTGCACAAAATAGCCCTTATTGAATATAAAAACAGAAATATTTTTTTGGGTGGTGCAAGATTGCTCTTACACCCAGGATGCTCCTGCATCACACTATGATAGCAAGCATTTATATTAGAGTGCAAGTAAAATTGTCTAAGTATAAGCAGCATTTTCTAGTCTAACTAGAGACAGTTTTAAATAGCAATGTTGATAGAAGAAGGTTCAATGCATGCACACTTGAACATGGATAATTCTACATGTCAAAAAGATACATCTAGAAGTGGAAGTCTGTATGGCATGTACAAAAGGAGTTATTGCAAGATTATCGAGATAGAGTCGAAGCCGACTGAGCAGTGTAAGGAGATAGAACAAGTATAATAGTTAAGGGATTATTTTCTTTATCAAAGAAATGACTTAACCATACAAGGGAAGACATCCTAGATGTTAACTCTTGGGAAGCAAAAGTTAGTTTTGTATTTTGGAAAGAGTTTATGTTTTCTAAAGCTGACTGTAAAGTTATTATTCTTAATACCTTGTATAAATGTAAGAAGTATGTAACGCAAAGATATATGCATGATGTAATAAGATAGTATAATGATATGATGCGAAGATATATGTTGTAAAATAAAAGCAAGCAGAGTTTATATATGAAAGAAAATAATTTAGAAAGCTAAATCAGAATAGGAAAGTTATTCAGTAGCTGTGAAAGGTTATATAATTTACCTTTTATAATTAGATATCATTGTATATTACATGTGTGGGTAGTCAGCTCATCTTGTAATCATTCTATTCTATAATACCAACTCTTAGCAGCGTTGAGGATTCTAACAAGGCCTAGAGTCCTTTAAGAAGGACATAGACACTATATGTATGTAACAGACTCCTAACAGGGTCAACATCCTTAACAAGATACTTTTGATTAGTGGATTAGTTATGGGTATCATCCCCACCAAGGTTTTCCCTTGGATAGGGTTTCCTCAAGAATAAAGATGGTGTTATGAGTTCATTTTCTTTATTTCTTTGAATGTTATTTAGTTTACTTTGTTTTGCAAGCATCAGATTAATTTGTTATATCCATAATTGGGTGAAATTAAAAGTTTGTATAATACTGATACAACCCCCCCTCTCATTATTCCCTATTTCTAACAATTGGTATTAGAGTTTTGTTACTAGGAAGAAAGTTATTTGGAGAAATCCTAGCAGCTTGAGTAAGATCTCTATGGATATGGATCAATTATAGAAGAATCTTGAAGAAGCTCTTGAACAGATTGATATTCTTACTGAAGAAAGAGATACTCTAAAAGGGAAATATGACGATGCGAAGAAATTCATTAAGAAGCTAAAATAAAAATTGAAAGAATTAAAATCAAAGAAATAACCTACATTTCAAATCAAAGATTGTGTTGAAATTTCAAATCTGAAGAAAGAAAATGAAATCCTTAAACATGAATTAAAGATTGTAGATCTGAAGTTAAGTTTGAAAGATGGAAATAGCAAGAATGAATCAAATCTAAAATCTAAAAATGAACATCTGAAGTCTAAACTTTGTAAAGTGGCATCTAAACTTGAGAAAACCAAATTCTAGTATGTTGAACTTGAGAAGAGAAGTACAATACAGTTGTGAAAGGTGAATTGACTCAGTCTAAAGAACATCTTGAAAAATTGTATTCCACCAGTGAGAAGATTGATGACCAAATATCTTATCAAAAGCCATATTATGATAAAACTGGTCTTGAATTTAACTCATCTAATATAAGTGAAGAACGAAAGGAACTAGATCTAAAATTCTCTGAGAACAAAGATGAAAAGAAACTTGATGAAGCTAACAAATCTGAAGACATACCTAATCCACCTAAAGAAGATGATCGACCTAAAGATACACAAAGAGAATTCAAAGGTAGATTTTTTACATGTAATACTTTTGGACATATGAAGAAAGATTACATAGGTAAGCAATTCAAACCTCTCAATGGTTATTGTTATAATTGTCATGGTTTTGGACATAGAGCTATTGATTGTAAGAAACCTAGATCTAATGATAATAATACTAGTAGAATGTTTAGAGATACTAATCATGCAGATAAGAGACCTACTCAAGATATGAATAGAAGAAATGGAGTTTTGTGTTATAGATGCAATAAGATTGGACACATTTCCAAAAATTGCAGATCACAAATCAATCAGATAGGACCAAAATATGGAAACAATGGAGTAGTTTGCCAGATATGTAACAAATTTGGTCATACAATAAGATTTTGCAGAATGAACAACATGAGAAACCCTAATCCTAGAAGCTATATAAGGAGAAATGAGAATGCAAGAAATAGTCAAAAAAGATGCTATAGTAATTCAGAAGAAGTGAAATTTGTTAAAGCCACAGATCAAGAAAATGCACTCAGTAGTCAAGGTAATCAGATAGGTGAAGTATATGATAGTAAGTATGAATCTCTTCCTAACCCATCTCAAAGCACTTAATTCATAAAAAAATGCATTAGAATAGGAACTAAGCATAATGTATAAGTTAGAGTAGAATGAATTGAGTCTTGCACAGTTAATGTAAGGTAGTATGTGATATAATGATGCTATGGTTAAGAGCACATGAGCTAATATGAATGTATGTGGTTCACGAGAAGTATGAAGTTTTGCAGGAAATAGGAACAAATTTTTGGAAAGAAGTGGCAAAGGAATTGAATGCGATGTCACAATCTTAAAAGATTGAAAGGTTAAAAGCTTATGATCCTTATTATTTGATCATTCAAGCAACTACAAGTGATAAGGAGATCAATATAGTGGTGATTGAGAGAATTTTACAGGAATTGGTAAAGAATTTTGTGTCGGATCTATGCAAAGCCCTAAATTGGAAAATTTGAGGTATTTTACTAGAAAATCTATCAAGTAGTTAAAGCTTTTGCAAAATTCATGGATGTATCACTTATTCACCATGTAAGGGATACTTTTAGACCTATAGTGAAAAGGGAACTAGTAGAACCCTTGGAAGAAGACCCTCTTGTTGCATTTTCATCCATACCAGACAGAGTTTTACATTTAGAGGATGGAAGAAGTTATCTAAAATGAAAATTTGAGATCCTCAATGATGGTAATATGATTAAGGAGTATGAGAAGCTATATAATTAGGATATGTCATTGAAAGTATGGTTTGAGCATTTAAAGGAAAATGAAATTGTGAAGTATTCACTGCACTATGAATTTGAAGATGATGAATGTGCAAAGATTATTTTATGTAGAATTCACAATGGGAAATTTTGGCTTGATGACATAGTCATAGATATCAGTGCAGACCTAATTCATGACGTAACTGATTTATCTAAAACTAGATTCATACCCTTTAATGAGAAAAATGTAAAGAAGACTATATTGGATAACACCAAGTCATCCTATAATGTAAAGAAGACTATTTTAAGAATTCAATTGTTTAAGAACCTTGAAAAGATTAAGAGAACCAAGAACTCACAGTTTAGATTCTCATCTTTGATTACATACATGTTTTTTCATTTATTGAGAAGATTTCCATATACTATTGGAGAAGATTGGAGTGATAACATGACTTCTATGGACATAATCAATAAGGTGTATCTCAGACACCCTATAGACAAAGTTAATGAAAGTGCAACCTTGGTAATTAAAACATTTCAGAATCAAATGAGAAAAAGGTCAAGGATTCCATAGGCTATAGTAGAGAAACACAAAAATGATATATGTTTTATGGTTGACACTGATTTCACTTTTGTTGAAGTTTTTGAACCAAGAGTGGAATTTATAGATCCACTTGGATATGAAGTCTCTAAAGTTGAAATAGAAGAGTATGTGAATAGATTTCTTAAGAGCAAGTTGGATGTAAAATTTTCTAGATTTGGAGCTTATGAGGAGAACTTTAACTCTGCAAATTCTCTACATGAAGAGAAATTAGCCAAGAAGAGAGTTGACAACACTATTAAGAAGATTCTTAAGGACACAGGCATGATAGAACATGAATTTCTAGTTACGAAGTAGACAATAGCAACAAGAAGAGATATTGGACAAAAAGAAGTTTTGTCTGTTCCACCCCTATCATTAGTTGCATGTCAGACTGAAGATGTTTAGAATTTAGAAGTGGTTAAAGTTGAAGAGGTGCAGGAAGTAAGAAAATTTGCTAGATCCTCCACCACTCCACTAGCAAAAAGAGTAAATGAAATGGCAAGTGGGCCAGGAAAGAGATAGAAAACCATATTCACCCCAGCACATAGAGAGGTATCTGAAGTAAAACATGATGAAGAAATTGGAAGCAGTAAAAAGAAATGGAAACCAAAGATAGAGAAAGTAAAGGCCTTGATATTAATGAAGGAGATTTCTCTAAAATGAATAAATATTATGAGTTGTACAATTATTCTGAGAAGTTGAGCTTAGAAAATGTAGTTTTCAGGCATATGATATTGGTAGATAAAAAGTTTGATAGTATTCAAGGAAAGATTCCTCATGAACTCTTTGAAAAGTTAGTAAACAGAAAGAAAAGAGTAGTTAAAGAAGATAAAAAACATAAGAGAAAACTGTGTGAGGAAGCTCGGTGACATTAAAGATGAAGATCATTTCAAAGAAATTATGAAAAATCTTAATACTCATTTAAGAATGAAAAGGAGAACCATCTTGATAATGGGAGGAAACTATGATGAAATAAATAAAGAAATAGAACATGTAGTTATAAAAGTAATGACCTTCAACCCTAGTGAGTACATAAGTAGATCAGATCGAGTATTGGAAGATGACCATCAGAAAAGTCTTTCACCATCACCGCCACCATCAATCAACATTGAAGATGAAACCATGAATGTGGAAGGAACTAATATCACTTTGGATAGTGAAGATAACCCATTCAACAATCTTGAGAACATTGTTGACAATTCAACTTCTGAGCAGTAGGATATGACAATTGATGAGGAAGAAGGAAAGGAAATAAGAAAACAAGAAGAAGTAGAACAAACACAAGTAGAAACACAAGTTAATACAAAGGCAACAAGACTAGAAGAATCACAAGAACAAGAAGCAATCAGTCCCACACCCAAGGTAGCAGCAGAGAAGCCATAGATTGAATGCATATTTGATAGTCTTGGACAAGAAGTTGATGATGCTGATCAAATAGAGTTGATCTCATCCTTGAACAAAATCATTGGCAAGAATAAGAAGGTAAAAATCCTTGAAGGATCTTTGCTTGAAGTAACAGAGAAACTACAGAACATTATAACCAGTCAGATAACTGAAGCAAATCCATAGGTCAAAGAAAAAGAAGTTGTGAAAGCATTTGAAAATGGATTCACAAACTTATTAGACATGGCTACAGTCAAAGCTCATGATGTCTATGAAGCCAAAATATTTTAGGATATATGTCAAAATATCAAAAATGATATTGATAATTTGGATGTTTGCATAAAGGAACTGAGAAGAAGCTTAGAAAGAGGAAAATCTTTGTGTATACAATGTACAAAATCTGAGGATTAGGTATATGAATTAAAAAAGAAGATGAAAGCAAAAGAGGCATAAATTCAAATAGTAGCAAATCTCTTATCAAGTCCGAATGTGAAGATCTCAGATGTTGACAAGAATATAAGCAAATTTTATGATGAAATAAGAATTCTAAGCAATGAAAAAGAAAATAAATTGAGGAGATTCGCTCTATTAAGAGAGCATGTTTCAATTAAGATAAGTATTGTTGAAAGTCAATTGGAAGAATGTCTGACCTCTAAGACATCTTATGAGAAATTTCACTATGCAAATCTTTAGGCATGTGAAATAGCATCTTATGGTTTATGTGCACTCCTTATTGTCTTAGATGCCATTAAGAAATCATGGGAGAAGGAGATAGAGAGCATAAACATAAACTTTGTAGATTGTGTTACAAGCCTACTGACTTTGCAATTTTGAATCCAAAGGTAAACATTTTTTGTTGAACGGTTTTGGTACCCTTTTTTGTCATTGTTTTCAAAGGGGGAGTGATAGAAGAAAATTGTATATATAGTATGATATATTGTATAGATAGTATGGGGGCATACTCCTAGGTGGAGTATAGATATTTAGTAGATAATCAGAGATATAAGCATTGTGATGCCCAAAAGTTGGGTCAAAACACAACCAACAAATTTTTTTAAAAGGTGATAAGTTTCTACACACAAGATGCGGGTTAGTGAGTTCAACGACGAGGTTACAATGAATCAGGTGAACAACCTCAACAATGTTGTCTAAAAAGGATGCTAGAGGAAAATTAATTAAGGTTAAGTACGTCCATCTTCATGACGATCAAAATTTATCATTTGTCAACTAGAGATCTCAAAGGTTGACTAAGAGGACATGGTTGATTAATGTTAACAGTGTACCATGTAGGTCAATCTATTCTTAAATATTATATAAGTGTATTATTAATTAATAATTATAAAATATTAATTAATTAATATAATTATTAATTAATTAATAAATTATAATATATTAACCTATAAAACATAACATGTTCTAATATTTACATCATTGGATTAAATAACATTAACAAATTAATATAACAAAACAATGCAAACATACATCTATCCATGACAATCATTATTTGCATAATAACAAAATAACATAATTTAATTAATAAAAGAATTACATTGCATAACACAAAATTTACAAAACAAACATGATATCATATGTTATCTAACAACCTTTATTAACCCCTAAACTAGCTTAGCAAACTAACTATCTAAATATCTAACTTAACAACCTACTAATTAAACTTATCTACTAAACATCCTACTAAACAATCTTTTAATCCTCTAAATATCCTACATCTAACAACTACCCTATCTTCCTTATTAACTCCCATCCCTTCTTTCTAATTTCTCCTCACCCACGTGCCATGAGGAGTCTATATCTCATAAGGCTAAGGGGGCGCAAATCAAGGAGGATGAGATGCTTTGGGAGAAGGTTTCATTAAATAGAAAAGTTTAGAGTGCTCACCTACCCTTAGCAAGTTTCAAACAAAGGGAAATTTATAACATGATTTTTATCTCCCTCCAAAGGCTGCGTGGTTTATGAAGACAAGTTTTAAAAAGATAACCCAATAAACTTGCTGATGTGTCACCAAGGACACCATCCCATCACAAAAAAGGTTTGGGATAATAACAAAGTCTTAGCATTCAACCACCTACGCCTAGGGGGAAAGACTTTCAAAAAGGTAAGAATGATATTTTTGAATTTATGTTTATTTAATTGCTTGGAAAAAAGGTGGCATGATAAATATTAATATTAAATGACTGTGGTAAGGATTTTTGTATGGGATTTTTATCCCATACAAAATCCAGAGAGCATTTTGCTCTCTTTAAATTTCTGGGAAGTGCTATTTTTTTTTAAGCACTTCTAGTTCAATTTTTTTTTGAAAAATTATAAGAGCATAGCAATGAAAATTTAATGATTTCTAAAATGGAATGAAGAGTTTAGGATATTGAAATTAGATAGTGTCTCATACAAAGATTAACATAGTTTAATTGTAATCAAATAAGGCCTCTTCTGAATAACTAAAATGCTCATAGTTTCATAGTTGTTTCATGACATTATCATAGAATTAAGGAGTGATTCAAAACATATATTCAGAGTTTATTTGCATTGTTCTTAGTCAATGTGAAACATCTAATGGAAACTACAATCTTCTTATTTCATTCAAATAAGTGTTCTATTTGAAAACTATTCAACATATAATTCTATCAACTTGAAGAACTCATTGCAAAGATAAAGAGAGTAATTTCAATGGTAGGGAGAGATTAAGGTCTTTTAAGTGACAAGCAAGTATTCATCCTATCCATAACATGAATTACATAAACTTTTCATTATCTATACTTCCATTGAAATTTACTTCATCCTAGATTTCAAAACAACATTGCAATATTCAAAATGATGTTTGCTTTCCTTTACATGAGTATCATACATTCACTAAATACATCAATCTTTACAATGAGAGATCATTATAGCATCATGCTTATCTATCTCATTTTCCTTTATAATTTACAATTTACAAGTACTCCCAAGGGAGATTGAAAACACCATTCAAAATTTACAAGAATGCTTCAAAACATGGAGTGAATTCCTCATTCAAAACTTCAAGGCAAAAATCTTTAACTTCTTTACCATCATGCATCCATACTTCAATATCTGCAAATGAAAACAAGACAAGGAAAAGACCATGGGAGCTCACCTCCCATCCAAGGTCTCTCATGAGACCACCCCCGAGCTTGGGGAGAACACATTGAACAGGATACAATCACACACACACAATCACAACAAGATTAACAAACATTGACAAATTCCCAAATTCCCTCAAGAAGATAACTAAGGAATTCCATAAATTTCCTTTGTAGGGTGTGGGTAGACAACCATGGAGATAACCATTGCATAACAAAACAAGGCCACACATGGACCCATATTTCTCAATTACATACAAGGCACACAAGGCCAATTTTCCCTCCTTATGCCCCCCATAGCCACAAGGGCTATATGCAAGGTTTCTTGGGGAAAATCACTCACCCAAGTTCATCTTTCCCCACACATGGAGGAGACTCTACACATGGAGTTGCCTCCATTCCCACACCCCCTCTTGATTTCTCTTCCCTCCCAAGGGTGAGAGAATCTAAGAGTAAACAACCCAAAATCCAATTACATGAAAAACACATTTGCAAGCTTGCTCTCACCATGACCAACCATGGGGAGCTAAAACACAACACAAAACAAAGCAAGCTACCACCATGACCAACCATGGGAAGCCAAGAACATGATCACAATTACAAACATCTCATAAAAACAAAGAGAGCACATGATTTCCTACCTCAAGTCCAAAGCTATGGAAGAATTTTTGTTGAGCCCTAATCCAAGCTTCAAGCTTTCTCCTCTAACTTTCTGGAAACTCTCTAAAAATAGAGAATGGGTGAATGAATCATCCTTAGCCAAAATTTCCTCTAAATAGGGCTTCTACACCTAACCTCATAAATAAGGTTCAATGAAGCAAGTTGCAATTTTCGCTCAAGATAGAATATGAAATTTAAAAAGGGTCATAAAGTCAATTTTAGGCTTCTAAAAAGGTGAAAATACCCCTAACCCATGGGTATATGGAATGGGTTAACAAATTTAGCATAAAAATATCTCCTAAGGCCATTATTAACCCTCTAAACTCATGTCGAGGAATAAGATCGGAAATGGGGAATGGGTACTGCATCATGGTTCCTATGGCAAAAAGGTGTGCTAAGATTTCCCTAAAACTCCTAGCAAGTGCTCTCACACAACACACGACATACCTTGATAACATTTAACATTAGTGTCAAGCGACACTTTACAAAATAACATTTCACGAAAGGTACGTCCAATGTCACAACATTAAAACACACAATCATTCAAATTACTGTTACGAATATAAATACTTAACAACGAGGCCTCAGGTCTCTTAATAGACGGGGCCTTGGTTTAACTGGTTACCCTACGTTCAATGTGATTTCCCCAAATGTGTTTCCATGGTCCTTCCACCTGCAATACCTAAATGCAGCATCAGTAATTCAAGAAAGAAAACCATTAAAATAACCATATATGATATAGCGAAAATTAATCATTCAATTGCATAATTCAACTCATACTTCAATTGCATGTAATATTCTTGATTTGATTGCATAATTCAAATGAAATTCCATAACGTAATTTAAATATCATCAAGATCATCAGGTTCACAAAACATCATATAAAAATTGTAGACACCGAAAAATCCTTCAGAAAATAAATTATTTTTATTTTCTGAAAATCCTTGATGACATCATCATTTATTAATTAATTAATTTATTTTTATGGCATTAAATCCCTCTCTCTTAATTAAAAATCTTTAATTAAGGAATCTAGCCTAAAAATGTCATTTGGACATTATCCCTAATTTATTAATTATTTAATTAATAAATTGACCAAAAAACTTCAAAAATAAATTAATTTATTTTTAATTTATTTTTTATCCCAAACTTGGCCAATTTCCTCTAGACCACTAACCTCTTCCAAAATCTTCTAATCCCTTCTTAATTTCGATTAAAAGGCTAATCCCATCTTTTCTAACCCTAATCCCAAGGTTAAATATTTAATTAAGGTTAAATATTTAATTTTCATATTTATTGAAAATATTTTAATAAATATTCCTAAAACTTAAGCTTTTGGAATGAATAACCTTTTATTCCATGAAACTAAGGAGAAATCTAGACTCTTCTAGAATCTTCTCAAATCCACCCTCTTCACCCATCCTAATCCTTTTCTTTGTCCTAATCTAATTCTAATCCTACCCTTAAACCTTTGTGCAATCCTAACCAAGCTTAAGACTTTCCTAAACCAAAGCAAAGTCTTTCCTTCCAAATATCTCAACCACAAAGCATTTATTGCTTCCCCAAAGTCTTCAAAGCCTCTTAAAGCCCATTCATTTCTCTTACAAGCATTTATTTGGAGAGTTATGAGCTTGGAGCCCCCTTTGTTGACTCCTCTTTGCCCTTCCCTTCATCCACTCACCTTGTGACATGTGTCACCTCCTGATTGACTGAGAACTAGCACAATCTGTGTGCTTCCCTTTGAGTGAATCTTGGCCTCTCTTAAGGATTTCAATCCTGGCCATTCATTCCTCCTACCCCAAGCCTTTATAAATCCTATAAATACCCTCACTTCCTAAGGCAAATCATCTCTGAACTCTCAAACTCAATAGCAAAGTTATAATGTCATTTTCATTCTAGCATAAGCATAAACTCATCTTTTTTAGATCATTTTCAAGCTTAAATCACATCTAAATTAGCTTAAATGGATTAACATAGATTCATTTCTTGTTTTAATCTTAGTTCATCTTTTAGCTTTGCATATTTGTGTGTTCTTGAGGCCTTTGAGGCAAAATAGGTTCCTCATACCTATTTTGTGTCATTTTGGGTCTTCTTGATCCTCAAATCATCATTCATCTTGCATGCTCCAACTGCTTGAGTTTGCACACCCACATCCCTCTATATCTAAGCATATCAAACGGTGCATGGGCGCACCCGTTTTAAGCTTAAACTGAGGTGGCTTTGATTTTAGTTTGTTAACCATTAAATTTGATTTGATTATATGCTATGACATTCATTTGTCTTTGGCCTTCAAAACAGGTTTAGGTGCACTCACAAATCCTAGTCTACATTCTGGCACGCCCGGTGGGACCCAAACCATAATCATTTTGATGAAATTATGCTTTATATGCTTGTATTTTGCCGGAAATAAAGAAATGTCGCCTTCATGAAAAGAAATGAAGCCTACAGCAATTAAATGTCGCCTTCAAACAAAGAAATGTCACCTTCAACAAAAGAAATGTCGCCTACAAACAATCCAGTCACGCCTTCATGCAATTAAATCACGCCTTTGAGGAAAGAAATGACGCCTATGAGCTCTGTTTTCACGCTTGCATAACTGAGAATTTTCTGTTGTCGGCAACTTCTGTTACGTTCCAGAATTCTCTTCTGTCGCCTTCTTGTAATTAAATCACGCCTGTAACAAAAGAAATCACTCCTCTGGTTTTTTATCTGTCGCCTTTTGAGGTACAGAATGTCGCCTGTAGGAATTAAATGTCACCTCTGCACTTTCCAACGTCGCCTATAAGCTAGACAGTGTCGCTTTTGGTTTTTGTCTTGAGTTGCTTAGGACTGGTTTTTTTCATTTCTTTTATTACAGCAAAGGTCAAACTCAATCTTGAATGAAACTTAAGGAAATGAACTTAGGTCCTAGAGTGTCATTGTCAATTTGAAAAGCAAACCAAATCTCGAATGCACTAAAGGAACAAAACAACTCTATTCCCTCATCTGTTTCAGTTTCCAAAGCAAGCAAACAAATTCAATCTTGAGTGATCTAAGGGATAAAACAAAGCTTTTTCAAAGTTCTTAAATCAACTCGCTAATCAAATCTTGAATGCACAAAAGGAAAGAACTTGCAAACGTTCAATTCATTTACATTTTGAGAAAAAGAACAAATCAAAATCTAATCACAAGTGTCTTCATTTCAAAGTTCAAACATCACTTAATCAAATTTGGGAAAATGAACAAAATCTGCTTGATGTGCATGTAGGAGTTTTTCAATTCTTGCATAATCCTTGTTAGAGTAAGCAACGTAGAACATTTGAACTTGGACAAGTTCACTTGTTCTACTTTTAGCAAGGCTTGTCCAAGGAGAAGCGCTTCCTCCTCGGAGAACGACCTCAAACCGGTATCCCCCCCGACCGGTATACAACTAAGTGAATACCAAAAGAATCACTTACATCTCCTAATCGTCGGGCGTTCGTGCCAAACACGTGTCTGGGGATGGTAAACATTCCTCTCCCCCAGCATAATTGGCAAGGCTCTTAAGTGAGTCACGGATGATCAGCATAACCGGGTATGGAGACTCCACGGAACTATTAAAAACCTGATAAACTAGAGGCTACCCTATCTACATCCGAAAGTATCAAAATCCTTGTGCAAGGACCGATTCCAAGGGGTTTACCGGGTCGCCTCAAGATTACTCACCATTTGTATTCCCTTCTAGGGGATACCAAGCTGTGGGAAAGCGATTTTGATACTCACCTTCCTTAGGTAGATCTGTTTGAAGTGCTTGACAGTCAAAGACTCCGTGAAAACACTTGTTGAAACATACACTTTCAAAGCTTTGTCAGAGTCAGTTGCCTTTGTTTGTATCCCGCAGGGTTGCTTTGTCCCTTGTGGAGATTGCTTTGACTTTAACTTTTGCCATTGGAAACCTTTGTCTCAAAATCAGAAGCCTCTTTTCCAAGTGATGCCCAGCAAGAACAAACATCCTAAAGCAAAGTTGCCCAAATCCCAAGCCTATCAAGAGCAAAAAGTTATCAAGAAGAACACCAAGAGCTATCAAGCCATTATCCAAGCAACCCAAGCAGAGGAGAAGTCCCAAACCAGACTTGAGAACATTGCCCATAACGCCCGCATCAAACAGTTCGCCTTCCGTTTCCGAGTTAACCATCACTTTGTCAACCTTGAGCCAGAAGATTAGCCATTTCCTTGTTCATGTCTTTTTCCATCTTCAGATCTTGAAATCTTGTCTCCAACAGCCTTGCATCTTAGTTTCATCCTAGTTTCACCCTTTGCATCAACATCAAAACCCTAGTTGCATCTCAAGAACATCATAAAGTTGCATTTGCATTCATCTTCCTACCAGCATTCTAGAATCAATCCTTGTCATCTGCATTGTCCCTTTAGATAGAGCATTTGTCCCTTCACCCTTCAATACCTTTTCCACCAGCATCCCCCCATCAGCTTTCCATATCTTTCCAGCAGATCCATCATCCTTTGTTCCAAATCCATAGATCCACCAACACTTAGTGTTTACCCTTTTGAGTTGTTCCTATCCCTTATCCAAGATCAGAGACCATCATCCTCTTTTTGACACAACGTGTTGTCATAAAGAAATCAAACCTTGTCCTTGCATAGCCATCATCTCGAGCAAGAGATTGGAGTGTATTGATAAGAAACTAGTTGACCGAAGATCATCAGTCTATCTTAGGTTGACCCCATCATATCTCTGATCCTCCATTTGGGAAAAACAGCAGCTCATTTGTTGACCACTCAGTAATCTTTCACCAACTTTCCACCAGCAACCTGTCTTTCCTCCACCGTCTTGATCCATATCCATTCCATCCAGCTTTCATAATCACCATCTTGATTCATATCCATTCCATCCAGCTTCCATCATCGCCATCTTGATCCTTGTCTTTGCATTTGCATCTTAGAAGTCATCATCTTTAGAAGTTCATCAACTTTGCATCCATCAACGTCTTTTAGCCAAACATCTTGCATCCATTTAGCACTTGCATCTCCATGCCTGTTGAGACCAGATCTCGGAAAAGAAGAAGCATGAATCCTTATCCACCAACAACCTCATCCGATCCCAAACTTTTCACCAACGCCATGATGACCTACAATCCCCAGATCCAAGCCAGTAACCCATGTGAAGATCCAAACATCCCTTCATCCCCCTTGGCAAACCAAGCATTTGTAAATCCTCTAGAAAGCCCACCAGCAACCAATGTCCTTGTACCGCAACATCAGCAAAGCACGTTTGTTCACTACCTGCCAGAAAGTACCTCCATCCCACCATCTCTCTATCCACGCATCCCCATCAAAACTATCCAAGTTCCAGCACAAGCGTATTCTCTGTTTATCCAATCATTTCCCGATCCTATCATGCAAACACCCCAAGAGCTTTCCACCATTCCCCTTTTCTTACAAGGAAGCCTCGCCAGTCCCACAACACAAGATGCAGTGCCATCCGCTCCATCTCCTACCCCTTTTGCTTCATCATCTGCTATGGCTGCCCAAGCCCAAATCCAACACTTAACCCAAAGTCAGCTTCCACCTCTCCCGCAAACTTTTACACCAAAAGCTTCACCACCATCCGCAAGTCAAGCAACGCCTTTCACCATCAAAGGAGCACTGTCACCCTTCACCCCCCAAGCACCTGTACCTTCTTCTTTGGGGTTAGCGCAATCGCTCCCCATTCCAACCTCATCCTTCTCTTGGGTGTTTCCTTCATTTTCCTCCTCACAAGCATCCGCTCAACCACAACCTCAACAAGCTCCTCTCTCTCAACCATCATTCATGTCCCAAGCTCCCGTTGCTCCTACCATTCCATCATCTGCTGCAGTGCACCCTAACACAAGCTCTCAGTGGGGCCTTACACAAGAAGAAATGAAGGCATGGGGGATCCCATCTCAATCCCCTACATCTATGGTTGCAAGTCAACAAACCGCCTTCGCCCAAGCAGCACAGCAGCAACTACCCCAAACACCGTCGGCTTCAAGCTATTCATCCCAAATCCCAAATACCTTCCAGCAAGTTCCACCACCTCAACAGCCAACTTTCCCCAGCTATCTTACCCCATCACCCTTTGCTTCTAGCTTCTCCACATCTATTCCACCTCTAAGTAATGCAGGCATGCACCCAGCTTATATCAGCCAAACCCAAAGCCAACCTCAGCAACTACCACCATCATACCCACAAGCAGCATCGTTCCAACAGCCTCCCCCACAGCAACCACATGTCCCCTTTCAGCAAACACCCATCATTCCTCAACAACAGCAAGTCCCTTGCTATCAGCTTCAACAACAAATCCCTATCATCCCCCAGCAACAACATGTTCCCACCTATCAGTTACAACAACAAGTTCCAAATGACCAATATCAGCAAGCAGTCCCACAACAACAGCCAGTTCAACAATAGCAAGTAGCCCAACAACATCAAGCGGTCCCATATCAATATCCCCCTATGCCACACCAGCAATATCCCCAACAACCATTGCCCCAAAATCAATTCCAACCTATTTATCCACAGCAAGCGCCATATCCAGTTCCACAGCTTCCATCACAAGCAGAAGTCTCAGTTCCCTCGCCACTCAATGCTGAGTGGGAAGCAATGAAAAATGCTCTAAAAGAGCTACAAAGTGGAATAGAGAATAAAACATACAAGTTCGAAGAGGTGTGCTCATATCCCTTCGATCGGTCCATAGAAACTATCCCTTTCCCCAATCATTTTGAGATGCCCAAGTTCGACAAGTATCAGGGGAAAGGAGATCCAGTAAACCATATCAAAGAGTTCTACATGGCGTGCCAAGAAGTGGCTTACAGTGATAACTATCTCCTGCGCCTGTTTCCCAAAAGCTTGGGAGGAACTACTGTTGAGTGGTTTTATAAAATACCACATGGGACAATAAACACCTTTGCTGAACTCTCTGAGAAGTTCATCACACACTATTCCCATAATGTGGAGAATGAGTTGTCCTTGCTAGACCTATGCAACTCAAAGCAGAAAGACGGAGAAAGCCTTGCAGAATACTTGCAAAGATGGCAGAATCTTACAACTAGGTTATCATATCAGCCGCCAGAGAAGCATCTAACAAAGATCTTCATTGATAACCTGCATCCAAAGCTATCCCATCACATGCGAATGAACTGTCTCTAGACATACCAAGACATCAAGAGCAAAGGCATAGGCATCGAGAAAGCTCTCCTAGATGAAGGCACTATTCGTCACTTCAAGGATGATTCCAAGAACAAACCCAACAATGATAAATCCCGTTACTGGAATCGTAACAAGAATGTTGTTACAGATGGGGCCACTGACACTAAGAATGTACAATTCGTTGTGGCTAGTCCTACACCATCTCAAACATACCAACCGCCACAAGCGCCCATATATCAACAACCACCAGCTCCCGCATATCAAGCACCTATTTATCAGCAGCCTCCTCAAGCTCATCAACCACCTGTGCAACAGTATCAGTAGCAATACCAATAGCAGCAGCCAGTATGTCAAGGCAATCCTGTTAACGTAGTTAACGTTGCCCCAAGGCAGAACAAACCCAACAATCAGAACAATCCAAAGAGGACTTTCACACCTTTGGGTGAGCCTCTGGATTAGATCTTTTATCGGCTAGCCAAGGCAAATATGATCACATATCCGCCCATCCCACAGAAGGATGACAACGCACCAAAGTCTGATTGGTATAAAGAACATGAATACTATGATTACCATCGTGTGAAGGGGCACACAACATTGAAGTGCATGCGGCTTAAGCAATACATCTAAGATCTCATCGATCGCAAGGAAATCCAGGTCGATGCACCAACTCAAGCTTCACCCAATGCCGGTTTGCAAATATATCAAAATGTGTTCCCTCAACACGATACCGGGAAGAATCAAGCCAATGCCAATCAGCCCCAAAATCATGGCAAAGGCAAGCAAGAAGATCACACAGCAGCCTACATCAACTATGACAAGTATGTCGGATGCATAACTCAAGATGAGCCCATCCAAGATGAGCCCACCATCAATACCATCCACGTCAGAGGGCCGGATCGACAATGTGCTGCAACTACCCGCAGTGGTAGGATAACTGTTGCCAGTGCTCCTTCGAGATCAGCTGCTCCTCCAAGGCCAACATCTACTGCATCCACAGCACAGTCTAACACCAGGCCAGCATCAAATGCATGCGCAACACAGTATAATGCACCAAGAGCACAATACAATATCATAGAGCATCTTGGGAACATGCCAGCCCAAATATCTATCTTGGATTTGCTCCGCACATCACCCATCCATCAGGAGATCCTGGACAAAGCTCTAAAAGAAGGCCATGTCCCCACGGACATTAACACAACTCAGTTTGAAGCTCTTATGGGAGACCTATCAGCAGCATGTGCCTTGTCCTTCAAAGAATCTGATATACCAGATGTCGCTCCTGACCATATTCTTCCTCTCCGCATTGCCGTCATGGTCAGAGATTTCGCCATTAAACGAGTTCTAGTGGATAATGGCTCAGCCCTCAACTTGTGCACATTAAAATTCATCAAGAAGATCGGGTTCACGGAGGCCGACATACAACATGAGCAAATCACTATCAAAGCATATGACAACTTGGAGCATACCTCTAAAGGTACTATAACTTTGCCTATCCAGCTAGGCCCAGCAACGCAAGATACTCTCTGCCACGTTGTTGATCTTGACCTACCATTCAATATCCTCCTCGGTCATCCATGGATCCATTCCATTAAGGCCGTACTATCTACTTACCATCAGTGCATCAAGTTTCCACATCAAGGCACTGAGGTTACCATCCACGCTGACCCTAACCCCTTCGCATACTGCCTTGCGATGGAAGCATCTTTCTCTCATTCTACTCATTGTCCTGGAACCGATATTGGTACTTCTATTGCGAGCTCATCCCGATCCCATCGTGATCTAGAGACCATCCTCTCTTCCACCTTATCATCCATCAAGATCAACAACCAGGGTTGTGGTGAATACAGCCTCAGTGATGCATTTGCTGTAGGAGCTCTTCCACGTGATCCACATACTCAAGGGTGCCCAAGTTGTCAAAACAAGCCTATTGAAGAACATTATAAGCTCAAGCAAATCGGAAACATGACTTTTGAGTCTCATGGTACCATCAACAGCAAAGAAATGGATCCAGATATTAACAAATGGTTATACAAAGATCCCCCATCACGTGACACACAACTTCTTGAGTACTTCAAAGAGAAATACCCAATCCCCTACAAAAATGTCACAGAACACTATAACTATCAAGGTGGTGGTCTAGGACCACAAGAGGATGGAAATTTGTTTCCTATCATACCATCCCAGAATCCAGAACAGCAAGGACTTGCCTTTAATACCTCTCGCCTGCTTGAACAAGAGCCCAATACCACAACTGCGGGCACTAACATGACCAACGTGAACTTTTCGAATAGCCAGGATGACCTTGTGGAAATTGAAGACATCCCCGAAGAGAAAGACATCCGATCCTACGATGATATCTTTGCCGACGACACCCTCCTGGGGACTTCTGTCCTCCAACAACTCTCCATTAACCTCATAGATCTTCCCCTCACAAACCCCGACCTCATAGATTGGGACCAACCAAGCATCGCACACATCGATGAGTTCCAAAGCACACAAGCACTCCTAGAATTCATGGGGGCATCAGATCCAGCAGTCAACCAGGATCCAACATCAACCTCTGTCTATCAGCTTCACCCAGAAGGATATTTTGGGGAAGAGGCAAGCTTTAGTCGCAAAAATGAAATAGCAAAAGAACATCACGAGTCTTTATGTGAAAACCCCCTTGGGGCACATTCTGATTCCAAAATAGTAAAAATAAAGGGCGTATCTTCTAGTGAAAACCTGGCAATTCAGGCGCTAGAAGATGAAGCCTTGCCTCTTCCCCCTATCCAAGATTATAGACTAGAGCAATCTCCAATCATCATAGAAGAGACCAAGCCAATCAACTTGGGAACAAAAGAATATCCAAAGATCACCTACATTGCAGTCAACCTAACAGAAGGAGAAGAAATCGCTCTCAGTACCTTGCTCAAGGAATCCATCATCAACTTTGCATGGTCATACGCCCACATGCCTGGGCTTGATCCAAACCTTGTTGTTCATCACCTATCAGTAGATCCAAACGTCAAGCCAGTGAAGTAGAAGCTAAGGAAAATGCATCTGAAGGTAGCATTGCTCATCAAAGCAGAGCTTGAGAAGCTCCTTCAAGCAAAAATCATCAGAGCAATTGACTACTCAGAATGGATCTCTAACATGGTGCCAGTCACAAAGCCTTCTGGCGACATCAGAATCTATACTGATTTCAGGGACTTGAACAAGGCATGTCCTAAGGATGACTTCCCATTGCCTAACATAGACATGATCATAGACCTTACAGCGGGTCACGAAATGCTATCACTCATGGATGGATTTTCAGGCTACAACCAAATTCATATAGCGGAAGCAGATCAACATAAAACAGCATTCACAACCCCATGGGGTACCTTTTGCTACAACATGATGCCATTTGGGCTAAAGAATGCAGGAGCCACATATCAGAGAGCAATGACAGCGATCTTCCATGACATGATCCATGAGATCCTTGAGGACTATGTGGACGATATCCTTGCAAAATCCAAAACAAGAGATGAGCACCTCAACATCTTAGAGCGTGTGTTTGATCGTCTGAATCATTATGGCTTAAAGCTTAATCCTAAGAAATGTGTCTTTGGTGTTACATCTGGTAAGCTTCTAGGCTTCATCATCTCTAGACGAGGCATAGAGATCGATCCTAAAAAGGTAAAAGCAATAACAGAGATGCCTCCACCAAGAAATCTCAAACAGCTCAGAAGCCTACAGGGCAAGCTTCAATCAGTTCGGCGGTTCATCTCACAACTAGCAGATAAGTGTCAACCCTTCTCACATCTCTTATGCAAAGACACTAGCTTTAAGTGGGATCCCATATGTCAAAGAAGCTTTGATAAGCTCAAGGAGTATCTAGCTAACGCTCCAATCCTAGTACCACCGGTTTCAGGATGCCCACTCATCCTTTACATCTCAACAATAGCTACAGCACTAGGGGCACTCCTAGCACAGCATGATGATGAAAATAGAGAACAAGCTATCTACTACATCAGTCGCACTCTTGTGGGCTATGAGCTTAACTATTCACCCATGGAGAAAGCATGCCTAGCAGTGGTCTTTGCCACTCAAAAACTTAGACATTACATGCTTAGCCACACAATCAAGCTCATATCAAAGGTGGACCCTCTTAAGTATCTGTTATCAAGGACAACCCTCACAGGCCGTATGGCAAAATGGGTCATGTTACTCAGTGAATTTGACATTCAGTATATAGATCGCAAAGCAATCAAAGGGCAAGTCATTGCCGATCAACTAGCAGAAGCACCACTGGTGGATGCCTATCCACTAATCATGGAATTCCCCGATGAACATTTATGCATGATTGAAGAGCAGCCCATGTGGAAACTATACTTTGATGGTTCCAACACATCCCATAGCTCTGGGGTAGGAATCCTATTCATCACACCTCAAGGTGACTATATTCCAAAATCATTCAAGTTGGGATTCCCCTGTACCAACAACATTGCAGAATATGAGGCACTCATCTCAGGTCTCAGAACAGCTATCCAATGGAACATCACAGAATTACAAGTATTTGGAGATTCACAGCTGATTATCAAGCAAGTCCTTGATGAGTATCAGACAAAGGATGACAAATTGCTACCCTACAAGCAACTGGTGGATAAACTGAAAGAGCATTTCCTACATCTACAATTCAATCAGATCCCAAGGCTTCAGAACAAAGCAGCAGATGCAATGGCAACCATTGGATCTTTATTGGAAATACCACGAGATGCATCATAGTATGAATTTCTAGTCGAGCAGCTACATTCACCAGCTTATGAGAACGCCGATGCAGACATGGTGTGTGTCTTGGTTGGTCCTCAATCCCCATGGTACCATGACATCCATGCATATCTAAAAAATGGTATCATATCTCCCCATCTCACCAATAACCAACGCCAAAACCTTATTCGCAGAGCTTCCCGCTACACTCTTGTAGCCAACACCCTATATTGTCGCGGGTATCATAATGTCCTATCTAGATGTTTAGACTCAAACGAGGCCGTCCTGGCCTTACAAGAAGTTCACGCTGGAATTTGCGGTGCCCACACGAGTGGCATGGTTCTAGCAAAGCAGCTGCTTAGAGTTGGATATTATTGGCCAACAATGGAACATGATGCATGTGAATTTGTCAAGAAATGTCTCCCATGTCAACAGCATGCCAATTTGATACATGCACCAGCACAGGATCTACAGCCTATTGCACCACCATGGCCTTTTTCATGTTGGGGCCTCGACCTCGTTGGCTTGATCACCCCCTCTCTTCGGATGGACACAAGTATATCATAACAGCTACAGAGTACTTTACCAAATGGGTTGAAGCAATTCCACTCACGCTAACTACTGGCATCCAAATATCCAAGTTCATCCTCTACCATATCATTTGCCGCTTCGGCATACCATCTACCATCTTCACAGACCATGGCACACCTTTTGAAAACCAGCATGTAGATGATCTATGTGCCAGACTCCACATCCATCACCGTTTCTCCAATCCATATTTCCCTCAAGGAAATGGCCAAGCTGAGGCAACCAACAAAACTATCTTGAAAATCCTCAAGAAGGTTGTCAATGATTCTGGTCGTGACTGGCACCTCCAAATTAATCCTGCCCTTTGGGCCTACCGTACTTCTTATCGCACTCCCACAGGCACCACCCCATACTCCCTTGTATATGGTGCTAAAGCTATTCTACTGATCGAGGTTGAGCTCCCATCCTTGCGCGTCTCCATGAAGAACTATACAACTGATGAAGACTATCGTGTGGCCCGGCTCACACAGCTAGATCTACTAGATGAAAAGAGACAGCAAGCCTATGATCACCTGGTTGCATACCAGAATCGACTCAAAAGGAGTTATAACAAAAAGGTCCATCCTAGACAATTCCAGGTCAGTGACATGGTCCTTAAAGAAAATCAGAAGGTCCTAGCAAATAGAGAAAAGAAAGGCAAGTTTGAGCCTACTTGGTTGGGCCCCTATGTTGTCACCGCATCCTTCGGCTCCGGCGCCTATCAGCTATCAACACCAGAAGGTGAGCCCTTGAATGATCCTATCAACATCATCCATCTGAAGAGGTTCTATGCCTGAACCTGATCCTGCATATATCAGAAAATCCAAAAACATTCAAAAAGAAAGAAAAAAAGCAAAAAAAAAAAAAAAAAAAAAAAAAGAAAGCAAAAAAAGCAAAAAAGAAAAGAGAAAGAGAAAATAATCGTCCAACGGTGAAAACTTGGCAATTCAAGCGCCTTGGACAAGTATGTTGGTGAAAACCTGGCAAACAGGTGCCAACATAATAAACTGAGCTATTTATCTATTCAATTGTCCTTTCAGTTACCGTCCTCTTCCTCCATCCATAACAGATCTCCCAGTAGTTCCATCTCCCCTATCTTCCACGCATTCAGCTTCCATCTTCCTCCAACCCATCTGCAATCCATATCCTATTCCAAAGCTTTTGTACCATATCTTGTACCATATCCTTATCCCTTTCCTGTACAGCGCAATCCTTTCTGTATTTATCTTTCTTGTCTCCGTCCTAGTGACAGTCCCGCTGAGTGTGATTTTCCTATCCCCAATCCTGAGCTTCTGTACATATCCCTTGTGCATATCATTCCTCCTTGTTGTACATAACCTTTGTCCATCTTGCAGCAGCATTTGATCAAATATCTTGTCCCATCCCCAGCCTCAGAAAACTTTTAGTCCCACTCGGGCCTTGTGCTTCAGCAACATCAATTGTCGACTTATCCTTGCTCATCCTGATTATTCCTTGAACTTCAGCTTTTGCTAGTGAACAACTACACTTATTCTCTCACCAACCCATGGGTCCTTGAGGATATATCGTTCCTCCTGTCTGACCTAATCTTCCATCCTGGTCCTTGAGGATATATCGTTCCCCCTGTCCGACCAATCTTTCCACCATCAATCAAACCTAATCTCTCTCCTTGGCAAAGGATGTCTTTTTGGAGTTATCATTTTGATCTTGGATTTTTGTCCTTTGGGTCTTGTTAATCTTTTTTGGCTTCTCATTATCCCACCAGGGTCACCACGATTCATTATATCATGGTGTGCTGCCTGTGCGGATAATCTGGGGCAAGGTCTTTTGATCTTTCGCTTCTGCCTGTGAGTCAGTTGTGTGTTTGTGGTTCCTTCAACATCGGATCTGCCATGTCGCCTCTGTGCTTCATGTGTGATGTTGGGGCAACCCTGTGTGTTTGTTTAGCGTTAGTCCTCGTCAATCCTCTGCGACATTGTTGACAGGCCTCGTGATCCCAGTATCCTTGGCAGGTCTCTAACATAGCTATATTAAATCTAGGTTGTGCACTCCCATTTGCACTTGGAGCTATCTGGTCCCTTGCATTTATCACATAGATTAATCTTGCATCTTTGCATATAGCTGCATCTTGCATCTTGCATTTCCATCTCATCTTGCATATCATCCATATTTGTTCTTAGAAGTGAGGTTATTTATCTCCCCTTTCTTCCTAGACCCTTCCTTCCTCGTCCCGCCGGGCACACTCTGTCCCAGGGCGTAATCCCTCTTTCTCCTTGTCCCACTGGGTGCATCTTCCATGATTTTGTCCCACCGGGGCATGTTCCTCTTTCTTCTAGTCCACCCAGGCGTCATACCCTCTTCTTCTGATTCTAGCCTCGGCATCTTGTTTTCTTGTCTTTGACGCCATGCCACTTGCGGCATCGCATCAAAGAGGGGAAAAATGTAGACACCGAAAAATCCTTCAGAAAATAAATTATTTTTGTTTTCTGAAAATCCTTGATGACATCATCATTTATTAATTAATTAATTATTTAATTAATTAATTTATTTTTATGGCATTAAATCCCTCTCTCTTAATTAAAAATTTTTAATTAAGGAATCTAGCCTAAAAATGTCATTTGGACATTATCCCTAATTTATTAATTATTTAATTAATAAATTGACCAAAAAACTTCAAAAATAAATTAATTTATTTTTAATTTATTTTTTATCCCAAACTTGGCCAATTTCCTCTAGACCACTAACCTCTTCCAAAATCTTCTAATCCCTTCTTAATTTCGATTAAAAGGCTAATCCCATCTTTTCTAACCCTAATCCCAAGGTTAAATATTTAATTAAGGTTAAATATTTAATTTTCATATTTATTGAAAATATTTTAATAAATATTCCTAAAACTTAAGCTTTTGGAATGAATAACCTTTTATTCCATGAAACTAAGGAGAAATCTAGACTCTTCTAGAATCTTCTCAAATCCACCCTCTTCACCCATCCTAATCCTTTTCTTTGTCCTAATCTAATCCTAATCCTACCCTTAAACCTTTGTGCAATCCTAACCAAGCTTAAGACTTTCCTAAACCAAAGCAAAGTCTTTCCTTCCAAATATCTCAACCACAAAGCATTTATTGCTTCCCCAAAGTCTTCAAAGCCTCTTAAAGCCCATTCATTGCTCTTACAAGCATTTATTTGGAGAGTTATGAGCTTGGAGCCCCCTTTGTTGACTCCTCTTTGCCCTTCCCTTCATCCACTCACCTTGTGACATGTGTCACCTCCTGATTGACTGAGAACTAGCACAATCCATGTGCTTCCCTTTGAGTGAATCTTGGCCTCTCTTAAGGATTTCAATCCTGGCCATTCATTCCTCCTACCCCAAGCCTTTAGAAATCCTATAAATACCCTCACTTCCTAAGGCAAATCATCTCTGAACTCTCAAACTCAATAGAAAAGTTATAATGTCATTTTCATTCTAGCATAAGCATAAACTCATCTTTTTTAGATCATTTTCAAGCTTAAATCACATCTAAATTAGCTTAAATGGATTAACATAGATTCATTTCTTGTTTTAATCTTAGTTCATCTTTTAGCTTTGCATATTTGTGTGTTCTTGAGGCCTTTGAGGCAAAATAGGTTCCTCATACCTATTTTGTGTCATTTTGGGTCTTCTTGATCCTCAAATCATCATTCATCTTGCATGCTCCAACTGCTTGAGTTTGCACACCCACATCCCTCTATATCTAAGCATATCAAACGGTGCATGGGCGCACCCGTTTTAAGCTTAAACTGAGGTGGCTTTGATTTTAGTTTGTTAACCATTAAATTTGATTTGATTATATGCTATGACATTCGTTTGTCTTTGGCCTTCAAAACAGGTTTAGGTGCACTCACAAATCCTAGTCTACAAAAACAGTAAACCAAATCTACACATCATGGATCCCATATGCAGAATCATCAAAAGAACAGTCCAACGAGTCAAACATAATATAACAGTAGTCGACAAAGTCCAAGTATCTCTGAAAGAAACATAATAAAAAAGATAGGCTGATATGCATAACACAAGATCACTATGTGGGCCGAAGGTGGGCCTCACAAGTATACTAAAGAATTTTTGTTATGGCCACAATTTTGATGTTTTTTGTAAGACTTAGCCAGTTTTTCTTATATGTTGCCACCAACGAAAAAATGGGAAGATTGTTGGCAATTTGGCTGAGTAGGATATCAAGTTGTTGTCGTTATGGAAACATATAATCAGTATGGAGATCACACTATGATAGAAAGAATTTATGTTAGAGTGCAAGTAAAATTGTCTAACTGTAAGAAGCATTTTCGAGTCTAACCAGAGATAGTTTTGGATAGCGATGTTGATAGAAGTAGGTTCAATGCATGTGCACTTGAACATGGATAATTCTATGTATGAAAAAGAGACATCTGGAAGTTCAAGTCTATACGACATGTACAGAAGGGTTATTGCAATATTACCAAGATAGAGTCGAAGCTGACTAAGGAGTGTAAGAAGATAGAACAAGTATAATAGTTAAGGGACTATTTTTTTTTATCAAAATAATGACTTAACCATACAAGGGATGAAATCCTAGATGTTAACTCTTTGGAAGTAGAAGTTAGTTTTGTATTTTGGAAAGAGTTTATGTTTTGTAAAGTCTACTGTAAAGTTATTATTCATAATAAATCATATAAATGTAAGATGCAATGCAAAGATATATGCATGGTGTAATAAGATAGTATAATGATATGATTCAAAGACATATGTTGTAAAAGAAAAGTAACCAGACTTTGTATATGAAAGAAAAGAAGCTAGAAAGCTAAATCAGAATAGGAAAGTTGTTCAACAGTAGTGAAAGGTTATGTACTTTACCTTTTGTAATCAGATATCATTGCATATTACATGTTTGGGTAGTGAGCTCATCTAGTAATCATTCTATTATATAATAAAAACTCTTAGTAGGATTGAGGCTTCTAACAAGGCCTAGAGTCCTTTAATCATGACAAAGACACTATATGTATGTAATAGACTCCTAGTAGGGTCAACATACTTAACATGATACTTTTGATTAGTGGATCAGTTGTGGGTATCATCCCCACTGGGGTTTTCCCTTGGCTAGGGTTTCCTCAAGAAAAAACATCATGTTATGAGTTCATTTGCTTTCTTACTTTGCATGCTATTTAGTTTGCTTTGTTCTACAAGCATCAAGTTAATTTTTTATATCCATAATTGGGTGGAAGTAAAGGTTTGTAGAATATTGATTCACCCCCCCCCCCTCTGAGTATTCCCTATTACTAACAAATCTATCTTCTATTGGGTTTCTTCCAATGTGGTTTCCACTTCGACATTCAACTCTACAACATTATCCATTAACTTGAATACTAGCATTAAGCCCAACATGGATGGCTCAATTCTATCCCTGGAGGAAACATAAAGATGTTGCACCAACAGTGTATAACTTTTAGAGGATGAGACTGTGGTGGGGACTTGTAATTTACTAATTTGATCATTGTGAATCCTAACAACTTCTTCCAACTAGTTAACATGTGACTACATGTCTAGTAAATTTGGTTGGCACTCGGCAAATGCCTCTCTTTTCTTCAAGGTATCTAATGGATGTTGAGCATTCTCCTATTCGATTAATATCACATCCTTTAGGATTTAAAAGTTGGCTTAGAATTTTATCTCCTTTGTTTGTAGATCCTATTTGTGTGTGCTCATTGATCTATCCTAGTTACTACCTCATTGTCCTTTTGAACAACTTTATTGAATTGTTTAGGTCCAAATTCTTCTTCAAAGATTATTGTTCTTTCTCTGACTATTTATATTAGCCTTCAATTGTAGAGAGACATTGTGAAAACCCATCTCTTTCCTTATCTACACTATTGCTCCAATCCTATATGTAGTGCCTCTCCTACTTCCTTTCAGCATGGCATCCTGATGAGTGTGGCTTGAATTCTTTCAGTCTTACTTCTTTCATATGGATGGATGAGATTTCTAGTGTTCCTATGTTGG